>CP092087.1:13262500-13507500 GCA_029203775.1 Neoneuromus ignobilis
ATTTTTTCTTACAAAATTATCGAATTTATGAAAAATGGTATTATTTGTACGATGGAAGTCGAAAATAAAAAATATGATTTTTCCTAATAAATGTTGTTGTATAGATGAGCAATTAATGTTTTCATCAATGATATATCATTATTTATTATTTTAGTGCAAAATAATTTATTTTTAGAACTTTTGATTTTTTGACAAAATTTCCATACTATAGGTCGTGGTTTTTTTCAGCAAAAAATATCGATTTTTTAAAAACAGAAAATAATTAAAATTTATATTAATATAATGATTATTTACGATAGAAATATTCTATTTCTAGTAAAAATTATTATTATTATCTACTATATATCATTTTATAGGCGAGAAACCATATTTTAGAAAAATCGAGTTTTAATTGATTGTAGAAATTTGTGAAATTCGACTTTAGAATTTTTTTCTATTAATTATACATATGTATACTAACTTTCAAAAACATATATTTATATAGAAAACAAATTTTGTATTTGATATATGGATTTTTTCAACAACGATGAAATTATAAAAATTGATATTTTTCGTAGGCTGAAAGTCGAAAAATCTCAAAAATATGTATTTTTTTTAGTGAATGTCATTATATCGATGAACAATTGACGTTTTTGTCAATGATATGTCATTATTTATTATTTTAGTACAAAATAATTTATTTTTAGAACTTTCAATTTTTTGACAAAATTTCCATACTATAGGTCGTGGTTTTTTTTGGTCAAAAATATAGAATTTTTTAAAACTAGAAAAAATTGAAATATATGTTAATACAATGACTATTTACGATATAAATATTGCATTTCTAGTAGAAATTAGTATTATTATCTATTATATATCATTTCTTAGACGAGAGACCATATTTTGGAAAAACTGGTTTTTAATTGATTGTAGAAATTTGTGAATTTCTGCTTTAGAAATTCTTTCCATTAATTATACATGTGTAAACTTATCTAGAAAAATAAATATTTATGTAGAAAACAAATTTTTATATTTGATGTATGAATTTTTTCAACAACTATGAAATTAAACAAAATGACAATTTTTCATACACTATAAGTCGAAAAATCTAAAAAATATTTTTTTTCTAATGAATATCATTATATAAATAAATAATTGATGTTTTCGTCAATAATACATCATTATTTATTATTTTAGTGCAAAATAATTTATTTTTAAAATTGTTGATTTTTTTACAAAATTTCCATACTATAGGTCATGTTTTTTTTTGGTTAAAAATATCAAATTTTTTTAAAATGAAAATAATTCAATTTTTTGGTTATACAGCGATTATTTATGATAGAAATATTACGTTTTTAGTAAAAATTGTTACTGTTATTTATTTATATCATTTTAAAATCGAGACACCATATATAGGAAAAATCGATTTTTAATCAATTGCAAAAAATGATGTATTTCCATATTAGAAATTCTTTTAATTAATTAAATATGTTCATACTAATATATATTATATATTTAACAAAATAAAACTGTATGTCATTATTTCAATAATTTAGTTTATTTTCTCTTTAAAATTCAATTACTACTCCTATATTATTTTCTTTTACTACTTGTATTCAATTTAAATAAACTACACGAAATGTACATAATCAAAAGTTATAAGAAATAAAAATGACTAAAGAACTCTAAATTAATTATTTATTTCGTTGAAAACATTTTCTTTCAAATATGAATATATTTTAATGTAATAACTTTTGAATATAACAAGTGTGGTTTTCCTGTTCATGATGTTCACCACAATGGCTTTCTGACTAACTATTTAAAGTTTAAAAGAAAAACTGGCAAGAGTTTACCAAGAATTGTAAAGCAAAACTATTTTCTTGTATGTAAATTTCAAGTTGTTGGAACTCTATATCTATTGAAATAGAATTGATAGAACATACAACTGCATAATATTCTAGTAAGAATAAACACTAAAGATATAAATTCCAAAACATATCGTGTGGAACTATTACAACAGTTTTGTTAATCATTCCACATCTTACTCCACTATACTTTATACGAGAGTAAGATTAATTTCCATAATTAGATTAGTTTATGGTGTGAATGAATACCAACTGTGTTTATTCTTAAATTATCGTAGAAGTTAGTTTTAAATAAGCGTATAACGTGATCTAGTTTTAATTAAACTGAAAAGTTTGAAGATATGGTTGAAGACAGAGGTACGAGAGCAGATGACGTTATTGTACAGCTGTCGTATGCCTCAGGCATAGAGTACAGAATGGAACTTTGAAGATTCTTATTATTTATGTGGGTAGATAATAGATACACCTGCGATGTGAACCAGAGCTACCCATAATACGAGACGAAATGAATTTCACATAATTACCATTCGATATACATATTAAATAAGCATCATTTTGCATAATAAACCGATAATTCAGTTAGGTCGCCTGTTATAACTTTTAGTGTTGGGGCGGTTTATCTGCCTCTGGCGACACTTATAGTGCTATGTTGCGTCGGTCATTCGTATCTGTCTTTGGAACTGTTTAGATGTCGACGAATATATTATTGTATATATAATGTACGGTGTGCTACTAGTTTGATTTCTAATTTTTCGAAACGTATTTTTTATTTTAACACGTTGACGTTTACTTTGAAATCGGTGATGGACGACAAAAACAATTTTTTTTTGTTAATTAGTTGATTCTCGGGGAGTTCGATCAAGATTTCATACTTACAGAATAAAATTACTATATTTTCTAACAAATTTTCATAAAAAATGGTGGACGTCTATAGCCGTAATTTTTTTTAATAACTCGATTTCTCTGATACACATAAGACGGCTATAGACGTTTTGGTAGCTGTACAAATTATAACGATATTTTTTGAGAATAATTTAGTAAAAAGGAAAAAATAAAAATATATTTTTATAAACATATAACTAGATTTTTCTTTAATACAAAATTAAAAAAATTATAATAGCATAACAAAAATTCAAAAATCCATTTAGAGATACACAATTCAATTTTGAAAAACATTTGTAACAAAAAAAAGCAGAATAGCAAATTTTATAAAAAAATTCCAGTAATAATTTGAAACAAAATTTTTGAAGCTTCCAAAATCACACTTGAAAAGAGACTGAGACAAAATGTATGAAATATTTGCGGTTATACACGTCGTTAACTTTTACAAGCATACTTGTCGCAACCAGTTTCCAATTCTGGGAATAATTGAAATAAAATGACTGTATCACTTAATGAGAAATATTTCTTCATTCATATTTGGAGGAAGATTGAAGAATTTAGAAGGAAATGGATTTAACACTGATATACATTTTAATCATTTATTTATAATACTAAGAATATAGGACGGTCATTTTCATCATTTGCACCTATAATCACGAGCATTGGACGACTATAGACGGCATTTACGTCAACGTGTTAAAAAAGATAATTTAAAAACAATATTCTATTTTTTTATTAAATTATGATAAATTTTATATTTTAATTCTTCATTTATTCCTTATGAATTCACATTATATTTAAATCTAATTTATAGTCAACATTTCGGTCCACTCTGTATGCATGGTCATCGTTCTCATTAAATGTTCTGTTTTGTTGTCGTAAGATGACAGATTATATCGTAAGCGGATGATGTGTATTTATCCAATGTATAATAATATACCTAACCTAGGTTAGAACGCTAACTAGTGATCACAATATTATAGTTGTTGCATTATAATCCATGCATTTAGATTAGAATCTTAAATTGCTACTATGTACCAGCATGTCTGATCAATTGTTTGACTAAACTAGTTCTATTCTACAAGCGAATGGTCAAAAGATATTCGTCTCTTTGTTATTATTGAACGGTAGCAAGGTAGTGTTTATTTTTATGATCATTTATAATCCATCTTTCCAATTGTTCTATTTTTTATTTTACAGATTAAAATGATTTACATTTATAAATATGTACAAAGTAATTATTAACTGAACATTTGAGATTTGGGCGCGTCAGCGTTTAAGGCTATAATAGATTAAGCGTTTTGAATTGTTTTTTGCAATTTTTTTTACACACAAGTTATAATTTATGACAAAATCAATTTATTTTAACACAGTATTAACACTATTTGCAAATATTTTATTGTTGGTAAAAAGTTTTAAGAATCTATCTGTCTTAACTATTTGGATAACAAAAATATTTAAGTATTTTTTTGGAAATAATTCGAATATATATATTATATAAGAACATCCAAATATAACGCCTAGATTTGTGTTTTATTAAAAAGAAATATGTTTATAGTTTCTTTTGATTTTTTTTAATAAAACACAAATCTAGGTATCACATTTGGATGACCCTATATATTAAAAAATCTATATCTGCCCATTTCTGAGCAAAATCTTCATCAATATTACTAATTCTTAAATATTTTTTAAAGATTCTTCCACTGTTTCCAGTCTATGGCTAATCTCATCCAACCCTAATCTCCATTCTATTTTACAATTTCATTCCTTCATCTCGATAGTGTCTCTTCTTTGCAATTTTATAATCGTTTTTATTTATCTATTGTCTACTCTTTTTATTATAAGCTTTCTCAAGATCACTTCAGTGATTTTATTTGTTCAATCAGTTATTCTTGTCTGTTCTTCTAGCTATTTATAAGTTTTTCGATCACGTTTAGAAATTCCTAACATTATTTCTTCCACGATTCGCTGAACTGTTAAGAATTTTCGCTTTAATTTTCCATTCTGTATCCATATTTATATTTATATATATATATATATATATATATAAGCAAATATCGTCCTTAAAAAATATATTTAAATTTTGTAGGATAAAACATTGAATGTTTTTGTTACTAAATAAAATCGTTTATGTTTGAGACATTGTGAATGTAAATTTGAAATAAATGGATATATATATATATACAATTGTAGGTCCATTATATTTATTTATGTATATATGTGTGTGTAGAAAAGAAGTAACTGGAAGATGGTAGACAAAAACATTTGTATTATTTTCACTTTGACATAG
The DNA here is from genome assembly GCA_029203775.1 of Neoneuromus ignobilis. Taxonomy (NCBI): domain Eukaryota; kingdom Metazoa; phylum Arthropoda; class Insecta; order Megaloptera; family Corydalidae; genus Neoneuromus; species Neoneuromus ignobilis. The sequence continues at coordinate 13,267,517 of CP092087.1, forward strand.
AGTTTATTCGACTGTTGACTTTTATGCTACGAAATAGGAATTAACAATGAAATAAATTCATTATTCAAATTTCTTTGAAAAATATTAAATCACATTATACAAGTTTCCTTTATTGTGTCAAATTACATCTTTTTTCTTTATATACACCGAAGATTGTTTGTGTATATATGCTGAGCTATTGTTATACAAATGTAATTCGTTAACATAAAAAACAATGGTACGAAATTGTCTCTCGCTGATTTAATTTCGTATAATATAGTTTTTTTTATTGAACATACGTTTTTGGTTTAAGAAAATCCGAGGAAAATGTTTTCTATTGACGAGAAAAAAATATTGTTTCTTTTTCTCCAAACGCAACAAGTACTATAGAAATAACCCATCGATAATAATGTATCTTTCTCTGTTCTGTCAAGAACGAACATTGTCGTGTGTATTGGCTAATCTTATTTTGAAAGTTATAAATGACCTAATCGATTTTATTTCTTTCTACGCTATAACAACTCCTTGTTTTAATGTTGTCGTTGAGATACGTCTGGTCGCCATAATTAATTATTCCCTTCTGATGGTTTTGTTATTATCGTGTTCTCCCTTGTTATTTAATGTCCCCCTTTAGTCGTCAGGGATACGTTGTGTTTCTAATTAACTTCAGATAGTGGATGATGAATACCTTGTTCTGACATTTAAATGTTTTGTCCGCGTTTTGTTCTGTCGTCCACAAAAATTAATTAAAGCTAAACCGTTGAATAGAAAACATCTATATATATATATATATATATATATATATATATATATATATATATATATATATTTGTATATGAATATGTCAGTTTGTTTTTGTTGAGATTATCTGGGATTATTAAAGCAAAAAGTAAACATTGATATCGCCGTCAACTCTATATTTTCTTTATCGCTTTTTTAAAAATGAATATTCAATTTTACTAAAATATCGAATCATCTGAATAAATTTTTAAAGCGGACGACAAAAAAATTGCCAACCAATTTCGTACACTTTTATTATTTTGATGATTAAATACGAGACACGGGAATTGATTCGTTGCGCCGTGTGTTCGTATTCTGTTGTTGATTTCAATTGAATTTCAATAAGTTATCAGATTTGATAATTTATGTTCTTTTTGTTTCAAAGATAAATGAGATTGATTGTCGGTTCAATTGTGTTTTATATATATATATATATATATATATATATATATATATATATATATATATTCTGTAATTGGTTTTGAAATAATATTGGTTAAACATTGTTGAATATTGGATGATTATTTATCTACTTTTTTCTGAACTTATAAGGGTGATTATTTGCTATTGATAATTAATATCTATCCATCTCTTTTAACTTCATTCTTTAATTCCTATTTTTTAAATTATCGTAACTTGGCAGTTATAGATGTATTTTTTTAAAAAAAATCTAATTCTACCTTTATCTTTTTTTTATCTAGAGTTTATTACAATATAAATTAATATTTTTTACTTGCTTATACTAATATGTTCATTAAAAAGAATTAAGTTTCATTTTTCAGTTATAATCTATTTATAATTTTACTTCCTAAGGTACTTATTTTTATTATGTAGGTAAGGTTAGAAAAGAATTTTTAAAAATAGTTAAATAAATTTAAAAACTTCTGATATAAATTGTATACTTTTGTAAAGTTTATATTTAATTACCATTTAGAATAAATCTTATTTACTATTTCAATTATATATTTTAAAATAAAGCTTTAGCTTGGTCTATAATAATTTAATATTTCGGAAAGATTAAAGTACAATTATCATTAATTATAATACAAGTAGAATACATAAATTTCTATTCTAAATGTTCCATCGTTTACAGTACGCGTTCTATATAAATATTAAATAATAGGCTTGACAAATTGTACAGTATTTCATAGAATATACTTTGAATTAAATTTGATTATTATTTTTAGAAACATGTTTATTTTATACGTTTTCTTTGGTATTTTAATTAATTTTTAGTTTACATTTCTTGTTTTACATAAGTATTATTTATTTGCAATATGTGAGACAGAATTATTTTTTTTATGTATTTAAAATAACTAAATGCGTTTAAGAATTAACGTTTTTTACAAATATATATAAATATACACAAAGCAGGGCTTTATTCGACTAAATTTTTATTATATTAAAAATGTGATAAAAATTTAATCATAATTTGTTATTCGTAAAAGTGATTAAAAATCTAATGACTAAATTTTCGTCCGATTAATCATTCGACTAAAAAAAAAATAATCATGTCATTATTTTTTTAACTAAAAAATTAATCGGATAAAAAAATTTAGTTGCATGAAAATTTAGTTGAATAAAAATTTAGTTAGATAAAAAATATAAAAAACCGACTAGAATACAAAGTTAAGTTTTTTCTTCTCTTTTATATTTTATTTTTCTTTGGAAATGAATTTCTTTGTTAAACTGAATTCATTCCATTTCATCGACTTAAAGATGGGAAGAAAAGTGTGAACGAAACTCTTGTTTGTCTCTTATTTTAATGATTTTATATAATCCCGTGAAAATAATTTATAAATTATTATATTTTATTAATAATCATTAAAAAATCAATTCAATTAAAAATTATTTGTAATTTCTTTAAACACAACAATTTTAATTAAAAATTTGATTTTTAAATTTTTTATTATTTTTCGTGACAGTTTGATAGTCATATTCAATTATTATTATATTGAACTAATATTGCACAATTTGAAATATTCATATTAATCGGTTTATTAATCGCTTAAAACGATCGTTTACTAATAAATTAATCACGACTAATGATTAATTTTTCAGTGGTTAGTGACCGATTGACTTAAAAAGGACTAATTTCAAATAAATTGCTTGAAACCAATAATGACTAATAAATTAATTATAATTAATAATTAATTTTACACGACAAAAATTTTTTAGTCGTTAATTATTAATCGGATAATTTTTGCCTTAATCTCTCTCTCTTTCAATAAATAGAAGATATTTCACTGAGCAAATTATAAAGAAAATAATAGATACAGAAAAATAAATAATAGATAAAAATAAAAATAAAATAAATAATAGAAGAAATAATAGATACACTTATATATCTAGTAATTTATTTGAAGTAATGGAATAATATTTATTTCATTATTCAGTTTAAAGTAAAAAAAACGAATTTTTTTCTTAATGTATAAATCGATTTCGATTACGCATTTCACCACCATTCATCAGCTCTCTTCTATCTCACCATCAAAAATTAAATAATGAACGTTCTTTATTGTTTAGTCTATTATAAGAAACTCGATGCTACTGAATCATTATATTTCATTTTGTTAAACATTGATTAAAAACGAGTAGAAGTTCGAGCCGAACGGAGACAATTTTTTTTATGTCGCTAGCGTAGCGTGTTCTTAACATCAGCACTTTATCTTATAGATCTTGTCCGGTCGGTGAACAGAGGCTGTCATTAATTAACCCATTTGAGCTTTCCCGAAAACGGTTGTAAACTTGAAATGTCAATTATTTACTTGCTGAGCTCGACGTGCCACAAGCGTGTATCTGAAAACAAAGGCCTGTCTATCATTTTGTTCTCGCAAATAATCCAACCCCTTACAGTTCGACCGATACATTCCACTCTCATTATCGTAACGATATGTATTCATCAACTGTATTTATTTAATAATTAGCTTCTGTAAATAAATTATTATCGGAATCGCGTTAATATATTGATTGTTAATTATTTAACGATGTACTAAGGGAATATAAATTATTCCTGTTCAATGATTATTTAGTTTTACGTATAAAAATATTTATATTTAATTAGAATAAAATATAAAAAATACAATATTAAAATTAGAATCCAGGTTTGTTATAACAACACTTAAAATATTAGAAATTTAAAAATGTTTCTGTTTATCTAAACTAGAGTAAATAAAATTTTATTTTCGATTCTACATTTAAGTTAAGTGTTAACAGATTAATTTAACTGGTATTATAAACAGATTGTCTAATAAAGTGAGAGTCTACTGAAAATGTTAATGGTTGTTATAGCGGACTTAAAAATATATTGAAATGAGTGTAATATTTGCCTTGCTATTTGTCGATCGTTGATGAAAGAGGAAAAAGAAGCACATATTTAAGTTTAATGTTCAAAATGTGTAAAGGAACCGATAATATTAATAACATTTCTCAGCGAAACTCCATAAAACGTTATTGTGATTTTATTTCACAATTGTCTCAGGTGGCACATCAGATAAAAACGACTTTGAATATACCAGAATGCGAGCAGTTATAAAATTTAGGCGATACTATGAAAGGGGAGCGATTTGTTGTCGAAGGTATGAAAATTAAGTTCTTAGGTCTTTATGTTATGTTCGATTTTAATGGAGAGTAATTTATTCCATTATCGTTTGATTTAATTGGTCGGTTTACGACACACTCTCTTTCTCTCGCCATTGCTGTTAGAGACTTTTGCACGCACCGATAAAATTTGTTGTTACATGAAGGGGCGCAAGGAAGAGTTATGAATCGACGGTGTCGTCTGATATTATTTCGCCTCTGATCGTTTCCATTGCCATTGTGTAAAGACGTTATGAATGCATTTTCAAAGATGCGAATATATACGCATTATTTATGACTTTTTGTGTTTAAGAACGTTTCTCGTAAAATGAAATCTTAACAGTTTTCGATTACTCCGCCGTTAAATTATTCATATTTTATGATTTTATTGAAGTTTTCGCACAAATGTAAGTGGTCGACTTGAGTAATTAGGAGTAAACGTCTTGAGTTTGCAATAAAAGTTTAATTATATTTTCTAATTTATTAGTTTTATTAAAAGTTTATTTTTACGAATATGTATATTTATGTAGATATATACGAATGAATGGAAAAATATTTAAAGGAATTATTTAAAGTAATTTTTAAACATGTCTCAATAACATGATAAAATGTATGGCTTTGTGTAAAATATAAATATTTAAATTAATATACATAAATATATATATATATATATATATATATATATATATATATATATAGAGAGAGAGAGAGAGAGAGAGAGAGAGATCAAAATTTTAGTTGATGATTTCTCATGTCATATCTGAAAATCTAGAATTATTTTCAAAATGAATAAATCTGGTTATTTTAAATTTAATCTTTAATTTAATAATTTATATATTATTATATATATATATATATATATATATATATATATATATATATGTGAATTTATGATTTTTTTGTAATATTGTTTTTATTAATATTATATTTTATTTCTTGATAGGTTTCTTTTAGTAACTAATAAATCTAATTATTTTTTTTCTAATTTAATAATTATGTGTGCGTGTGAATTTATGACTAATATATTTTTTTCTATTGAAATTATATTTAATTTTTTATTTAATGCCTTACTATCAGAACAAGTTTATGTACATTTTTTTATGTTTTAAGTTAGAAAAAATTATAAAAATTCATAATTGACATAATTTTAATAATTGTGTATTAATAAAAATTATAAATCCTCATATCACTATAATATTAATTGCATATTTATTTTTTGCTGAAAAATAAATAAAAATTTAAGAAATTTTGCATAAAAACTCCCTTTTTCTCTCTTTAACACACACACACACACACACACACACATATATATATATATATATATATATATATATATATATATATATATATATATATGCATAAAAATATATGATAACTATATTAGTTATTTTTAATTAATTTCATAAAAATAAATAATTTCATTTTATACGACTGACGTTAATTTTTGAAACCGTTCTTATAAATTATTATCATAAAATAAAACAATGTCATGACGTGAAAACATCATTATTATCGAAAGCGTTCGTCCATCTTTTATATAAAAAGTGAAATTCAATAAAATCAGTCACACGTTCTCGTATGACTGTTTTGACAACCAGAACGTTTGACATCGATGGAATGGGAGAAAAATCCTTTCTTATCCTTTTTATAGCTCGAAGTTGTCACTCTGTGATTTTCACTGTTTGGATTCTTACAGGAACATTTAGAAAGGAAGAAATTTCAGAATGAATGAAGGAGTGACAAATGATGTCCTTTGATGGTTGAGAAATCTACCAAAAATTTGTACTGTGGATGAAGTATATGGAAACTTTTAGTTAGACAGAAACAAGTGTTTTTATAAAGAGCGTGATATTCGGTGACAAATGATAGAAGTCGTACGTTTTTTATATTTTTTATCAAATTGTATCGGCACTGCACATAGTTATAATCTAATAAATATTTATGCATAGTTTAGTATATAATTTTTTAGATAGTTAATATTTTTTTAGTTAAAAAGATATTTAACATAATGATAAAATATTTAATGATAATCAAAATTTATTATTAATTTCAAATATGGAAATAAATATGTACAGTTAAATTAATGGAATAGGAGTATTTATTTAGGCTTTCAAATCAAGTTAAATATTGACTATATTAACTGTCTTAAAATAAAATTAAACATTCGACCATGGTAGTAAATAAACATTATGATCTTTATCGAAATAAATTAAATAAATAGTATTTAATTAATATACCTTCTATTTTATAACTATTTCTTTATATTGCAATTATAAAAAGTTTATTATTTATTAATTATTTTATTATTGATTAAAATTATTATATTTAAATATTATATGATATTTTCCTATATATACATACAAATTATGAAATTTATTTTTTAATTACTAGGGGACTCTGCCCCCTTACTCGTTTTTGTTATCAACTCCCAAATTTGTTTTTATTTAATAATGTAAATAAATTATGAAAAATAAAATGTTTAGAAAACTATATTAAAGCATGAACAATATTTATCATTATATATATATATATATATATATATATATATATATATATATATATATATATATATATATATATATATATGATATAACAGAGCAACAAAATGAAAATTTATTTTGTACGAAATTTTTCCTGAAAATTTATCTTTTTACATTTTTGTTAATTTTAATGTTTCATAAAATTTGTACTTCAATAATTTTCGGAAAAGTTCGGAAACGAAATTTTCACATCAGTGCGATAGCGGAAGCTGAGCACTATTTTTTTAAAATAGAAAGATATTTTTCAAAATATAAAATACTAATTTTATTTTTAATATATATAGTGGTAGATTAATATTGATAAATTAAATGTTAAGAAATTAGTTTTTCTTACAGAGTGAATTTCATTAGAGAACTTATTTTTAATACTGTAAGTTTAAACATAATACTGACTTTATAATTACAACTAACTAAAACAAAGACTATTACAATTACTGAAACTAAAGTAATTAATAAACATATATACTTGTATAATATTATATTTAGTACATTAAAACAAACCAAATGTTAAATTAACAAATTCAATTTAAATAATTTATACAGTCATTTTAATGCAAGGATAGCTTCATTTATTAGTAAAAACCAAAATAATTTCCTATTTATTAATTTTTAAACATAATTATTTATTATTTGAACTAATAGTTGATAAATGTATCTAAGTTTATTGTTCCTAGTTCATGTCATATTTGAGTAAAATTTAAATCTTGTTTCTTATAAAATATTTATATAAAAAACACAACTTTCATACGACTATATTCTTAACTAACTAATGAAATGTTAATTTTATAAAATATTAATATTGGTTTATATCACATGAACGTTCTGATTCTATAGGTCAAAATTAAAACGCTATATTTTCATCAAAATTAACATTTTATATTTAAATATATTTCATAAATTTAATCGTGTTTCTATCAGAATAATAATAGAAATATATCTTCATAAAATGTCACGTTTACAATATTGATAAGTTATTCAAAAGTGCCGATTACAATTACAATGGTATAAAAGATTTTATTTCGGAGAAACAGTTCCAAACGATAGAAGGGGTATTAATCTACTGGGAAAAGGGTTGTTAATTAAGGCGGATATGTCAAAATTTTATATCACAATTATTTTCATTTTCCTATGATGGGTTGTGATGTATAGAATTGAGTTAAGACGTAGTAAAATAGGTTTATGTTTATTTACAAATATTGGCTTTGTTCTTTTGGAACTAATTAACTGCCACATATATATATATATATATATATATATATATATATATATAGAGAGAGAGAGAGAGAGAGAGAAGCAATATATAGAACAAGTATATTTATGTGTACAGGCATGTTATTACTATATATCAAAGAACGTTTATATTTTGTAAAAGAAAGAGTCAAAATAACAATTTGATTATGTTTAATAAAATTTTTTTACAAAATAATATTATTGTAAATTAAAAACAATTTGTTTAACTTTTTTACTTGAAAATATTTATTTGAATTGAAAAAAACGTCGCATATATCTGAATCACACTGAATATTTAATTTAATAATAGTAAAACATATTTGGAAATGTAAAGATATATTTTTATACATATGATCTATCACTCTAAAATATTATAAAATATTGAAAAAATGTTTAGTAATTTTTATTGTTCACTTTTTTTGTTTATAAGATGAGGCGCGTTTTGATAGCAATGTCATTATTAGATTAAATAAAATTGAGGTTTTATAAAACAGCACTCTGATGATGTCTGTTTTGCCATCGAAATGTCCATCAGCTTTTAAACAAAAAAATGAACAATAAATAATCATTGAAAATTTATTGAATATTTTGTGTTCTTAGAATGATTATTAATTTATGTGAAAGTGAATTCGTCATAGTTTTAAAACAGTTGTAAATGTATATTTAGTTTTATTTATCTCAAATGATTGTTATTATATTGTGAAAAAAATACTTTTTTGATATATCACGTTTTATAAGTATTGATAATTTAAGGTAACTGTAGATACTAAAAAATAAAATACAAAATAAATAATTTTACCCTATTTTCATTTCGTGTAGTATTCGTTTTCATATTTAATAATAATTAAAATTTTGTATTTATAAATTTATTAAAAAATTATATATAAAACAATATTTTTTTATAATTCTATTATTTTCTGTTACATTAAATTTTTACTTTTATCAATGCATTTGATTTAAAATAAAGTATTTTTTCTCTACTAAAATATTTTATAAATACTGTTCATTTTGATTCGCTTATACACATTTCGAAAGCAACTTTACCATTTCAGAGTATAAGAAAAAAAATTTTGTTCTTTATATACGTTATGAATTTTAAAAAAATATTAGAATTGAGCAAAAGTAAATAAATTGAAAAATATCGGAATATTGAACACTGATAAAAATTATTTTCATTTAACTAAAATTTTTAATTAAATCAAATAATTGAAAGTTGTTGTTAAATAAGTAATATTTTATTAAAAAAGCAAAAATATAATTTAATCCTCTTCTAATTCTTAAATAATTCTAAATCTTACTTCTAAATTTGAATTTTCCCGAATGAAATCATTAACCAAAATGTTTTTTTTCAGGATCGCCACATGAATTCATCAACAACAGGCATCGATTATGATACTAGTCAGGATTATCAATTGCTTCTCGGCTATGAGAACACAACTCACACGGTTCTTCGTTTCAAACGGAACTTGGACACTTGCGATCCTCATGATATGGCTATTACGGTAAGTGATTGTCCGTACAATGGCTGTCATTGTGTTTGATCATATACTGATGATCATCATATTGTACCTGTGTAACTGTGCGTATTTCTACTATCGTAATTCAACGTTGAATATATTTCTGCGACAATTTGATTTTATAGTCCCGTTGTTAGGTTTGTTATGAAACATAACCGCAAGGCTCGAACACTGGTTGTTACGACCCTCGGTTGCATCGTTCAGTATGTCTGCTTTCCGTCAAACAATACCGCGCGGATTTTTGCGCCGGATTATTGGATATACACATTTCAACTGGAGTTATTTGAAATATGATACCAACGAGTAACTTCCGGATATAAATACATTCATAGATACATGTATAATATATTATATATTATACATACATATATATATATGCATTTATCGAGTGTATACATATATGCGTATCTAAATTTGATTTTATGTGTATGCGTATATTTTGTCGACAATGTAGGGAGTTTGACGATGAGACTACTGTATTGATTCATCTGCGGTTTTTGTTCAATGTAATATTCATGTGTAGAGTACACTCTGAACAAATCTTTTTATTTCAGAAAGTAGGAGACATTGACATTTTTATATTACTTGTATTATTTTTGAAATATGACTGTATCAGTTTTGTTATTTCTAAAATCAACTCATACAGTGAGTTAATTTAAAAAGTGTCAATTTTAGTTCAATAAATTTTGTGTTTTTTAAAGCAAATATTTTTATTCTAGATATATACATATATATATATATATATATATATATATATATATATATATGAATATATTTTTTTATAAATATCGACATGTCTACATATAATAATTGTGTTGTTCTAGGAATTTAATAATATCAAAAATTATTATGTATTCAAAAAATATGACATTTGTTCATCAATATGAATTCAATAAATTTTGTGTAGGTTTTTTAAAGCAAATGCTTTTATTATATAGTATTGTATTTTTTCAAAGAGTCATTTTTATATATCATAATTGAGATGTTCTAAGAATTTAATAACATTAAAGATTATTTTCTATTCAAAACATCTTCTGAAAAGATGACATTTGTTCAAAGTCATTTATTTTTGAAGGGAGATTTATTAGTTGAGTATTCTAATGTATAAGTAGTTCATATATTTTTAAACTTTTAGAATATTTGATTATTTAAAATTATAAATACATAAAATATTTTTTATAGAAATATATGTAGTGAGTAAAAAAATTTATACATAAAAAGTATTAAATAATTATTTTGAATTGTATATTAGATTGAAAAAATATTATATCAAAATACATATTAGAAACAGTATATTGAAAATAGCAATAATATTACGAACAAATTTAGACTTTTATAAAAAAATTATTATAATTTTAGATTTGCTATATAATATTTATGTATTTACTTGAATTATTATAAATTTCAGTTTTCGATATATCGTTAATAATAGAATTGTTTAAAATGTTAATTGAAGTTTTATCTAGTATTATTTAAAAAAAAAATATTTACGTATTATTTTCTATTTAAATTTACATATTAATTTTAATTAAGGGTTTTTTTAATAATTGATATATTTTTACGTATACTCTTAAATTAATTCATAATAATTTTATGTCGATATTTAATTAAGTTAAAATTTTTCGAAAACGAAAATAATATTTATTCATTTATTTATATTTTGGAAAATTAAAAATATTTTTTTTTAAGTATGAAAATAATTATCGTTTACATATTAACTTCTAAAGAAAATTAAAAATGTAACTAAATTATTATTTATGTATATATATATATATATATATATATATATATATATATATATATATATATATATATATATATGAAATTTCAAAAAAGCTAAAAGACTAATAAAAAATTGAATTTTTAAATTTTAAAATTTTTTATAATAAAATCAAATAATTTATGGTTTTATTTTTATTTTGTCACATTCAAATAAATACTTTGGCTTATTACAATATTTAAAAATATTTTTTAAATTGAAAAATGTCTTTTTAAAAAATATATATATATTTCAATATTAATGTCTTATATAGAATCAATATTGAATTGAATGTTTATTGTAACTAATCCCACTTAATGTAATTTTCAGTATACTGTATTTTAAAAATACAAATATTTCTCCTGTTGAAGTTATAAATTCATATTACGCACGTGACGATGTGAAATGTTTACAACTTGACGTGTGCACTCTTCACTTACATACAACGAATATAATTTCCTCGGCTGTCACACGTGTTATTTCTAGGTCAAAACAACAAAACATATTAAAGTCATACAAACTGTAGTTTGAAAATTTATTTCGCAGTATCGTATTTTGGCTGGGCCGATTGTCCTTACTTAAACCTGAAAATAGTTGTATGTCGAAGGTATCCCATATATTATCCAGGATAATCGTCACACGTGCATACGACAGATAAGGAATGTCGTTATACAAACTTAGAGAACCGCTACAATTACAGAACGACACGATTCGGGTCGTGTGGTTGACACATCCTGCCGATTTGCCAGCGAACGACGAGCTAGTGGCACCGGTCTCGTTGCTTTTCGACGAGAGAACGGCACGGGGCAGTCACAGCGTCTACTTGCTGCAGAGGGCAGATCAAGATGTTCCCCCGCGGGATCGTGGAGGCAGCCGCGGCAGCCGACTGCCGAAAGTGTGGGAGCTGCGGAATGCGCAAGTGGAAATGCCTCCCCCGGGCGAATCTTTGTATTCATGTCGCGTGTTTCGTTTGCCCGAGATCGTTGGCAAGCATCACCTCGTGCGGGTAAGTCTAACACACGTACATACACACACATTGCTATATATTAAGGCAGACTACTTGGCACCCCCTTGTTTTATCTATTTAAACCATTTTCTCGCCATCAATGAAATAACCGTGTGATCTGTTTGTTTTCCCGGAAGAAATCTACACCGTTACATTTCAAAATCCTTCGCACATATATAGATAGATGATACTGTTTGTAAATGTGTTGATTTCTTTTTCTTTTTCACTTGTATCATTAGACGATGTGATGTCAGAATGTTTTCGTTTCACTGTATTTTCTGTTTTATTTTTATACTATGTTTTTTTATTATTAAATTACTATCAACAAAAACGTTTCATATATATAAAACAAAATATAGTTCTTTAATTCCATTTTCATTTATATATTTTTTTTATTGTAAATTTATTTCCTGGTTTATTTCATTATAAAAATAAAACTATTTTATCAATTGTAGATGTTATATTCTGTTATAGAAAATAAGCATGTAAAATTGATTAAATTTATTTATCTAGAATTAATTTGAGAATCATTTTCATCAAAATGTTAAAGAAAGTAAAATAAATTTGTATGTTTATATATTTTTTAATATACATTAAATTTAATGACTCCGTGTACTGTGAATTAATAAATTTGGAAATTGTTTTACTTATTTTAATCTAAAAATTTTTTTTAAATCATTTATACATACGAACATATATATATATATATATATATATATATATATATATATATGTGTGTGTATGTGTGTGTGTGAATGTATTTATGTATGTATGTATAGTCGATAATCTATAATTTTTGATTTACATGTTTCAGAAGGTACTTAACTAACGTAAATCTTGTTTTTAAATTTGAAGTAATAAAATTATTGATAGTTTCTATAAAAGTAATAATTTCTAAAAAAATAAATTCTCTTATTTTTTAAAAGTGAAAAATTTATATAAATTGATATTACTATGTTTTATTACTATGTAGATATGAAAATCATATTAGAATTTTAGTAAATGAGTTTAATTATAGACATTTTGAATTAAAATACATATTTTGTTTTATGAGGACATGTTTGATAAATAACAAAAATTTATGAGAAATATTTACTAAACATATATGGAAAATCTAACGAAAATATTTTTTAGATTATAGTCTTAATTTGAAAACATCACCATTTAACTCTCTCTCTCTCACTCACTCTTTATATATATATATATATATATATGTATATGTATATTTATTGTACAAAACTATTGACTATTTTTGATTTTACTTGATAATCATTTTAAAGAAGTAAAATAAAAAACTAAAAATGTATTTCAATTTTCTATTAATAAACTTGATAAAAGACGTGAATTTCTGAAATGTTGAGTAATACAAGCTAACAAAATCTAATAAAAAAAAACTTGTACAGTCAATAGTTGAACAAAATTGATAAATTAAAAATTAAATGTTCAATTTTGTTGAATAGTACTTGAGTAATATTTTATTAAAATTACACAAACCCTATATTGCAATATAAAGTTGATAATAGAAACTAAATGAATTTACTTGAAAAAATATTCGTACTTCGAATTTGCTAAATATTATATTTTCTGTTTATCACTTAATTTGTTTCTTACGCAATCGTTGTAATAATAGAAAATTAATATTATTAATTTATTAAATTTAATCAATCAATATTTTATATCAATATTAAAATAAATAATAAGAAATATAATAAATTGAATACAAAATCAAAAATATTCAACATTATATATTTTTTCTATTTAAAAAATAATAATTTTTTCCACCAAAATAATTTTCCTCTATACTCTAAAAACTTCTATTTCTATAATTACGAAATTTTGATTCTTCTATTATATATATATATATATATATATGTATATATATATATATATATATATGTGTGTGTGTGTGTGTGTGTGTGTGTGTGTGTGTGTGTGTGTATACGAAAAAAAGAGTGCATTTAAAAAAATAAACATACAATTATAATAGATTTAACTACAAATAAAATTGTTCTCTATATTTTAAAGACTTCGCCTTGTTTCTATAATTACGAAGTTTGGTTTTCTCTATTAGACTTAAATTTATATATATATATATATATATATATATATATATATATATATACACAAACTGCATCTGTACGATAAGAAAATAAATTGAAATTTCATTTTAATTACCAAAATAGTTATTAGTAAAATATTGGGGCCTATGAGGTAAAGTTTCTTATATATTTTTTAAAAACAAATTTGAACAGTTTTCAAATCAGTACGACCACTAATATTTGAGAAAATATGAAATTATAAAGGCGAGGGAAAAAAATAAACATTGTTAGATGTGAGTAAATTTGTTTTTATTAATAGAAATTAATAAAATTCAATTATGACAAATTTTTCAATTTCAGTTATTTATATTAAAAATATGTGTAAATTTTTAATTCGAAAATAGATCAGTACACTGTCCAGTCTTAATTATTACTATAAATTAAATTATATTTTCTATCTTAACTTTCGTCTATTTTTTAGCATAGTCTACTGATATTTTTTTTTGTGTTATTTGCAATCTTATAATTTTCGTATTTTTTCATATATTGGTGACCATATTGACTTGAAGCATGAACTAATATTCATTGTCATAAAAAATATATAGAAACTATCTCACAGGCCCTAATACTTTATTGATAAACAGTCAGACTGTTAAAAAGAAATTGAATTTTTTTCTTCTGGTGCAGATGTAAATTAATCACTTTGTATTTATATATATATATATATATATATATATATATATATATATATATATATATGAAAAAAAGAATGATAGTTTTGAAAAAATAAGTATACGACTTTAATATTTTTCATTATTCAAACTGTAATATTGTGGTACATAATTGTTCATATGTATATGTTTTATACATATATATACTATGTAACAATATGCTAGTTCTAAACCTCCTATCTTGTTATTTTATATTTTTATGAGCAAAAACTGAATTTTTATATTAAAATACAGCTCTTTATATGCATTGCATTTGATGTGAAACACAGAGCAAGGTTAATCGAATATATATGCATATATTTTGTACTTTAAATCACTTCTCATGAATATTTTAAGCTTTTCTATAATAAATATTTGTCTCTTTTCATAATACAAATAAAGTAGAATTTTTTATAGTTATTTCAAATTATATACAAAAATAATCGTATTAAAACTATAAATAATATATTTAGTATACATTTTTTAACAAGTGTGTACTAAAAACTTTCAATTACCTTTTTTAATGTTCCATCAGTTGTTAGGTATAAAAAATAAAAACGTTACTTTTTTTATAAATATAATCCCTATCCTTAACTCTTTTAAATCTCTGCATTGACTAAATATGGTTACACCTATTTCGAATAAAATATTCTCTTCGTATTTCATATTAAGACCAGATTTATTCTCACAGATATATGAACTACAAACGAAATTCACATACATACATACATACATATATATATATATATATATATATATATATATATATATACACATACATATGTGTTTGAGTGCAAGAATTTACGTATGTGTGTTCATGTATTTTTTATTTCTGTCCGACGCCAGTTATCAAATATGTAAGGTATTATATACTGTAGTACTCTGCTTTAATATTGTTATTTCGAGCAGAAATTTCTACTTTTGCGAATGTAAATATTTTTGTGGAAAGTTTCTTTTTAATAAAGAAAGTAGGTACGTTTAAAACCAGCCAAGCAAAGATATATCAACAAACGAATTTAATTTAATTGAAGGTTATTGGAAAAGTATTTTTAAATGGAAAATATCGTTCGTCTTTAAATTACGAAAAAGAAAAACAAATCAAAAAAAAAATCGTAACATAAAAGACGATCGAGTTAATTGAACTATTTTTTCATATTTTCTTGATCCTGTCAGTTTTTACGTACAGAAAAATTAGATGGAAAATAATCAATTCCAGAAATTTTTATTTATTATGTTTCTCTTTGTAAAGTATATATAAATATTCGGTAAAAATTTCAATATGATTGATTTCATTAGCAAAGCAAACAATCAATTTTAATTTGTTTCGTTTGTTTCAGGTTTAATTAAATAACGATTTAATCACCTTTTCAATCAAAATTTGTATATATAAAAGCGTGCCTATACAAATTTGTTTTTATAAATGAGACTTGAAAACAGTTATTAAGATTTTAGAATGGTGTTGCTGAGGCAATCGATTCAAATATTGATTCATTGCATATTTTCTTTTAAATTTATAAATTGAAAAACATTAAATGTAAATTATCTTATATATTTTCGGTTTTAGTTTTACATATAAACTAATTATAATTTATTTTTTGTACATGCACACACATATATACGTATATATAGGTGTTTTTTTAAGCGTGATAGAACTTTAAATTAAATATCTATTGAAAGTTTTATCTAACCTAAAAAAAACTATCATAATTTTATATATACACACACACACATGTATA
Source organism: Neoneuromus ignobilis (assembly GCA_029203775.1). Classification (NCBI taxonomy): domain Eukaryota; kingdom Metazoa; phylum Arthropoda; class Insecta; order Megaloptera; family Corydalidae; genus Neoneuromus; species Neoneuromus ignobilis. The sequence continues at coordinate 13,284,392 of CP092087.1, forward strand.
TAGAATGTTTTTTTAGGTTAGATAGAAGTTTAGATAGGGATTCAGTTCAAAGTTCTATCATGTTTAAAAACATTCTATATATATATATATATGTACACATAAACCATTAAAATGTATATTAGCTCATTGCTGGGGGAAACATTGTAATTAGATTTTTGTCTTTATTAAAAAAAAATTCATTACTAAATGTCATTAGATTTTCTTAAATATTTTTCTACATTTTTTCCCATTGTTTACTGTTCAATATATATATATATATATATATATATATATATATATAGATATATATACATATATAAATACTCACACACAAGTATGTATTTATACGTAAATAAATAATAATTTCGAAAAATTAAATTTTTAACATTGAATTTTCATCAGTTTATAAACCATTAATTTTATTTGTTTTCCCAAAAATCACAAATTAGTACAACTTAAAGAAATAATTGTGTTAAAATTCAATTATTTAAGACTTTCACGAAAGAAAAACGTTTACTGTAATTAATAATACTTTAAACAAATATTGTTTAAAAATAAAATTTATTATATAATTTGTCATTATTAAAAAAAATTCTATTGAATCAAAAATAAATAATTCGAAGAATATTATAAATCATAAATATACAGTTGTTTAAGAAAATACAATAATAAGTTTTTAATATGGACTCTCGTATTTTCTTAAATAATAAATAACTTCTGTAAATTGAATTTATTTCTTTAGAATATAATGTTTATTCATTTAAACTTTTTATTGAAATTTCAAATTAAATTTAACATTTCATTCGATTCTCTTATTGTTATTATAATTTGATTTTCATCTTATTTTCATTGTAAATGTACTTAAAACTATGCACTTTAAAGAAGAATAATTTGAATAAATTAAATTAAAATTTGGAGTTTAAAAATTGTAAATAAAAACTGAATTAATCAATATGAAAGCATATAATTTATTATTTTTAAAAAAATATATATGATAGCAGTATGAGATTCATATTCTGAATAATCATATTATTTGAAAGTGAGAGTTTTTTAAATACAATAGTTATTTTTTTACTTTTATCAAATTTGATATAATGAATTTCATCTATAAAAATAAAATAAAACCAGACAACGCACAATTAAGTATATATATGTATATATATATATATATATATATATATATATATATATATATGTATATATGTACACTTACTGTATATATATTTCATTTTATTTTATTCATCCGCATTTTTTAAATAACGAAATTTCTCTCTGTATTTTATTTATACAAAAACATGAATAATTATCAAGTATTCATATTTCATTGAATATATAACATAAGACCTTTTTATCGATCTTATTTTTCAATTCTAATGACAAATCGTATATTCTATACAACCGACACAAATATACACAGCTGTGGCCACAATAATTCAGAAATATTGTGGAACGAATATTTGGAACTAGGCAGTGTCATTTATCTTATTTAATCGCAGATTGTCAAACATAATACATTGAACATATGATATTTGTTGTTTCTGTTTTGTACAAAATAAATCAATAAAGTGATGATAGATGAGATATTGCGTTCCGCCACTGAAGTGAAACTTAATACATGATTATCTTTTAGTTACACATGAGATAATTAATTAGTAATATATATATACACACCCACACACACACAATATTATTTACAATAACATAATTTTATTTTTTACACATCTAAAAAATTATATATATAAAATTTACATTTTACCTAAAAGTAAATAAATTTAAAAATAATATTTTTATAAATACAAGGTTACCCAAATGAGACTTAAGATTTTAGACATATATTTAATATTTTTTAGTCTTATTTGGTCCACCCTATATAATAACGTTTTCTTGAAAAAAAATGAATTAGTATAGATATTTTACTTAATTTTTAATTTTATATTGTCATGTTTAGAAATATTTCGTACAAATATTCATATCTACACACATCTACATAAATATACTCGTACTTAGATGATTTATAAATTGTTCATACTGATAAAAATCCTTATCGATTTTTAAATAAAAATCTGTTTTCAAATAAACGTAAATTTGTGGTTAATGTTGTTGTCTTTTATTATTTTATTTAATTATTTCTGTATTAACTAATTATTTTTCAACAAAATTTAGTAAATCTTTTACTAAATTATTAAGAGTTTATAAAAAATCAATATTCACTTATTGACCAATTAATTTATTTATTGATGCGCATTTTATAGGCTGTACCATTACAGTTATAGTGTTGAATCATGAAAATATATCTTATAATGTAGCTCTGACTATAACAACTTAGTCATTAAAATGAGTCTAAAGAATAAAGTAAATTATATTTGATTTAAACAAATATTGTGATTATTTGTTTTGAAATTATGGTGAATTAATTTTCACATAAATGAATTATCACCCATTACAAAATACTAGAAAGTATTTAATAACTATTTATTGTTCACTTTGTTTGTTTATAACAATAAGCTAATATGTATTCTGATGTTAATGCTCTCATCATTAGAGCATTGTGTTAAAAAATATCGCCATAGAAATGCATATTAGTTTATTGTTATTATAAATAAAATGAACGCTAAGTAATAATAGAACACTTTCTAATATCTTGTGGTGTTAAGGTGATAATTCATTGTGTGAAAATATTATGATATTTAATTGAGTGATTCGTTTGTGTTAAAGAGAATGTCACAATACCACAACGAATAATAATGTTCAATGAATTTAATTTAAAAAAATATTTGAATGTAATTAATAAAATATTTACATTTTTTTAAAATAAAAAAGTTATGAATAAATTGTCAAAGAACATTTAAAAAATAATAAAATGTTAAAAATTTCATATAAAACATTTTTCTATAATTATAGAAAATTATCTAAATGAAGAGTTAGTCATATATTTAAAAAAAATGATGTTAAAAAATTAATTATTGTAATTTAAATTTAAATTATCTGTTTAAAAAAAATATCGACAATATTAATTTTACAGAAAATTAATATTTTTGTTTGAAGTTTCGCCAAATAAATATCAAACATTTTTAACAATAATTAAATTTTAACATTGCGAAATATTTTTGTATGATTATAGAAAAATATTGAAAATTATCTGAATGAAGAATTACAGACATATTATTTTCAAAAAAATATATTAAAAAAGTTAATTAATGTAGTTGAACAAAAATATCGATAAAATTGATTTTACAGAAATTTAATATTTTCATTTGAAATTTCGTTAAATAAATATCAAACGTTTTTAACAGTAATTAAATTTTGGTAGTTACGAATATTCATTTAAAAAAATATTCAAATAAATTTATCTCCGCATTTATTTATATTTATGGAAGGAAGATATGTACTGAGAAATAAGATTTTTGACAGAATTTACACTACTCATATATCATATATACTAGTTTATCAAGACTTCTCACCACTTGTATTTTCGACAAATTTAAGATTACTGACATATTTCATAGTGTCAAATGTCTATCATTTTCAATGAAAGCCTATATTGGATTATCAACGACATTTAATGGATATCCTGTACGTAGTTCATCTTTTAGATTGAACTTTTTTATAAAATGTTGAAAAATATTTATTTTGAATTCTATTATATTGTTTTTTTTCACGTGAGTAAAAAAAGGATTTTTATTACACTGATAAATTATAATTTCAAATAACGCTGATTATAATACATAAAACATAATTAATTGTTGTTTATTATAATTATTTTAAATTTCCATTAAACACACAACAATATTTTATTTATTAAGATATCTTTTTTGACTAAATTCAAAATATGATTTTCGTTTAAATAATAGTTCAGTGAAATAAATATAAAGTTAATGCAAATTGTTCATGTATGTAGTGTGTGTGTGTTTAACAGTTTTTATTATTGTATTACGTGTTTATTTTTTTAATAAATTCATTGGTGCCAGTAGAAATTTTCATACATTTCGAAAAATATCAGACGATTTGAAACATGAATATATGTTTATAAAAAAAATATAATTAGATCTATTTTGAGTTTATGTTAATGACCTTTTTACACAATATTATTCACATATTAGATTTCATTTATTACTAATAAAATTTCAAAGTTTTAAAAAATAAATTTAAAATAATTATTTCCATAGAAAAATGAAAATGTTTTTGCAGATAAACTACAATTACTGTTTTTGGAATTAACTTCAATGATTTTTTATACGTTATAACTGTTCTAAGTAAATATAAGTAATAAGAATAAACTGTATATGTATATGAAGGGTATTTAGAACAAAACAGATAGAACATATAAAAGTATGTGTTTATTAACTTTTTATGTTCTTTTTGTAAAGCAATCGAGACGTGATATATCGTCCTTTGTCATTCAAATGGTTAATCAAATTAATTTTCTAGAAAATTATTTTGCGAGATTTTCTTAAATCGAACTATTTTTAAAGAATAAATATTTCAATTAATGTTTTGAAATCTGAGCATTTAATATATTGGGCAAGCTTTTTATAATAGTATTGTATAGGATCATCCAAATGCGACGCCTCGATTTGTGTTTTATTAAAAATAAACTATACATATGTTTCTTTTCAATAAAACACAAATGTAGGCGTCACATTTGGATGACCTTATAATATATATATATATATATATATATATATATATATAATAAAAAAATATTTGAAAAACAGGATCTAATGTAACTTTCAATGAAGCTTTCTTCCAGCATTGAGCTGATATAGGTTTTCAGGATAGATGATTACATACCTCTCTCTCTCTCTCTCTCTCTATATATATATATATATATATATATATATATATATATATGTGTGTGTGTGTGTGTGTATGTGTGTGTATATATATATATATATATATATATATATATATATATAATTTATTTATTACAAGTTTTGTATTTCTTAATTTTTATATTTCAAAGTAAAATTATTTATTTTAATTGCAATATACAATTTATTGTAATTTAAATATTTGTTAAGCGTTAAAAATGATACATATTTTATACATCATACATATGTATTGGTTCATTTTGTATAAAATATTTAAATTTTAACTATGATAAAATCGTATTGAACAAAATAGGTTCTTAGTGAGTTAATAGATTATTGAAATAAAACTAAAAATCTATATCAAAGTATTAAGTAAAAATAAATAAAATATCAATTAAGTTAATGTACTTAGGTACACTGATTCGAGTATCTAAATCTTCATCGCGTACTAAAATAATTGATTTATTTACAGTTCGAACCTTTATTAGAGAACACAGGAACGAAATACATGGAGCACGCTATATTGTATGAATGTACCGATAATCCTGAATTCGAAAACTTACTCAACAAATCCACTTGGATATGTTATCTTCCCGAATCACCGTCGCCGCAATGTAATTCAATAGTTGCGACGTGGTCAAGGGGTTCAGAAGGATTCACTTTTCCAGAGAACGTGGGCTATCCGTTAGATTCGACGATTTCGAGATACTTTATGTTAGAAACACATTACTCCAGTCCTCTGGAAATAATCACGGCTAGCCGAATGGATAATTCCGGTTTGAGATTATTCTACACGTCGGATCTACGTTCGCACGATGCTGGTGTGTTGTCAATAGGTATCGATCCGAACTGGAGACAGATTATTCCACCAGGTCAACCGAAAGTCGAGTCATCCGGACACTGTGTACCTGAATGTACGAAACAGGCGTTCCAGTCGTTCGGAATTAATGTGTTCGCGGTTGTGAATCGAATGCAACGGATCGGACGTACAATAAAATTGAGACAGATTCGAGATAATGTCGAACTGCCGACTGTTTTCAGTGATAATAATGTGGATTACGAATACCAAGAGTATCGTAAATTTATTAATCCCGTCAATGTGTTGCCCGAAGATCGTTTGGTTGTCGAGTGTACATATAATAGTTCTGGTCGACCGGCGATCACGTTAGGCGGTCTCACTAGTCGCGAAGAGACGTGCCTCGTGATGGCTCTGTATTTTCCTCGACAGAGAGATTTAACTTCATGTCATAGTGTACCTAGTCTTTCCACTGTTCTGCACTCGCTAGGAATTCAGAATCTTTTAACGTAAGTATTTTTTTTTTTTATTAATCACGTAGTCGTTTTACGCGTCAAAGGTGTACACATGAAATTTATTGGTGTTCTGTTTCAAGTATCGTGTCTACCTTTTAGATTGATTATATAAATATATAGTAACATAAACATCTATGTTTATATATATATATATATATATATATATATATATATATATATATATATATAATTACATTTGTGTTTTGAAAATAAGTCATTTTATAAGTATCATTTTTCTAATATATTCATAATTACTTTTATAATTTTATAATCTAAATAGTCAGAAAGTTACAATAATTTATAGAAAAAATAATGACAATTTTACGTGGTTCAACTTTTTTATATACATACAATACTACAATTTTTGAAATTACATTTTTTTTTATATTTTGTGTTATAAATAATTACTGATTAGTAACAAATTGAAAATAATTTTAATTTTTTTATGACATACATAAGAATATAAATAAGTAAATAAATCAAAAGAAATTTATTGTTATATATATAGGGTTTTCCAATAAGAATGTCAGAACTTTGACAGCTGGTGGCAGCCATGTTTCATTTTTTTTAAAGCTCATTTTGACATTTCAACTCAGTATAGTTTGGAAAATTATCATGAAACGTTTCAACGCTTCAATGCTTAGAAACTGTAAAAAACACTTAAAACACTTCAACGCTTAGAAACTGTAAAAAAATCAATGGACTTTTTGAAACAAAAGTTTAATGAGTCCATTATTTCACAAAATGAACCCATTAATTGGCCACCAAGATATGTGATCTAACTTCTTCAGATTATTTTCTGTGGGGTTTTGTAAAATCATTTTTTTTTGCTGATAAACCATAAACAACAGAAATTAAAAATAAACATTGGAAGTGTAATTCATGAAATTGGGCCACAATTATGTGAAAGAGTGACTAAAAATTGGAACTAATTTGAAATTGTGTTCCATGATTAATGTCATAGAATATGCTTAAAAATGAAAAAATAACTATTTAATTAAATACTTTTTGCTTTTTTAAAATTTCAACTTCTGAAGCGCTGATTGAAAAACCCTATATATATATATATATATATATATATATATATATATATATGATTATATGAAAAAAATTATAATTAATGTCATTTTAAACTTTAAATTACATTATAATTTTATAAATTGTTTATTTTAATTAAATCAAAAAAATGTTGAATTTTTTTTTGAATATTTAAACATCATTTAAAATATTATAAAAATTATATGAAATAACATTTCAAAAGTAATATATTTTTAATATTATATCAATGATAATAGATAAACAATGAATAATGATATATAGACAAATTGAAACACGTAGTTTGAAAGAAATTGTATCGAATTTCACAATATCAAAATAAAACAAACGTTATTTGTTCGTACTGCCAAAATGTCTAAAAGTAGGTGTGTGTTTTGGCAGGGGTTCAAATCCACTGCGGATATCTGCCCCCCGTGAACTAGCCGGCATGACGCTCGAGTCCAGGCTGTTGACGTACGACTGGGAGAACCAATTCCATAGCTTTCAAGACGCGACCCAGCGCGGTTCTTTTCGAATCGTCTGCTCGTCGGCAACTTCTGCCGTGCTTCCGGTAAGTTTCTAGAGATAAATTTATGATTTAAGTTTTTTTTCGGCGGTGCATTCCGTAGGGGATTTGTCACTGGCGAATCTACGATGGCTAGATAGGTAGAAAGATGAGTATAGGAAACAGTTAAGTGACTCTGAAGTGATATAAAGTTTTGATGATAACATCGCAGTGTTGCTCGTTTATTCATTTTTACTTTTTTTTACTAAGGTGCATGGAGATATGATGAGTGTATCTTGTTCTTTTCTAGAATTATTTAATATATATTTCAGATGAAAAAACTTAGCGGAATACTTATAAAGTGTACATATATTTTCTGTGAAATATGCTTAACGATATGCATTTTTCTTATCACTTTTTATACTTTTTTTTGTCTAGAAGCAGTACGTTTTTTAAAATTTTTTATATTAAAAATTAAAATATATACATAAAATACTTTTATGAAACTTTTTATTATTAAAAGTTAAAAAAGCTTTAATAATAAGAAATATCACATTTTTTTGATATGAATGATGGATATAAAATATATTTGTGTATAATAATAACGTCGTATATTTTAATGAACAATTTACTAAATTCTTTTTTCATTATTAGTAAAACGATAGGCTTGAACAAACCGAACGTGTAAAATCAATAAATATTTTTACTCTAGATGAATTTTAATCGAGTATTTAGTGTTTTTCATTTTAAAATTTCTTATAATTTCATAAATATATATTGTTGTCTTTTTACTCTTAATTTATATCATATATATATATATAATTCTTTCTAGAAAGTTTTACTAAAAATAAAATTTTTAAGGAAAAATGCAAAGACTAAATCAAATTATCAAAAAATATTTATAACAATAATTTGGAAAAATTTTCAACTTAAAACAGTCATTATTTTTTTAATATTTCTTCATTATTTAGAGAAGAAATATGTAAAATAAACAAAGATTTTTTTATAATATATGATTTTATTTTTATGTCGCTACTCATGAGAAGTTACTGAATAAGGCATATCTTTTTAAAATAATTTATTCTTTTTTCTAGAAATTTAATACAAAAAATCATACTGACGACATAACTGAAATAATTCATTGCTATTATCATATTTTATGTACTTTAATTAATAATTAATGCAAGATATATATATATATATATATATATATATATATATATAATAATATATATATATATATATATATATATATATATATATATATATATATATATATATATATATACAATAATATGATATGCGTAATTTATAAAAGATGATATTATACGAAATTTAGTTAAAAAATAATAATATTTTATAATAAAATATTCATTTTTATGAAAGTAATTTTTATCTTACAAATTTACTGAATTTCATTTTGTTTTCATAAATGTCTAAATTTTTTTAAAAAAATATAAATTTTATATCATTTTTTTAATACTTATTGTAATAGAAAAAGATGTTATTTTATTAAATATATATCTATCCAGTTTTGATTTCAATAATTAAGTAAACAATTATTACATTGATTTGGATTAAATTTTCATTTTAAAAATAACGTTTGGCATATTTATAAAAATAATTATAGCATATATATATATATATATATATATATATATATATATATATATATATATATATATATATATTATTTGATATTACAGAAATTGAATATTATTTTAAAAAAAATTTTTTAACTTAATAGAAAAAATAATAATATTAAATTTTGAACAAATATGAGAGATTTTAATAAATTGAAATGAAGTCACAGATTACTAACTGCTATTAACATTTTATTTTACTTATTTTCTTTCTTAATTTATAAACAAATAATGATTTTTTAAATAAACCAAAGTATAGTATTGTATAACTGCCAGTTTGAATATAATAAAATTAAAATATAGAGTAGTTGAAATGAGACTTTAGAATAGTAAATGGTAGTAAGCAAGTAAATATATGTCTAATCCCTTCAGTCTCATTTGGGCTACCTATAGTATATCTTATTACAGATTGTTTATAAAATTTTGTAATTTTTGAAGTAATTAGAAATATTTTTCAAATGATATAAAACTGTGCAATATTTTTTTATTGAAAATAATTGAAATAGATTGATAAAAAGTGATATTATATATATATATATATATAAATTGAAAAAATTTCAATAAACACAAATGAACAAAAAAAAATATTTGATACAACAATGCGTAGAATCAGAAATAATTATTTAAATTCTGAATGTTTTAATGTTTGTAAATATATTTTACTTTTGACTATTTATAATATTTTGATAATAATTTAAAAATTCAAAATACTTAAGTGAAATAAATGAATTTTTCTAATAGATATTAAACCAGTCGCTACGACTAGACGAAATACGTAATATAAATGTGAATTTATAGATATTAAGCCTGTTCTGTGATTTGATTTCTAGTTCAACTCATTCCAGTTATGTTTTAAAATATAATTATCGCCTTAATCGTGACTTCTAAGGTGTAGATGTAATGAAATAATTTGCATATTTATAAGTTTGACCAAATGAATATTTATGAAGATTTTTATTATTCTCTGCAAGAACTTGGAATTTTTTAAATAGTTATTTTATTTGAAAAATTTTATAGATAATAAATTATTTAAATTTATGAATTTTAAAGTACTAAAAAATAAAGTAGACTTTTTTAAACAACTTTTTTTTAAAATAATATCGGTCCAAAACAGGGAACACAGAATCAAGACGGTTATTACCCTAACATATCAAATCCGTATCGGTTAGAGGACCAATGTTCTTTGTATAAACATCCGTCTGAACATCATTTAGACCCAGAAGCAACATTATTCGACACCAATCAAATTGAAGGCGCCGCACTCAGCAAAGTACCACGTAGTTCGAATGGAAAAACTTTAGGTCTTAGCGATTCGTCTTTTGGAATACGAATGACTAATTCGATATTCCTTTTCGTTGTATTATGTATCATGCAATGGTTGTAAAAAGGATTTTTTGTGGGTACTAAAATGAGGTTTCTAATGCTAGATTAACAATATTTATAAAATCTTAATAAATTTATACACTGTAAATAAAATCAAATTAAATCATTTTGTTTCTTATTTTTATTAAAAAATATAGATTGAGCCTCTTTTTTATCAGTTGTATTATTATTAGAATATATATACATTATTTTACAAATTTAAAACCTTAAAATATATTTAGAATAAAAAATATAAATTTAAATTAATTTTCGAATAACTAATTTTTAAATGTTAATTAATTTTGAAATATTTTACTAAAAAGTTTAAAAAAAATATTACAAGAAGTGTAAATAAATTTAAAATATTTTTTTCAAGTTAACTAATACAACGAAACTTTGTACAATTGCTTATTAATTCTTATTAATAATATTATTAATTTTTTTCTATCAAACAATATACTTATAAAATTAAAATATTAGTTAAATCTAGCGTTAGTAACTTCTGGTATACTAGTCGGAAATATTATACATATCAGGCTTTATATATCAATAATATTTTAATGATGAAAATCTATTTTTCGTAAATTATTTCTATGAATAGCACACGGTTTATAGATTACTCAATAAAAATTTACAAAATAAATATCATATATATTATATAAAATTATAATTAACGATTTTCTCAAATATTCAATTAAGAAAAAAATTATGTACATTAAAAAAATAACTTGAATATTTTGAGAAAATTTTATTATTTTTAGACAAATTTAAATTATTGTGTTTTATTAATTATTATTATATTTTTCATTTTAAATACAAAAAATGGAAAAAATACTAAATTTTAAAATAATATATTTGCTGGTTAAAAACGAATCTGACTGTAGTAAAACTAAATGTTCTTATTTGATGTGATTGAACAAATTTTTTTTCAATTATGTTATAAATATGTATTATGCAATAAGGAATTTTTCGTTTTTGAAAAATATTATGCGAATTTGAAGTGATTAGAGATGTGTTTTTATTACAGTTTTAAATTATTGTTTATGTGATATAATTGAAGAAAATTTTAATTATACACATATATATATATATATGTGTGTGTGTGTGTGTGTATTTGTATAAATAATTTGATTTATATTGAAGTCAATATTTAAATTTTTATTTTTTGACAAATTTCGTCTTTATATACACGATATTTTAGTTTTTAAATGAAATTATATTTAATTCAGTTAAATTTTAATATATATATATATATATATAAGTGAATACATTTCACAAAGAAGGTAAGTCATTTATTCACCTGTTAATTTTTTTCTAAATTTAAATATTTATTATATTGGTTATAAATTTTAATATATATTGATAGGTTGGTCACGAAATACAATATGACAAACAAGCAATAAATTAAAATAAATTTTCCGAAACCGTTGTGCGAATCACATGTAAATCAACTGAAAGTTTGATCAATTTATTTATTCTCTAATATTTACATTGTTAAATATTTTACCTATTTTCTATTATAATATTAGATTATTGATTTTAAAGCCTGAATGTTTAATTTGTCGTTCCTGTTATATTTTTAAACATATATACATATACATATACATATATATATATATATATATATATATATATATATATATATATATAAAACATATATTAAAAGTGTAAATTTGGGTTGTGCATAAGTGACTGGACTGATGATCGTATAACGAAAGATGTATATAATTTGTATATTAATAAAGAAAAATAAGAATTTTAGATTTCATTTAACGATTCATAATACACTAGTAGCTTAATCCTAGTCAAAACGACAATTATTATATTAACTATGGTGTCATTTTAGTGAAATATAAGAATCAAATGTAAAAAAGTAGAGCTTAATATCAATTGAAATTTATTAAGGTAACGAAACTAATATCGAACATTGTGACTGATTTAATTATACAAACAAATAAAATAAAAAAATCTATATATTTAGACGATAATCAATGTTTATATGATTTTAAGTAATATTTGTATAGGTATAACGGTTTTTATACATATGATTAATATAAACCTCTTCCGAAACTGTTAACATTCGCTATCTGCAGCTGTGATACAAAGTAGTTTAAGCACACTCTAGGTATTGTACATAAATTCAAGTATTTACACATTTTTCTGTACTTATATATATATATATATATATATATATATATATATATATATATATATATATAAGAAAAAAATAAACTAGTTTTATTTTTAAATAAATATTAATTTATGTTTATTTTCTTTGGTGCTGTTATGTATTTAATTCAATATAGTTTCATAAACTAGAAAATAAACAATATTCAATAATAAGAAAATTTCCAATATGTGTTTTCAATTTGTTGTTTCAATATTTGTAAAGATTTATAAAAAAAATACGTTCAGTTCAATTTTACTGCGTATCGGTTTTTATTATTTTTTTTAATGAATATTCATTAAGCATTTGAACTTTAAACAAATGGATTTTTAATTTTTTCCTAATGAATTCTGTATTTTCAATGGATATTGGCATTTTAAATAGACATTTCAATAATAACATTTTTTATTGTAAAAATAATACAATTGTATAGGTTTTTTATTTATATAAATTTATTACTATTCGAATTATTTATTTCAAAACTTTGTAATATTATAAAAATGTATATTTGAAATTATTTTACTTACATTATTATTAGTAAAATTTCCTATACAAGGGTAAGATAGACCATAATTAATATTTTATTTCAAAACTATATATATATATATATATATATATATATATATATATATATATATTAAATTGTTACTATTTGTTTTAATAATGTTGCATTCATTTTAATATAAATGAATTATTATTCCAGCACTACAAGATAAAAAAATGTCCAATAATCAATTAATTTTGTCCAATAATTCATAAGTGATAATTGTACATCTTTAAAATATTTTGTGGTGTTGAGGTAATAATTCATTTCTATTGAATGTTATGTTTAAAACATAAATTATTTAAAGACAATTTTACTTTTAATGCCCTATTAAACCAATTTTTCCATTAAACTTTTTAATGAATACTGTATCGTAAAATGTAAATCAGTGTTAGTAAAAATCATAATATATACCTCAAAATTTAAACACTTTATTTAAAAAGAAACAAAATTTATTTTTATTTAGAACGTGTGTGGTGTTTAAAATGAGTTATGTTTATATTTATTTAATTCACTGTAAAAAAAACTACGTTTATTTATATATAAAAAAGTAAACAACATAAATAAACAGATTTGTAAAAAAGTGAGAAGTAAATGTAAAAATAAATATATTTATTTAAATTACTGAAAAAATGGTACATAAACACAAAGCAAGCATGATATAAATCATTTTATTTAAAAATAACTCTTGCTCATATTATTCAAATAAACATTCATTTATATTTAATACGTTGTAAGTTTATGCATTTTTTTATTTGTTAAATATTATTTGATATATGTTACGCTTTATATCCTCTCTATATTTATAAATAAAATGTATACGTTCTTTTACAGTTGTCAATATTAATACTAGTTTAATCATATAGTTATTTTTAACAAATTTTTTGAATTAATATTTTAGCAGTCAATAACAGTACAAATTATAAATTAACTTTTTAATTTCTCTTTCTCTGTCTCTCATACACACACATGCATATATATATATATATATATATATATATATATATATATATATATATATATACGTATATATATTTATAAACACATTTATATACAATAGATCAAATATAATATATAATAATTAATAATTCATTTAATAATTAGCAATAAAAATTATTTATTTTCAATATTAAAGATATCAATATACATATGATCTTTCCAATATTTAATAGTAATTAGTATTGTCACATAAAATGTAATGTTTATATAAAAATCCTTTCTGCTCAAAATATAGTATCGTTTTATGTGATTTTTTTAAAAAAATAAAGAATAATTTTTCTAGAATTTAGTTATGTTATTGACTTCTAAAATAGATTCTTATATTGAATAAATAAAACATTTTCTTAAAAATTTGATTTCAGATTAAATAGTTTAATATATTTTCATAACATAAAAAATTAATTTCTCTACTAAATACAAGAATATGGCAAAGAAAAGAGCATTGATTATATATATATATATATATATATAAAGAAAAACATTAACATTTTTTTGATGTAAAAAAACATAAGTTAATATTTGGTTTTCTTTTTAAAATTAAAATTCAGTCGTTTAAAAAGAGACTTTTGAATATATTTGAAATTGTGTATATAATGTTTTAAATTCACTGCTTGATATATACTTTTAATTAAAATTGAAATGATTTATTTTTTGTATAACATTTTGTTTACTTCTACATTGTAACAGTTTATTTCGATGATATGGATTAAAAAATAGTACAACATATCACTCGATGTGGAAATTAAAACTTCAGGTATTATTTACTGAATCAAAATATATACATATTAATATCAATATACATTAATTAATATATATATATATATATATATATATATATATATATATATATATATATATATATATACAAAATTATAACAAGGAAAATTTTAATTAGTTGTAAATATTATGTGACTAAGAAAAATCTGTTGTTTTTGAGATTAAAATAAGAACAATTGTATTTTTTTTAATAAAAAATAACTTTATTCGTCAAAAAATCCATCATTACATGAATTACTCTTTAAAATGAGAAGACAATTTGTAAATATTATTTTGATAAAACTTAAAAAAATTATTTTCTAAAAAAATGGCAGGTAAAAACTTCTGTTTTTAACGCTGTTATTATTTAATTCTTTACTACATATATCATTATCCAGAGACTGAAATAAGTGGAAATCAGATAGTGATATAAGATTGGAAAATACCGTTGGGGGGGAGTGTTCAAAAATTTTTTGTAACTTTAGTAGCATTATAATAAAGTTGAATTCGTAAACATGCACGTATTTTTATAGACAATTTTCATGGATTTAAATTTTATTTTGCATTAAAATGAACACATCAAGATTTAGTGAACGGATGAAATAAGTTATATATTGTAATTTGTTACTTAATTATTGAATCCAATGTAATGAGTCATATGATGCTTGAACAATTCTTGAAATTTTGATACACGTAAAAACAACAGAACTTTCCTAGTTATCTAATATAATTAAATATTTTAATTGATATAACAAGATTTAATTAATATTTTTATTTATTTTTGTGCCATATAACGAAATCATAATTTGAAACTTCAAATAACTGCAGGATTAAATTTATTTTTTAAAATAATATTTCAAGAAAAATATAAAATCAATATAGTTGAATTATTTTTCTTATATACACATTTTTAAATTATTTTATTTTCGCAAATCAATGCTTGAAAATCATTTTTATTATTTTCACCTGTATATATAATATATAAATCGAATAAAACTATTTCTTGTAATGGTAAAAAAAATTAAAAAAAAACATGTACCAATTTAAGGAATGAAATATATTTTGAACATTCAATATAACAACAGAAAAGATATGGATGCTATTTCAAATATGTTTTTTTATATATAAAATTTCAATTTTTGTATACAGTCATTATTGTTTATATATTCTTTTAAAAGAAAAGATTATAGTCAAATTTCATTTTAAGAACTCGTGTTTTTGAGTAAATTATTTTTAAATATTTAAATCTTATAATTTAAATAGTATTCTTAATTTAATCATGGTCTTAAGCAGGGTAAACAGATACTATGGAACAAAAATGCAGATTTTATTGAATGTGAGAATGCTTAAATTATTATTCTTATCTAAAAAAAGTTATATAATTTTGTAATATATATGCATAAAATGTAAATATATAAATAAATTATATATATATATATATATATATATATATATATATATATATATATATATATACAATTTATCTGAAATGAGTTGTTAATCTTTTATAAATTATGTACGTACTTATTTGTTAATAATACTTATATTTTCCTTTTCATGTAAATTTTTTTCATAATAATATATTTGTAAATTGTATGTATCTGATCTCTTGTAATATATTTTATAAAAAAAATATAAATTTTAAGACGTAGTCATTTCAGATTTCGAAAATCAAATAAAATGTATTAAATATTAAATATCTGTGTATATTTTTTACCTGGATTTGTACCGATTTTCTTGTTATGATTTTTTTTCAGGATATCGAACGATAAGGAGGTTGACTTTTAGTATTGTTATTTATTTAATCTTTCAAATAATATAAGTATCAATCATCTTTTCATGTTCAATTTTTATGAACGAAATAAAATACAGAATTTTATTTAGTTCTTCGTTTCAGATGACTATCTGTCGAATCGAATACGTGACCAATACTATTGTTTCACATACACACACACACACACATATTATATATATATATATTGTATATTGTGTGTATGTGTATAACTATGTTAAAACTATTACAATAAGAAAAGTTAAAAAATTCAGTGTGAAATTATTTATCAAAAAGTATAATTGAGAATTTTGATAGAGTTATTTATAAAATATCATTTTGTTAGATTGTATTAATTAACTGAATAAATTTTATATACCATTTGTATTTTCCACTAATCTCTCTGACAAATCAGATAATGAGTTTCATTAAAAAGGTAAGTTTATGCATAATTAAATTTTTATAAGATTCATATAGTTTAAAATTATTTTATTAAGTTTGATGTCAATAAGGATTCATAAAATAAAATATTTATTCGTCTCTGAAAAATTATAGTAAAAAGTTTTATATTTTTAATATCCTTTTCTAAAATTTATAAAAGTATAAAAAATATTTTTTATTACAAATAATAAATAATAATTAATTTTAAAGAATATATGTGTATTAAGAAATGCATTTACAATCATTAATGTCAACTGAAATATTTCCATTAAAAAATTGTATTTTCGACATCATTCTTGGAAAATTATTTTTTACTTCTATTGATTCGTTTTCTTCGAATTACAAAGGAAAATATCTCTTATTTTAACTAGGAAACGTTGTCATTACGCGTTCCTTTTATACAAGATACTGAAAAGATAACGAGTATAGCATAGTAATTTCATTGCGTAGGTTCTTTGTTTCCTTATCTCCTTGTTTATTATTATTTTTTAATTCTCTACAGTATCGACAATTTCAGCAGAAACATTTTTTAAATTAAATTTTATAAATAGTAGGAAAACCGTATGACTTACATATTTGATTTATTTGTTTATATTGTCAAGAATATAAATAATTATAATATTTTATAATTATATATTAATTGAATAATCTAGAGATTTTTTTATTTTAAATAAAAACGATACTGGAATTAACTATGTACAAAAGAGTATGTGTATAATAAAAGGATCGTTTTGGTACATTTTACTTTAATATTGACTTATCTTTAAATAAACGCACGTAAATGTTTAACTAAATTTTATTAAAGAAGTTTAATGTTAATTAAATAATATGATTTTAATTAAAGTTCATGTGTTAGGTCAGCTAAACTAAAATTGGGTAATGAAAGATCTAAGATAACGAGTCTCGTTTAAGTCTTCTTTAGTAAAACGAAACTACAACACCGGCAACTTGCAAAATATGCAAAGTTCTGAAAGCTCTTATTCGAGAAAACTGCTTGAGCTACTCTCGGTTTATGACTTAATTATCATCAAGCAATTAATTACGATCGAGTAAATTGTAAGCTTGTCAATTAATTAATTTATATTACGGAAACCAGGATTTTAAGTTATGTGCGCCGCCGTTTAGACACACTGAGAATTTGAGTAGAGTTGTTTCGGCGATGTTTCACTCCTTTAATGGTTTGCTATTTCAGTGAACGAGTTTTGTTATTTCTTCATTCGCGATTAATGTATCGGAAAGTACTGTGCCACTCTTGCTTACCAATATTAAATTATTTGTACGGTGGTTCCTTTCGAAAATAGCGAGCAAAGATATTTACACGGGTAACATATTTAGAAATGTTATTTTAACTTTTTTTTACTAGCGTACAGTTCTTTCTGATCGTTTAGCACAAAACAATTTTATGAAGTAGGTTTTCTGATTGAAGTTGAGAATTGTACAAAGATTTTTCCATCAGTCTTTCATAAAATGTTTATTATTTCTTGTATATGATCTTATAAAATATTTATCATGATTGTAAACATTGTTATTATTCTTAAATAATATTTATTTATTAGATAAAGTGTTTTAGAAATTAAATAATATTATTGATTATATGTTTATATATATATATTCATATATACATAACAAGAAATTAATTATATTGAACAATTTTAATTTTTTCAATGAAAATATATAAAGTAATAGTTTAAATAAATTAAAAAATATAAATAATATATAAATACATTATTTTCATTTTAAAACTATATTTAGAGAAAGCAATTTTGTTGTTAATGAAATCTTACTAAATAAATATATTAAAAATTACATGAATTTAACACAATAAAAAAATCTACACTTATTGACAATTAATTAATAGATCAACATATAGTTACTTTCAGTTTCTATATATTTTAAACAAACGTTTTAAAAATCTATTCCTATTACGAATAAATAGGTTTAATTTAATTAAAATATTTGAATGATAATAATTTATATAATACTGAAGGATTTAAACAAAATTAAAATATATAGACTTTATATATTTGAAGTATTCAACAATCACTTTAATTCACTTTATTTATTGGTGCGCATATCGATGATCATGCCACTATCATTGGAATAAAAAATTGGAATATAAAATTGGGAATATAAATTGAAAAATATAATATTTTTTTCGCTGTATTAAATTGTACTAATTTTTAGTTGTATTAAAATCTGTAGTAAATTCTAGTTTTTGTTTTATTATAAAATTATGTAAAAGTGATAACAAATTTCATAATTTAAAAAATTAATATACGTCAAAATTTTCAAAAATCACATTTCTTAAATAAGAATTGTGTATACAAAAATATGATGTAATAAAGCACTTTTGCAACGATAACATACTTCATAAATGCACATCAGAGAATAAAGTGAACAATAAATGATTATTCAATAATATTTTTTTGGTATTGTGACGAATTCACTTTCACCTAAATGAGCTATCATACTAAAATCATAACATATTGAAAAAATGTTCAATAATAATTTATTGTTCATTTTATTTGTTTGTAAGCTGATGTGAATTTTGATGGCAATGCTATTATCATCAGAGTGCTGCGTTGTAATTTTTTTATAACGCAACAATTTATAACCTTATAACAAAGAAAGAAAATGACCAATAAATAATTATCAAACACTTTTCTAATATATTTTGTTGATAATTTTTTATAGAATGTTAATTTATTTGTATGATTATTCAATAATTATATAAAATCTTGTTTTGTTAGAGGCAAGTGATTCTTTTGTGTTGAATTTATCAAAATATCAGAACAAATAATGACTGCGTAATATTTTTCAAACATGCTTCATTAATAATATTTTTAAAAACTTAAATTGGTTAATTTTAAAACAATACAATATAAAGGGGCGTTGATTTTATGAGCCGTAAATTATTTTATATTCCATTCATAATTTAATCTCGAGTAAAAAATCTAATGAGTTCGAATATAAGATTGCGTCGTAAGGAGGCCTTCGTCTTTTATATCCAAATTAACAATTTAGAAAACAATTGATGAAGTAAGCATGTATATTTTCAGTGAAACAACATGGTACATTACTTTGATAAAATCTTGCAGTATCAAGGAAAACATTTTAAAAAAATCGGAATTGATAAACCGTGCAAACATAACAAGAACTTTTGTCGCTATTCTCTCAAAGGAAAAATCCTATACACTTTTGACTTTATTATTCCAATCCATGTTTATTCGAGAAAAATCTTCTTTAATATACTCAGTTGTCTTTTTACTTAACTAGATTTGACATTTATAAAGACTTTATATAGATATTTTTTTGTATTGTCTTTAAATATTAATTCTTATTTGTTATTCAATTCTTTTGATTTTATTTCTATTTCTGTGCTTTTTTATAAATTTTTCCATAATTTCATTACATATTATTTCTTTGAAACAATATACTACTATAAAATTATATTTGTTTAGATTTATTGTTTATATTATGATAATAAGAAAAATAAAAACATGTTAGACAAAGTATATACCTTATTTTATACAAAATTAAATAATTATTAAAATTAAAAATAAATATTATACAATTAAGAGTTATGTTTAAAATTTTTCGTATTTTGTCAAAAAAGGTAAAAATTTGGGAATATTTAAATAATCAATTTTATTTTGATATTCTATGGATTCAAAAATATTTCACACAAATGAATTATCACCCCCACTATCATACCTTATTAAAAAATGATTAATAATTACTAATTGTTCACTTTATTTTTTATAACAACAATAAGTTAATGCACATATTGGTAGCAATATCATTATCGTCAGAGCGCTGTGTTTTAAAAATTAGATAAAAATATTTAATACTCTTACAAATAATTTTTTTACAAATAAATGTTATTAGTTATAAAAATAGATTTTATTTTTTAATACTAAATTAATATTTTTAATAATATTTTATTTATATAAAAATGTAAGAGAAAACGTAAATAATAAATATCATAATTTTCATATATATATATATATATATATATATATATATATATATATATATATATATATATATATATATAATATCGTTGTCTCGTTAATAAGTAAACATCATTGTCCATATATTTCTGAATAAAATCTTTTCATTAATATTTTCAATTAATCCATATTCATTAACGAAAGGATTTTCAGTAGACGTGAAATTATATTTACTGAATAGAAATACGAAGATCAAAAGAAGTTTGCGTGTGCACCAACTTTTCAATCTGTAAATAATTTTGTTAAGGAAAGAATATAGAATAAAATTATCACAACAAAATGGGAAACTTCAATGAAGGAGCATAATTAATGTTCGTGATATTTTCAATGTAAATTGAATCAAATATAAATATTTTACTTTAATTAAATCGGGAATACGGAATTATAAAGATTATTTTTGAATATATATATATATATGTATATATGAAATTGAAAAATTAAATACTTCTAAGGCTGTATTTAATTCTAGGTAATGTTAACTGAATTTGTTTTTATTCAATCAAAACTAATTTATATTGGTATAACTTTAAATTATTTTCAAAAGAGAAAACATTGATTGAAACGATGATTTGTTTATTGAATTTTATTCCGTTTGTGTATCCATATATACAATTATATATATATATATATATATATATATATATATATATATATATATATATATATAAACATATATTTAAAATACTAATGAATAATATTTATTAAATGTTTGGTACAGATATGTAAATATTTGTTGATTATTTTGTGTTTTATATATATATATATATATATATATATATATATATATATATATATATATATATATATATATACATACAGTGTTTGTACATTAATTAAAGTTGGTTAGGGAATAATAATTTTTTTCTTTAATATAGACAAATATTTTTTTTATATTTTCTTATTTCAAAAATAATTTATTTTTGATAGCGTTATAAGAAATGTATTAAATTCTTCTGTATTACCACATTAACTTTTCAATACATGTTACTTTTTTGATCTTTGTTTTTACAATTATATTTCCAGTAACAAATTAATGTATTGATTTTATAATTTATGTTTTAATTAAATGAAGAGTATCAAATAATTATTCTTAAATAAAAATCTATACTATAACATAGAGTTGCTTAAATCAGTTTGAAGTGTTTAGACAAATATTTATTTGTTTACTATTATTTATTATCCTTTACTATCCTTTAGTTTCACTTTGACCACTCTATGAAAGATTTATTAACTATAATAAAACATAATAATTCAGAATTTATAGTATTTTATTTACTATTAACTTTAAAATAAATTTAAAATAGTTTATTTCAGACCAAATTTAATAAATAACGTCAACATTATCTTTCAGCTGTATAAATAGTACTATTTAAGTAAATAATATAAATTATTGCACTGTGAAGTTCAGAATAGACACGAATTGTGCAGTAAAAGTTGGATATAAATAATTGGCTAGCAAAACAGTGTAATATAAAATGTACTCACTGAATATTATTTACATATGTGACTGCTAGCTATAGTTTTGTTAATATGGTATGTGCAAACGTGGTTACATTGAATATTATATTATATATTTATTTTGCATTTTATTAAAATAAAATGTTAACTTTTAAACAACTTGTGTTTAAATTATAGAATATATAAATATTTTTTGTTTCGCTTAATTAATTTATTTATTTAACGCAATAAATAGTTTAGAACGTATAAGAAAAGTTTTGTTTTTGTAATTGTTAATATTTTTATATTTTAAAAATATTTACTAATGTTAAGTTCTATAACTATTCAGAACAATAAATAAAACAATTTTAATTAACATTTAAAATTATTGGTTCATTTTTAAATAAATATTTATCATTTTTTATTTTGTTTCAAAAGCTCATTAGATAATTACGAATTTATTTAATATTTATTATGTGTCCAAATAAAGTAAAAAAATATTAAATCATTTCAAATATTAATAGAAAAGTAAATGAACTAAGAAAATATGCACGTAATAAATCTATCCGCATGAAAAAATTACTAGTTATTTAAATTCCTACTTATGTTGATAAATGCTTATCATTTCTTGTAATGAGTTCATTCCAGTCCTGTCAACAAGCTATTTAGAAAATAAATTGAATTTGAAAAGGAAAGATTTTAAACAAATGTCAACTTTTTTATATCACAAAATACGAAATTATTTAGAACGAACATCGTATTATTATTCTAAAAAAATACTATTACATACTATAAAAAGAAAATATAGAAAATAAAATACTTTTATTGACTTGTAATTAAATTTTTATTCAATTGAGAATTCCCCATATGTTACATTATTTTTTATTTTTGTTTCTTTATTGATCTATAGAAATACAGAAACCCTATATACACTAGTTATATCTGTCGGTATAATAGCACAGTGACAGCTCCATATATTGAATGTCATAGTTAAAAACACCCTCGGGAATTTTGGCCAGCTTCGACCCGTACTTTTTATAGCGCTAGTTCAGTAGGTGCTGAAATCTTCTGTCAGCTGGAGAATTAAACTAAACCTTTAATACATTTCATATGAAACAATATAAAAATTATATATATATATATATATATATATATATATATATATATATACATACACACATACATACATATCAGGTCTACCCAAAAGTTCTGTCCATATTTAGAGTTGAAGAAAAAATAATAGTTTTTTACACTATTTATTAATATTGAATTAATAATGTTATATCTATTAAAATTAACAACTTCTTTCCATCTTAATAGAAATTTTGGAAATTATCTCAAATAATGACTCTTTGGAAACTAAAAAATCATCTAGTGCCTTTTTCTTGTTTCTATTTTCATTATTTTTTCTTTATTTAAAAAAAATGCTATAATACTAAATTAATTGTGAATTGTTTCAAATTTACAAATTTTAGTTTTTTTTTTTTTGAAAAGCTGTATAAAATGTTATTTGAATTGAAAATTATTTTTTTTAACAAATATGTAATTAATAAAAATATAAAGAGACAATTTTAATTGCTTTGTATTATAATATGTATATAATTCGAATTTAAAAAAAAATAAATGTTTCAGTAAACACAAAAAGAATTCATAGACTATATGAAAAAGAAACAATAATTGATTAACCCTCTAGGTTATAATTTACTGATGAGATTTTTAATTTACAATAATTTTTTTTAACCTAGTTAATTTTTCGTGACGAGTCATTTTTATTTTTATTCATATTTTAATTGAATAGTATTTAATATTTCATGAGGTCATAAATAACATATTAAATTTTATATAACAAAAATTATATTTTATATTGCATTAAATGATTATTAATGATTTTATTGAATTTTGTAACAAAATTAAAAAAAATACAAATCATATATAAAAATATTTTACTATATTTAAATTAATTACATTTTAAAAACATATTTGTGTACAATAAAACATTTTTAATGTCGTTAAATTTTTAAATGCCGTATCTTGTGACAACGCTTACGATTTTAATGTCAAGTGACAGAAAATAAAAATGAATGGATTAAAAAATATATAAAGAAAGAAAATTATTTTAACGTATGTTTCTGGCAAGTAAATTTTCAATGAACTGTGTGAAATATTCAGTTAAAAATCATTTTCAAACTGACATGTCTGCCGCATATATGAAAAATTACGATCTAGAAATATGTCATGAAAACAATAATAATTTTAGTACTTTGTGGTTACCTATATAAGAATTTTAATTTTATAAAATTTTACATACATACATGATATTATTTTTGTATATATATTTTTGTATATATTCTTTTATTTATTTATATATATATATATATATATATATATATATATATATATATATATATATGTAAAGAGAATCTATTAAGGTTTTTATAACTTTTATTTAAAACTTTTTACTGAGAATGAAAAATATTGCGGCTAAATTAAATTTATAAAAATAAATGCCCACTGTAAACATATTTTTATGTATTTGAACTATAAAAAATGTTTTATTTAGTTTTTACGAGAATAGTTAAAAAGTATTCTCTTTTGATTTAAATTGCATATTGTTTATATATTTTTTCATTGAAAATGTACATTGAAATTTCAATATATATATATATATATATATATACATATACATATATATATATATATATACATATATATTTATTGTATAAGAATATTAAATTATAAATTCATTTGATTATCTCCATAAAAGTTACTTTTATTGTACAAAAAATATTTATTTTTGAAATAACATTGTATATTTATTTTTCTATTTTTTTGATATTAGTTTAGTTGTGATTTACAGTTAGTTACAGGATTTACGATTAATTTTATATGATATTTTAATTGTTTTTCAAAAAATGTTATCTTTTAAAGTATTTATTAAAATTCCAAGTACTTTTTAACAATTGGTTGTAATTTATAATAGTCGTTATTGTACATAAAATTTATTTCATTTATAAATATTATTGACCAGTAATTTTCATTGTTAGGAAATTCATTTTTACTAAACGATCAAGATTTTTGAGGTTGTAGAAATAGTATGAGGAAAAACGGATTTGTTGAACAATCCTCAAGATTATTATAAAGTAATAGAGCAGTGCTAAAAAAATCTGTTATATGAAATTAAATGTGAAGATTTCGTTTTAACAAAATCTTTTCAAAAAAAGAGAAAATAATGACAGAGGACCTGTAAATTAGTTGAATATTTATTGAACAAGATTTAAAAGTGATGCACTATAAAATGTTACGAAAAACATTAATGGAAGAAAATTGGTATTTAAAATTCTAGTTTTTTTTCAAAAACGATAAAGGGTAAAAAATGATTAAATTAATATTAATGTAGTTACATATAAATTCAGTATTTGTTACATCAGCTAAATAAAACGATATTATCAATCTATTGTCTTATATACATTTTGTTCATTAAGAATATTTAAAAAACTTTGTTTGGAATAAAATGAAGAATAAAATATAAGTAAAAGTTATTAATATTATCTATCTTCACGATGGTATATAATAGTATATAATAATAATAACATATAATAATATTGTAATGTTGGGGTTAAAATTCATCTGTGTAAAGTGAATCAGCCACAGTTCTAAAACAACAAATAATTTTAATAACATTTTTAAAAAGTATATTTTTACATTCAATAATTTTTTTTATTATAATTATTATTTATATTTTATAATTACATTTCAAAAAAATCTACTTCAATTGAAATATAAATTTAAATTTGGCATGAGTCACATTTTCAACAATTTATTAATTTTGAAAGCCATTTATCGTTAATAAAGAACTGTTTTATTTACATATGGTTATAAAAATGGTTGTATAGTAAAATTAAATTCGTCTTGAATTTAAAAAACAAAAAACAAGAGTAACAAGGTTTAAAAATAATTTTAAAATAGATAAAATGAAAACATAAATAAAAGTGAACTCTTTCATTTTCAAAGAATGCCTCATATATATATATATATATATATATATATATATATATATATATATATATATATGTATGTATGTATGTATATATGTATGTATGTATGTATGTATATGAATTATAGTATGATATATCACAATTTAATATAAGAAACTAACGTATATTAGGAACGTGCGTTTTCACATATGTGGATACTGAACGATACAATATTAATTCATCTTAACATCAGACAAAAATAAATCATCCTCGTGTCTAAATGAATACCATGAATTTCGGTCAGAAAAGTTTAGTACGTTTTCCCAAGTGTAACTGGCTCGGTTACCAAAATTGATGTTTTTATAGTGAACTAGGAAAAAAAAGCCGTAAACTCATGAAAGCACTATTTAAAAGAACGTTTTGGCCTTCAAACTTTTTTACCCTCTGACACATTAACACGTGTTCAGGTCATCAGCGATCGATTGGGTTACAGGATGATTGCTCTGAGGATACTTTAATTGGACTTTTCATCTTGTGCTACAACATTTATAACTTTGCCATATCTAATTTCACCGCATGGGAAATCTATTTTCGGATTATTGAGTGCACTTATTGGATTAAATGAAATAGTATGTACATTATTTTTTGTTGCGGGCTTTTTTATTTATATTAAGTCATATCTATTGATTTAAGTGTAAGTCTTAATTTAATATTTTTATTACATATCATAATCGACAGTTTTATTATAATCGATACTAGTCTCATTTGTAGAAATATTATGTGCACTGTTAAATAATTATTATTTCAAACATAATAACTACTATACAATTTATTTCAAAAAAAAGTTCTAATAATATTTATAAATTCTATAAAGTTTAATTACTTCTATTTATAATATTTTCACTATGTGAAAGTATTACATTGAATTTATAATAAATCAATGGAATGCTATGTGAATTAAAAGTAAGAGTTACATTTTTAAAATTGTAATATACACGATAAGTATGTTTTATTACTTAAGATATTTTTTTAATATAATTGAAACCTAAATATTCTAACCTAAGTTTTGTATAATTTTTTCATTATTATTAAAAAAAATAATACCTAATATGAAATCTCATTAACAAGTATATAATTAATCATTTTTATATATTTAAGATAAATTAGTTCTGTGTTTTAATGAATTACATGTTTGTAATTATTATAGTATTCTTTGAAATTTTATTTTCTAAATTACTAAATTAACATATAAAATATTAATGAATTGATGATAAATTACAATTTAAAATTCTGATATAATTTAAAGAAAACATGTAATAAATATCATTGACAAATATTTTTTATTCCAGATTGTATGCGATTAAATATTGTGTTATATTTGATAAATATTTAGTATAGACTTGAACAAGTTTTTATGACATATTTATGTATTTTAGGTATTAATTTTAATATAAATAAGAATTAAGTTGACATTATAAATAAATTTAATTAAAAAATATATGAGTGTTTAAAAAATAATCGGGAAATTAAAAATATTTAGTACATATATTTATTAATATATATCAGAGTAGAGCGTTATTCGAATAAATTGTCATTAGAATAAAAAAATAATTAGAAATGTAATCATAATTTCTAAATTATAAAATTGATTAAAAATATAATGACGAAATTTTCATTCGATTAATCAACTGACTAAAAAATAATATCATTTTAGTCGTTTTTTAAAAAATAAAAATATAACCTTATATAAAAATTTAGTCCGATGAAAGATATAAAAAAACGAGTAAAATTTCAAGTTAAGTTTTTTCTTCCCTTGGGTATTTTTTTCTTCTTCGGAAAGAAATTTCTTTGTTAAACAAAATTCATCCTATTTCACAATTTAAAAGATGAGACGAAGTGTGAACGGAGATATTTTATGTCTTTTGATTTAACTTTTTTCCATACTATCGTGAAAATAATTTAGAAATTATTATATTTCATTAATAATGAAGTAAAATTAAATTTCATTAATTTTTTTGTAGTTTCCTCCAAGTAATTTGATTTTAAAATGGATTTTTTAAGTTTTCAATAATATTTCGTAACGATTTAATAGTCTCATTCCACTAGTATTGTATTTAACTAATATTGTACAACTTTCAGTTACTTCAAGCGATTGATGACTAATAAATCAATCAGAATTATTGATGGAATTATTAGTAAATAGTCACAAATTGATTTTAAAAAGATTAATTTTAAATCAATTGTTTCATCAATCATTTTAAACGACTAACAACTAATAATAGAGATTAATTGAAATGACTAAAATTTTAAGTCGTTAGTCGTTAATGGAAAATTGTTATTATTATCCTATTATATATATATATATATATATATATATATATATATATATATATGTATAATTTGATAACCTTGTATAAAAAATATAAACATTTACATGAAAAGGGAAAGAGCGCAAATAAATGTACTTGTAAAAAGTACAAACATTTACATAAAAAGGGAAATAGCAGCTATAAATATACACTTGCAAAAAGTGATATTTTTATAATTTTTAAAAAAGAAAAATATGTATATAACAAAGTATAAATATTTTTTTATTAGTTTATAGATAAATAAAACGAATTGAAAATAATTAACATACAATGTATTTTTTGTACATATGTCTGTATGATTTTACTAAAATATATTATTTAAATACATAAGAAAACAATAATAAATTATATTGATTTAAATGTTACTCAAAGCACATATTAAAGTTGTGTTATGGTATTATTTAAAAAACACATTTATGCAATTGAATATTTTTCAAGAAATTTTCACTTCAATTTTCATTTTGATATTAATTTTCATTTTCATTTCACTTTAATTAAAATTTTGAGGTCAACTTTAAAATTCATATTTTTATCGTTTGAAAAACTTGTATGAAAATGCTTTTGTTTTGAAAATATTTGAAAAATGATGTATGTACTACTAGTAATAGGTATTTTATATCATAATATTCAATATTTTTCATACACTGAAAAGTCAAGTTGTCAGAAAAAAGTAAAATGTTAAAAAATGGTTATTTGTTATTATAAAAATTGCGAATGGGTTTTACACATATATGAATTTTATACAAAAAAACTGGTATTGTTTATGAAATATATATATATATATATATATATATATATATATATATATATATATATATACATACATTTATTCTAGAAAATCAAAAATGAAGTAAATACGTTAACAACATCCTGGTATTTAAAACGATCTCTATTTTATTTAAATAGGTATGTAATTTATATGTAAATAAGAAGGTGGGGTCTGGATTTTTTCTAGTAAAAAGGAGGGTACGATACAATCTAACATATTTTAAACGAGTTACAGAGTCGAATCATCTCTAAGATTGACAATAA
The DNA here is from genome assembly GCA_029203775.1 of Neoneuromus ignobilis. Classification (NCBI taxonomy): domain Eukaryota; kingdom Metazoa; phylum Arthropoda; class Insecta; order Megaloptera; family Corydalidae; genus Neoneuromus; species Neoneuromus ignobilis. The sequence continues at coordinate 13,314,541 of CP092087.1, forward strand.
AAGATACAATAGCAACTCTATACGCGCGGTAAATATTTGAACACCTTCCACAGAGAGAAGTTTTCGGTGGCCAATTTAGGCGGAAATGGGTGTGTGTGTTGGTCGAACAGAGAGTGTGAGACTTTTTGTGTTATGGTGGGATGTGAAGGACGTGCATGTACCTAACTTGAATGGCCATCGTGAATAGAAAGCACACGCCTGCTTGTTCGTGTAACCGTGACCGATCCAATGGAGGGAGTTGATTTAACTGCTGTAGTAGTTTAATTAGCGGGAGGGAGTCACGGTTGTAGAGCATCAGTGCAGAACCATTTGAATACAAACACTGCTTAGTAGCTGGACTGAGTACGCGGTATCAATGATTCGGATTGCTGTACAAAAAAAGCACACAATAACGCAATGCGTACATTTGGATCCGATTTCCTGATTTTACGTTGCATATAACAGTGGCTTTATTGTGTGTATTCGTATGTTGTGTGTGTGAGTATATATATATATATATATATATATATATATATATGCACAATAAAAAAAATAAATGTATTAAATCTCTTTTATATATTTTATATATATATATATATATATATATATATATATATATATATATACACAGTTGTACACATTCATATATGGTTTAAAATAGAATAATTTAAGTAAATTTACATTTTCGGGATAACATATATAAATGTTCCTAGTCATGCATAAAATAATTTAATGAACAATATATTATTCGTTGTATAAACAATCGAATTAAGTCTCTGTAAATATTTTAATGTATTTCGTATGTTAGAAGTGTTTCACTACAAGTATGAACTCAGAGAAATTATTTTATGTACACACACATACACAATTATATATATATATATATATATATATATATATATATATGTATGTATGTATATAACGTTGAGTATTATTAAGAAGAATTCTCAGTATTGTACTCTGAAGGGTGGAGTATTTGAACATGGAAAACAAAATAATTTATTCTGGCTTTACAACGCAGTGATTGCACATCTCAACTGAAAAACAAGAACTAATGAATTAAAAAGTTAAAAAGTCACTTACATTGGTATTCAAAACATGTACTTGTTAATAATTTGATTAAAATTTTGTAAAATTTGATTTTACAATCCATAGAGATTCATATATATATAATAGAAATTGAATAAAAATCTAGAAGATATATAATTAGAAAACATAATTTTCTAATATCTCTATTTAGTTCCAACTAAAAATTATTCTGTTAATATAAATTTTATTTCAAACAAAGTAAATCTACTATTGAAGCTATTAAAATGTAGATAAAAATACATTAAATGCATATTCGAATTTGTTTTAAATTTTCGTTCTTTGTACTATTTATATTTTTTAAATAGAAAAATTATGTAATGACAATTAAAAACAGTAATATTTTTGGAAATTAAAATTCATTTTCATAAAACACAAATACTTGAATAAGAATAATAATTATGTTCAAATGAAATACTGATTAAAATTTTATGATCAAATATATTTTTAAAATAAATTATTTTCATTTAAGAATTTATTTTGAAATATTTTTTTTATAAAACTTAAATTTAACAGTTATACTTAGAAAAAGAAAAATTGTAATAAAATAAAAATATTATTAACAATTTTTTTTTATTTAATTTTAATTGAAATGTTTTTTAAAAGAAAATATTAAGAATGTACAATAAACAATGATTTATAAAAAAATTATGTATAATAATTATAAGTTGATAAAGAAATTTAATCCTTATATAATTAAACAAACATTAAAATATGCTATGTCCAGTTTGACATCAAATAGAGCCGAGAATGTATTTAAAATGTCTACATTTGAACGGAAACTCAAACTCTTTTGTTATATTAATATATTCAAGGACAGTTCATCAGCATAGAATCACAATTAAATTTTCCGTTTTGATTTGCCAAGATAGGAAAACAAAAGAGATTGCATTTCCTTAATTGCCTTTTCGACAATCAAATTGCAGAATGTTTTTACATAACTGAACAGTTGTACTAATTATCTCGTAGCTTGTCATTTCGAGTTCATTAAGATTGATGGTAATAACAACTGAAAACGCACGATTACATGTTTAAGCGTCATCACTCAGGTAGTGATTTGACTTTAATGTTCTTAAGAGTAAAGTTTTATTTTTTTTTTACAAATATATATATATATATATAGGTGTGCTTGTATTTGTTTGTATAATTAGTTTTTTCTTTATAAACAGGCCTAAGTATATGTTTTATGCATCATAATAAAAATGTTTTTATAAAACGGATAATAAATTACTTAATTTTTTCTCAAATTATTCAAATTGTTATATATATATATATATATATATATATAGAGAGAGAGAGAGAGAGAGAGAGAAGTAGAAAAGCAATACTGTAATTTATAATTTATTGATTTTTTAATCAATTTTATGAACATGTGTACAATCAAGAGAATGTTATCAAATAATTTGTTTAAAAAAATTACAGATAGAAATTGAATTTAAAATATAAACTAATAAAGTAAAATAATACAATTTTTATTCAAAAAAATTTCTTAATTGCCTGGAAGTATGAATTTTAAATTATATAAACTATGTATATGAGTATATGTTTTTAATTACATTATTTAAAATTTTTAATTTTGTTAAACTAGCAAACTAATTAGAGTATCATTTATTTTTTATTATTTTAAAAAGAAAAATAATTCTGGTTAAATTCATTTCATGATAACTCTTATTTTAATTATGAATGATTTTTTCTTTGAAATTATATTACATTTTTATAAATCACCATTTCATTGTTAACTTCATTAATGATTGCATCATGTTTTCTCTCTCTTTCAATCTCTCTCTCCACACACATATACATACATACTCACACAAATATATATATATATATATATATATATATATATATAAATGAATTGGTATGTATTTATTGTATGTACATTAAATGTCTAGCAAGTTCAATTTGATTTACAGGTGAGAAAATGCCACGTGAATCGATCGTCAACCGTCCATAATCAGAAAATGATGATCGTAGCATTGCGTGGTTCACATCATCCCTCTTTTCAGTGCAATTTTTCTTCTACGCACTTATTTCTCCCATGCATTACGTTTAACAAATGGTGCATTCAAAGAACGACAATTGCTTGGCCCCTGGATGGATTTTTTTTACTGAATTACACTTTTTTTGTTCATGCCTGAATACAAAAGACCCTCATTTTTTATCAAGTATTTAATCGCGAGGAGATACACACTTCTTTCATCAATTCACACCTGAATGCAGACTAGGTTTTTATGGAAATTGTTCTGTGAAGTATTCAACGTGAATATTTCATTTAGTACTTTTTTCATTCTGCTTAGTTTAATTGTACAAATTTTAACTTTTTTATTGTAGTTCTTAGAAGAAATTTAAAACATTTTGTTATAAATATTATACATAATTTGCAATAAAAAATAATTTACATAATCTTTCTCTCTCTCTCTCTCTCTCTCTCTCTATATATATATATATATCTATATATCTATATAATATATATATATATATATATATATATATATATATATATATATATATATATATATATATATAAACACCTGCATACACAGACGAAATATGAATAAATATAACTTAGCATAAAAATAAATTGAAATTATGTATTTTTTAAAATAATACTGAAATACAACTTAATGTGTTTTCTATTTCATGCACAAACTGTTATTTATATATATATATATATATATATATATTAATATATATATATATATATATATATATATTAATATATATATATATATATATATTATATATATATATATATATATATATATATATATATATATATATATATATATATATATATATATATATGTATGTATGTATGTATGTACTTTTGTACGATAGCTTGTCTATATAATTAATTAATTGTCTAGTAGGGACGTTATTTTTATATATTTGACATCTTTTAGTTAGAACGAATGTTAGGGAAATTCATGTTTCTGTTTTTAAATTAATTTCATTGAACATAGATCTATCAATATTTATAGGTTTTTTTTTTAATAAATATTTGTACTGAAATTTAAAACTATTGATATATTTTTTTAGTTGTTTATTTATTGAAATCATGGAATTTGTTTATAAAAGTAGCTGTATTATTTATTTTAGTTTATATCAACCTATTTCTTATTTTTAATGTTTTTTAATTTTTAAAAAAATCATAAGTACAACATATATTTAAACAGTATTAGTTAAAAAAAATACTTAAAAATTGTTGAGTTTTAGAAATGTATATAAAATTATTTTTTTTTTATTATATAAATAAAAAATCTATTATATTATAAACATTTTGTTATAAATTATATTTAAAAACTTAAATAATAATTTTAGTTCTATTAATACAATAATATTTTTAATATAATATAGGGTGGCTCAAATGAGACTGAAGGATTTAGACATACATTTACTTTCATATTATTTTTTTATATTCTTTAATATCATTTAATCATCACTGTCTAATTTTTATTTGATATACTTTATTGCGTTATATATATATATATATATATATATATATATATATATATATATAATAAGTAATATAATAAATTATCATTTTTAATTCATCCTCTATTTAATTTTTTTTATCTTATCTCTAATAATTTAAAATTGGTATCATTACATAAATTTCAAATTCATTATAATAATAAATAATTCAAATAATACAGATTGTCAGTGGTAAATACATTGAAAACTTTATTATTGTTTTAATATGTATTATTTTTTTTATTATTGTTTTAATATTTATATATTTAGATTATATTTTTTGAAATAGAATGTTATAAAAATGTTGTACATGAAAGAGAAATCAATAATGAACAAAATTTAATAATCTAATCAAAAATTGTTAGTAATAAAAAAAATAGTAAATTAAAACTTAAATTATATATATATATATATATATATATATATATATATATATATATATATATATATATATATATATATATATATATATATATATATATATATATATATATATATATATATATATATATATATATTAAAACTATACTTCAAACTGTATATTAACTACTAAATTAAATTTTTAATAAATAATAAAAACAATTATGTTTATAAAAACTATGCTTTCATATTTTCTGAACAAATTTTTAATTTACAAATATTTTCATTGCACTATAATTTAAAAATAAATCAAAATATTAAAGGAATCTATTTATATTATCACAACAATAGTTTTGAATTTAAAAGTGAATTATTTTTGAAGAGCCTATCTAGTTTTCACATTCGATCCAACGTTTTCCAAGCATTCGATTGTGTATGACAATTCCCCTTCGCATACTTATCTTCAGACTATTGAAATACTTTAGTCGACGGTTTGAGGTTTTAGAAGTTCCATTATAGAGCTTTGACTCTACTGCGTCGGACTATTACCAATTTGATTTTTTAAAGGCTCTTGTTTTTTTAAATTAGTGCCGAGTGATTGATTCACTATGTAGATGATTTGACATTTAATAAAAATGATTTAAGTGCATTAAACTCAATTATTGATTTATTTTACTAAATATTAGAATCACATGAATTTATATTAATATATTTATATGTACTTAAATTAAATATTTACAATGAAAAGTTTGTATTATGTATGTAAGTACATAAATATATATATATATACTCACATATATAATAATAATAGATGTAACCATAAGTAATGTATTTATTTCAAATTTTAAAAATATTGCATATACTGATTGATAGTCATCATCTAATTGTCAGTAGATGGAAATGTTTTTAAAATTTGAATAAAACATTGCTCATGGGTACACTTAATATATTTGACATAAAATTTTTATTTAAAAAAAAATCAAATATTATGTATATTGTAATTTGTTTTATTTTCTTAATTATTTATAAAAGTTTGAACTGAAAAGTTTAGACATACATTTACTTCCTACTGTCATTTATTAATCTACAGTCTTATTTAGGCCATATTTATTTTTCTTTCTTTCTCTCTCTCGTTATATATATATATATATATATATATATATATATATATATATACAGATATAGATATATAAAAGAATATAAGAAAATTCGTTGGAATAAAATGGAAGAGAAAGATATTGAATCAGTCTAAGTGAAAAATTTGAAGAGACGTTTTTATTCAACAGTGAATAGAAAAACGCTGATGGTTTATTTATAAATGTGTATATGTACTTATTTATATTAAATGTACATACATATATGGAATATTATTAAAAAATAAAATTATTACTAATTATCAAAAAATAATACTTTTATTGCAAGTTATTAAAAAATGAATAATAATTTTTTATTCGATTTCAAATATTTTTTTTTGTATTTTTGTGGTGAACATAGAAAACAAATTGTATAATTTTGTATTAAAATCAGTATTAACTTAGGCTTATTAATAAGTTGTTTTTTTTTGGAAAAAATAGTTTCAGAAAAAAATTCAAGATTTATTTTTGCTATTATTTACTTTTTTTTGGTATTAATATTACTAAAAATATATACAATAACAGCAGTATATTTTTGGTTGAAGGGAATGTAAAAAAATGACTAACTTGAATAAAATATACTCACTGTTAATAAAGAAAATCATTCTATGATTAAGTACTTTTTTTTAAAAAAAATGCTTAATGGTTTAAAACAATATGTTAGTTAATGGACTTTACTTTCAACTGATTTTTAGACTGGTAAGTAATATTTTTAATATGTAAAAAGAATTTATTTTACAAACTACGCAGAATACTACAATAACTGCAATAAATTTCAAATTGTTTTATTTTTTTTTAATATTTCCAACAAATATATTATTTTTCTCATTTTAACTTTTTTATTTTTAAAACTAGTAGCATGATATTTTTATTTAGTTTTTAGAAAAAAAAATGAACATAAAACACTGTTAAATAATGAATATTTAAATTTGTTATGCAATTTTTATTAGTTAAAGACTTGATGCAGAGTTGAAAATATTACTTGACTAGCATATACTCGTATAAATTTATATAGTAATTTAATTTAACGTATATGCAGTAGAGTATTTTTTGCATTGATAGCATATTGATTTTAGAAATTGTGCGCTTACATTTAGTGTCGAACGCTATAAAATATACAAAAGATGCATCTGCAATACGCCTGAATGCATACCCTGAATTGTTAGTAAACTTATGAATTCCATGCCGTATAAAAACAGTGTGTGCAGTATAATAGCGGAACAACCCTCACTTTTACATACATACAAATATATACATATACATATATATATATATATATATATATATATATATATATTTATTTTCGTGTATATGAATTTTTGAATGTATTTGTAAATGTGCGTTCCTGTGAGTATTTGTCTGTGTATGTAAAAGTAATATGTATATATATGCATGAAAGTGTTCAGTATAATAAAATATTTTGATACTATCATTTACCGAGTGTTCCACAAAGCGGCAAAGATGACAAAGAGCTATTGTGTTATTTTCATGAAAATAATGTTTGTACTTTATTATTAGTTGGACTGTGTAGTGTAGACGGTATCGCGTACAACCAGTGTGCGCTTTGAGGTACACGTTTCCATTGTTTGCTTCAATGGAGAAGAGATGACCGTACGTATTGTTGGAGCTTTGTCTGAATTTCTCTCAATAAGCGTACAGCATTTAGCGCGTACGACCACCATACTGGCGCTTCTTATCATAGATAGATGCAGGTATATAGTAGTATCTATTATACCATATAACAAATTGATATTACGTACTGCCAAACTGATCCTGCGTTTTTTTCTCGTAATGTATAAATTGCTATTCCAAAACGAAATGATAAGCTTATATTGTGTTCGGGATTTGCTCTGTTTCATACAGATTTATTTATGGACGTTATTTGTTTTAAACGAAATTAAATTGAAGTTAAATTACGTAGTAAACATTTTGTGTTATTTGTGTACTGTACACATACAGTCGGTTCTAATGTAATTATAAAGGGCGTATTTAAATGTTTTGTTTGCTGTAACGAAGTATGGAAAAATTCACTTACATAATTCGATTTTCTCAATTATTCTTTTATTATACTAATTTTTAAATTTACGTCAGTAGACATAAAAAGACAGATATAAAATACTATAATAATTTTTGAAAATTATCTGATATATTTACGCAAGTATACATACACACACAAATAAATAAATAAATAAATATATATATATATATATATATATATGTACGTATGTATTTATGAGTGTGTGTATATGTACATATGTTTATTTAAAATGAAGAATCAAGAGATAAGTTCAGAGTAACATAAATTTACAAACTCACCCTAATAAGTTGATTTTATTAGAAATAAAATGTATAAATCGATTACAAATTTTTAACAAATTTTTTGATTAAAAAAACGTTTTAAAATTATTTATATATAGTCATGCAAATGTGACTACTAGATTTGTTTTTTATTAAAAATAAACTATACGTATGTTTTCCTATACACATGTTTCTTTTTAATAAAATAAAAATCTTGGTGTCACATTTGGATAACCTTATATTTCTTTAAAAAAAAAAATTAATATCCACTTATACTCTAATTTTTTTAAAAAATAATAATGTGATATAAAATATACAAAATAATAAAATAAAAATATTTGTAAAATAGACAAAGAAATTACTTGAAATGAAAATATTAATCATTAATATTTTTACTAAAAAATGACTTGAAATTATTTATTTCTCTTAAATAAAAAAAAAATTGTATTCATTTACACTTTTATTTTTTAATAATATTGTTATAAGATGATATATAAAATAATATGAGATAAAAAAATTGTAAAATACACATAAAAAGAAATGAGATAAAAATAAAAATTATTTACTACATTTTTTTCTGTGGTAAATATATTCTTAAAAATCACATTTAATCGTATTTATATAAATCAAATATTTAACTACATGAAAATATTTCAATTCAAAATTGTATAATATGTATTACTTGCGTTGTAACTAGACATGTATAGTTACAAAGGAACGTTTATTAGATTATATAATATGAAATGTCGAATTATTATATTGGGAATAGAATAAAAATCAGACATTTCATATTCAACGACCTAAAATCAGGTTGTGTAATATGAAATGTCTGATTTTTATATTATTTCCGATATAATAATCAGACATTTCATATTACACAACTTAATAATTTTAAAGTGATGTTAAAATGCACACTAACTTTATTTACTAAATTATTATTGAATCATATTTTCTTAAAACTTTTACAATAATCAATAAATGGAAAAAGAAATTGTATTAAATTGAATATATAAAAAGCCCAATCGAGTTAATTGAGTTCTCTTAATTAATAGCATATTCAACTATTCATATAAATTTTCTTATTTATTTTAAAATGTAATAATTTTTTTAAGAACTGAAAATAACCAGAATATAGAAATTTAAATTTAACATTTTATTTTCGGTTATTACTATATTGCGTAATTACGAAGACATTTCATAATAAATTGAAAATTTTTGAAAAAAAATGTACATGTATTTTTTTAATTAAATATATTACATATCAGTGTCAACGATCTAATGTAAGTAATTTAGTTAAAATTATATATATATATATATATATATATATATATATATATATATATATATCTGAATTATTAAAGAGTATAAATTATAATATGTTTTGTTTAAAAGTACAGTCTTGAAGTTAAGAAATTAAAAATGTGTATAAAATATTTTTAAAAGATTATAATTTAATACTCATTATCTACACTGTACGAGTTGATACACTAAACTATACAGTAGACTGACTTCTGTCACCTTTTTACCGCTGTAATAATTAGTACTGTGTGTCAACATAATAGGTCTTTTAACTCACGTGAACATAGACTGATGTAATAAAAAGTTACTTCGTTATAACTAGATTAAATGTGAGAAAAGACTAAGAAAAATATATGACTCGTTTAACATTACATATTTTTTTTAATAAAAAAAGAAAGATTTTTATATTAACGTTTGTATACTCACCGACTGAAAAATACGCCAAATGTTGACTTGTTAAAATGATAATTAACAGTTTTTTAATACAAACACAATATCAGATCACATATACACTACACGTTTTAAAAATACACGGTCAAGTATAGTCAAGTATTCACATTCAACTGAACAACATTTTCCAATGTATTGTAGATACTTAAATGTCGACAGAACAATTATATTATAGTAGCTATTCATTTTAATACGAGAGTTTTCTTTAAAATATTCAATACAAATAAAGATATCTGTACTAATAATATTATTGTTATGTAGTTTATTATTCAATTAATATTTAGATAATGAATTATATTTTGAATACAATTTAAAAATATACAATTCTGTTTAGTACGTTATTTGAACATTACTCATGGTGTGTAAATATTAACATTGCCATATAAATAGAGTCTTTGTTATATAAATGTTGTTATAATTTTTGTTTATTTTACAAAATAACTACTTTTGAAAATGTTCGTTAATATTTTGATACCTCTTTTGAATTATTTTATTTTTTATTTTTTTGATATAGACATTATTTTATAAAATATATTTTTTAAGAAAATATAATATTTTTCTTTTATAGAATTAAATGGTAAATTAATTAACTTTTTTATAGATATATAAATAGTAATAAATAAGTATTGGAGAATAATAAAAGTATATATATATATATATATATATATATATATGTATGTATGCATGTATGTATGTATGTTTGTATTTGTGTGTATGTAAGTTTGTTGTATGTTTATGAATAAAAACTATTTTTGTCAAAATAACAAAGGTGTTCTAAGAAAATGATAAATTGAATACCGAGAGGAAGGCAATGGAAAAAAAAGAAAAATTGTGAAAGTCACAGACAGGAAAAACAGCATTAACAATGATAAAAATACTATACCACCTTTGAGGGTGACTAGTGGACAGGAAAAGATGGATATTCTGATAGGGGAGTCATTCAAACAAGAAAATCTTAAAAACGTCTTTAGAAAAACATTCGACTATATGCGAGTGTGTATATCTTGTACGTCGAGATAAATCTGTACTCACACTTCTTGTGTATTCACTGAAAATATTTTATTCAACGACTGTCACAAACTGTAAGAAAATTTGGCAATTATTCAGTTTTTTATGTTATGCGTCATGATCTACTTTCTGATTTAAAAAATGTCAGTTTTCCAATAAATATTGTATATACTAAGATTTACATCTATACATATACATATGTATATATATATATATATATATATATATATATATATATATATATATATATATATATATATATATATATATATATATATATATATTATGGTTATTTATAAATAAATATTTATTAAAAAAATTAAGAACATAAAATGTAAATTTGTGAAAAATATTTATTTAAAAAAATAAAACGGTATTTTTTTAAAAATATTAATTATTTGAATGTAAAAAAATAATTGAAAATATATTAATATCAAAAACTAATATTATAAAATATTTGTCTTGTTAAATAATTTCAATATTCAAGTATAGAGCAAAATATATCTCGATATAGATAGTACAATGAGTTTGAAGGGTTGAGTCATACGAGGGTCGATTAATAAGTATAGTAAATTTATTTATTGTTTAATTTAATTAATTAATTAATTCAATTAAACTTTTCAACTTAGTTTTTCTTACTTTTTTACCATACTTATCAAACGACCATCGACAATTTATTTCCTTACGATCCCTCAATCTCATTTGGGCTACCCTGTATGAAATAAAAAAATTTGTATAAAATATAAAATATGAAAATGAATCAATAACGAAAAAACACATTTTTTAGGAATAGATGACCAGAAAATATAAAATTATATTTTTTTTTCATTTGGAACATATAATATTTTATTAAATCGACAGTTAAAACTTTCAACACTATGTTGAAAAGCTAGTAAAAATTTTATACTTTGTTATAGTTTACAACTTCTAGAATTATTTGTACAATATATTTTTTTCTAGTTTGATTTTTTATCCTACTTGTGTATTTTTTGTAGTGTACAAGAATTTATAATTTAAATAGAAAAAATAGAAAAACGTATTTTAAAAATTTATTACTATAATAAATTTTCATATATATATATATATATATATATATATATATATATATATATATATATATATATATATTTATTTATTTATTTGAGTGTCAATGTAGTATATTTGTATATTTTTAAATTCAATGAATAAATGTGTATTATTTTTGATTAAACTTTAAAATTTGATTTTTCTGTGATGTATCTAATAATACATATTCTTGATATACAAATTTAATTTAAAATGAAATTGAAACTGTTTTAAGAAAATGTTATTGTAGTATTAGGGTTGTTGATTATAAAGTGAACTCGAGTGCAATTCGGACAACTATAGCACATCTTACTACTGTTTAAATAACATTCTGTAAAGCAAACAAAGGGCTCGAACTTTGGATATTCATAATCGCACACATGTATATGCTAAGTAAAATATTTAATAAAATTATAAGCAGCACAAATTATCCACAGAGGACATATCGTGCACGCTACAATTTGAGAACTCCTGCAATAAGCTTTAACACACACAAATCTACAAAGCGTTGCCGAGTGTTCTGCGATCTTCAGATAAGAAACAAGGGAGAAAGCGTATGTGTATGTAGCTGTGGCACAATCACCAGCTGAATGTTTTATCGAAACAAACGACGACTGGCCATGGTAGCTAATGCCGCGCTTGCCGACCGTAGCCGTAGCACTAATGTTTCTGAGGGACTCGCTCAGCAGATTAGACTGGGCCACGGAAGCCACACTGCGGGCGTTGTTTTTGATTAACTCCAGTAACATTCCTGTTAATTACGTTATCCCGTTTTGAATCTTCTCTTCTTTTTTTTCGCTGACGTTTCCGTTAATGAACTCGAGTTTTTGGATAGTAATCTTTTTTGACATAAAACGGATTATTTCTTAATGTCTCAAAGGTGATGTATATTATGTTAAAAGGAAGTTTTATTTAAAAAGGTTAATGGAAAGATTTATTCATACTGAACGAAATGAAAAATATACATATACACACAATCTATACACAACTACATATATATATATATATATATATATATATATATATATATATATATATATATATATATATATATTTAGTAACATATCAGTCAGTTAATACGTTTAATGGAATATATTAAATTTCCTTTAAAAAAATAAAAATAATTAATAAAATATTACTTTCTTTTTGATCAAATAAATATTTTGATATCTTCGTTGAATGAAATTCTACACAAAAATAAATATAAGAAACAATATAGTCTTTAATTTTGCTAATAAGTAACATTTCCCTGATTTGTTATATTTTATTTAAACTTAATTAACAGTTTCATTATTGCAAGTTTTATATTATATAAGCTGTTTTTTAAGTGTGATAGAACTTTAAATTGAATCCCTATCGAAAGTTCTATCTAACCTAAACAAATATCTTTATCATACCTTTATACATACTCATGTATATATATATATATATATATATATATATATATATATATATATATATATATATATATATATATATATATATATATATATATATATATATATATATATATATATATATATATATATATATATACAATAGTTTATTGAATGTTATGTTCGTTAATAATAGTTTTTTAATGCATATTTATTTTGATTTAATGTAAAAATATATAACATTTATAATTTCAGTGATAATCAAAAATAATTATATATTAAATAAAAATAAACCAATTATTCGAACATTAAATTATACTTTTTTGTATTGAAACAAAGTGAATAAAAACAGTATAATTTCATTTATTAAATAATATTAAAAAATTAAATGAGTAAATTTTAAACATAGTATTTAATTAAATTATATAATAACTATAAATTTATCTACAAAATCAAATTTTTAAATTTTATTTTTACTTCTAACGTAAATAATAAAAGCATATGTGTATATTGATTTATACAGAAGTCTGTGATTATAATAAAGGATTAAAATTATATAAAATATTTTTTAACGGTTGAAAATCAATATTTATTACATTGAAGTATTTATCTATGAAAAAAACTATTTTATATAAAAAATATTGATTAATTTAACTAAAAATTTGTTATTCCAAACATAAATGAGTTAAAGAGAAAATGTGAAAATTTTTGATAAATTTGGAACAATATCTCTGTTAAATCAAAAAAGAAGACTTAAATAAAGTAAAAAATATGATTTTCGTTACTCAAACGTCTTTTTATAATTTATGCTGCACATTTTTCATCAAATAAATAACTTTTAAAATTTTGAGATTTTTCACAATTTTTACATACTATGGGTCGTGGATTTTTTTGATCAAAAAAATTAAAGTTTGAAATTTATATTTTTTTCAATGGTGATCAATTATATACGATAAAAATATCAAAAATCTAATAAAAATTGCTTCATATAAAAGAAATATTTATCTGAATGACAAAAATCAATGATTATTTAAAGTTATTAAAAATTGTATAACAATTTTTTTAAAAACTTCAAATAGATATCTTTTACGTTAGAATATTTATTTATATCTAGTAAAACTATCTGATACAAAAAATATTAAGAAATTTAATTATATTTTTTTTTATTTCAAATATAAGTGAGTTAGGAGAAAATTGTCAAAATTTTGATAAACTTGAAACAATATCACTGTTAAATCAAAAAATAAGACTGAAATAAAGTAAAAAATATAATTCTAATTTCTCAAACGTCTTTCTCTAATATGTTCTGCACATTTTGAATCAGATAAATAAACTTTGAAAATTTATGATTTTTCACAAATTTTTATATACTATAAGTCGTTGTTTTTTTTTGAGCCAAAAAATAAAAGTTCAAAATTTGGATTTATTTAGAAAGTGATCAATTACATACGATAAAAATATGAGATATATATTAAAAATTGTTTCATATAACATAAAATATTCATTTGATAGACAAAAAATGATTTATGAAAAATCAATGATTATTATAAAAGATTAAAAATTCTATAAAATATTTTTAGGGACGTAAGATAGATATTATTTACATTAAAATATTTATCTATATCCATTAAAACTGATTCATATGAAAAATATTGAGAAATTTAACTAAAAAATTTTTTATTGTCGACATAAGTAAGTTTAACTAATTTTCATTTTGTAAAAATTACTTATACATGATTAAAAACAAGCTTTGATTAAAATATTAAATTAATAATTAAAAAAGTTTGTATAGTTCATACTATAAACTTTTTATTTGCCTAAATCATTAAAAAGAAACTTATTTGGTATATAAATATATATACGAGTATATTATAATTTACATCTGAAAGGTCTTTTAAATTTTGGCTAATTTAGCAAATAAAATTTTTGAATTTAAAATAAACAATATAATAACAGTTTAAAATATAATTAAAAAAAACTAAGGTAATTAATATTATATAACGCAATTTTGATAGGTAAATAATTATAAATTATATAAAACAATTTCATAAAATGTACTTTTTAAAACTTGTTTCTAAAAATATATTTTTTAAAAAAATATTACATATGTTTATTAAAATTAAAAGTTTGTTTCGCCATAGCTAATAAAAACTATTGTAGTTAGTGACAACTCAATAAATAGATTTAACTACGTCCTACTTATTCCACTTTTTATAATCTCTCGATAAAGTTGCGTGCAATGCAGATAAATTTGTGGTCTAATAATAACTATAAATTATTACAAAACGTTCAATTAGGATTAGATTGTAAACGGTTTTTATGATTTATAATTATTATTGTCTACTATGTGTGGGAACATCTTTGCTTCTTAAAAGGTTTCAGATAAATTAATAATTGTTTTAACAATATCTAATAAAATATTAACAACTTTATACTCGTGCAAGTAATTGTATTCATTCTCATTTGTGGTTGAATCAAATCCTACACAGGTTTTTTGTGTTAATGATTACTAATGTTTATTCGATATACAATTTAACATTATAGAAAATTCTAATAAAATGTCTAATCTCTCTCTTTCTCTCTTTATATATATATATATATATATATATATATATATATATATATAAAATATATTTATTTATTTATGTATAAATATATGTGTGTATGAATTAATAAAGAAATTTATGCATACTAAATCAAAAAGGCTCAAATTAATTATAAGAAAAATAATATCTTTCTATTTAAGACTGAACGATGTTCCAGCGTGATGTGAAAATGCCCTTTTTCAATTTTTCCGAAGTTTTCCGAGAATTATCGACGTATTTATAATAAACACCATCTGCACAGAAGAATATTAATATATGAGTAGTTCTCTAAACGTTTTATTTTTTATAATTTATATACATTTTTAAACAGAAGCAAGTTCAGAGATCATCGAACGAATTGAATTAAGGGACAAAGCCTCTTAGTTATGTTTAGAAAAATATTTTGTCATTGTTTTTCTTGTGGTTTTTATATTTTTAAATATGATTTTTTACCTTTTTACTCAAATTATATATTTTCAAAGTAAACAGTAATCTTTCTTTTCAGATGAAGAGTATACTCGACGAATATCCCAAATTTGGGTTTTAAAATAACGTGTATACTCGTCAAAAGCAGTTAATTGGTTAAAACACTTTTCTATGTGCTTAAAATATTTTTTCATTAATCGAACATAATTTTTCGTTAAAATTAATATATATATATGTGGAAACATATATATATATATATATATATATAATGTTTTTTAAGCGTGATAGAACTTTAAATTAAATCCCTATCGAAAGTTCTATCCAACCTAAAAACACTTTTATCATACCTATATATATATATATATATATATATATATATATATATATATATATATATATATATATATATACATGTACATATATATATATAAAGAGTGTTTTAGGTCAGATAGAACAATAGGAATTGAATTTAAACTTTCATCATGCTTAAAAAACACCTATATAAGGTATATATTTTCTATCGTTAATTATTATATTTTCTTGTCAATTATTGTTATGTACATATTAGTTTTTAATTAATTAATATGAATTCTGACATACACACACAGATATATATATATATATATATATATATATTTATGTTTGTGTAAATAAATTAAATAAAGCACACATAATGTCGCAAATGTATGAAGTAGTCTATTTCCATGCCATATTAATAAGTACATTTTTACAACTACATAGAATTTATGACATGAGTTTATTGTTACGTATCCTCATTTCAGTTATTACTTTACACATGCATACTAATCGAGTGTAATCCCCCTTCATATATTTAATGTCTGAATTAATGCATCACCTGCTACATCTTAATTTTACTCACATATACCAAATAAATTAAAAATCAATACGACGAACAGTGAACCGTATCAACTCTACCAATGGTTTTTATGATATTGAACAGGTGTGGAATTCATAAAACTAATATATACGAGCATATTTTCAAAAACGAAACATTCCAACATGTAATACAGTACTGACGTTGATTATAATTAAATATTATCATAAAAATATGGTTTTAACGACTGGCACTAGCGACATATTACTGTGGATTTGTTGAAACACGAGATGGACGTAAAAGAATCAGTCATTTAGTTGTTTATTAATGTGGTTTTTAATTTTATTTTATTTTAATATAATATATTTTATATATTGAAATATGACAGTCATAACTCAATTAATGTTCGTACATATACATTTTATAAACACAAATATATATTTTTTTTGGAAAATATTTGTATAGTTGTTTTTAATGAAACTTTTTTCTAAATGTTGGAAAAATGAAATATTCTATTTTTAAATTCATTAACTAATTCATGTTTTAATTAAATAAATAATATTGTTTATTAAAAAATGTACTAAATTAATTTTTTTTTTTGAATGTACAGAATAAAATATAAGGTAGCCCTAATGAAGTAAATGATAGTAAGCAAGTTAATTTATGTCTAAACCCATCAATCTCATTTAGACCAATCTATATGAGAATGTATTAATTAAAAACCGTTTAACAATTTCTGAAATTGTCAAAATTTTAATGTTTTCTTTAAATACAAGTATGGTTAAAATTTATAAATTTTAAAATAGAGAATGCAGGTAATTTTTTCATTTATAAGAAAAATTTAATTATGGTACATTTGTTTTTAATTTTGAAGTTCATGTTGAAAATAAATTTTCTATTTACAAGTTTTTAAAAATATTAATTAAATTTTCGTTGAAAACAACGAAAGTATATAAAAATATATAATCTAAAATGTATGAAAATATGCATATTATTTCTTTTAGGGGAGTTTTTAATTCTCTTTCTTCTCGCTCTATCTCTATACTTACATATATACCTTCCTCCCCTATATATACATATTCATGTACACTTTTTTATGTATGTGTGTACGTTAATGTATATATAGAAGTTTGGCATTCCATGTATATTAAAAATAACGTATAATAGTTATATTGAATATACTTAATTGTAAACATCAAAAGGATGTCTTTCGTATTAAAACTGTATTGGAAATATAAATGTCATATTACTATACAAAACAGTTTCAGTTTATATATTTCTCGATTTTTTTATCATCAGTATATATGAATTTTTTAAATAGTTCTATTTAGTTTTTTCAGGGAATTTTCTTTGCATACAACATTTATTTAATTAATTTTTTTTTGTTTTATTTCGGCAGACCAATTTAGTTTTATGCATATACACACACATACATACATACATATATATATATATATATATATATATATATATATATATATATATATATAAGATACATCAATATGATTTTTCTCATTTGTATCAATTCTTATATATAGGTTAACCCAAATAAAACTGAATGATCGTAACAATAATAAAATATTGTAAGCAAATTAATTTATATCTAAATTCTTCAGTCTCATTTAGGTCACTCCATATCAGTTATGAAAGTATCAAAAATTAAAGGACTTAATAATCAATTTGCTGATTGAAATAACAAAGTATATTGAATAAAATGAAAATTATTTATGTTAAATCATATTTGTAGAAGAAAATATTGAACATGAAAAATGTGATAATATTTTGAAATTATTTTATGTGCTGATTAATATAAACATAAGTATATATTTACAAATTTATTTATATTAAAAAGACTCCTGAGTTCGAAATATATATAGGAGTTAATTTTTTATTCATTTTAAATGCTTGAAAAAGTATTTAAATATAAAAATTGAAATAATTATAGGTTTTGTTTTATAATGGGAACGTTAATAAAAAAGTTTATATAAGTGACTAAAATGAGACTGAGGTGTTTAGGCATATATTTAGTTTCTAACTATCATTTACTATTTTTTATTATCTTTCAATCTCATTTTAACTAGCATATAGAAATAATCATTTAAAATAATATGGAAATCATCAAGAATACTTATTATATCATAAATTGTAAAGTAAATATTTTAAAATTTATTCATTATATCTAAATGACTCATTTTATATAGAGTAGCCCAAAAGAGTCTGAAGAATTTAGACATATATTTATTTGGTTACTATCATTTATTCTCTTTCAGTTTCATATATATAAAATTATATAAACAAACGTAGTTAATATTAAAATAAAATAGTTTCATGTAATGTTTATATTAAATATTAATATTTCTTTTAAACGTTTATTGTGTTTTATACTAAGAAAATAAATGTAATTTATGATAAAATGACTTTCAATATAATCATACTTTTGTAATATTGTTTCTTTATTGAAATGCGACAAGAACAATCCACATAAATATAATTTATTATACATAATTAACTATAATAAAGAATATTTAATCATAAACATCCATAATTGAGTGAGTTAGCGATATTATTAATAATTTACGTTCATTATTAAATTATAACAAGCGCTTATATTGGAAACGAGCTAGATATTTTATATTATCGAACGAAATCTAAACGTTGAACTATTCTAACAGCTGGTGTTTGTTTCTGCAGGTCTTGTAGAAACGTCAATAACGGTAATGAACTTATAGCATGCTCGTAAAGACAGCCGCAACACAATTTGCTGTCACGACGAAACTTATTTTCAATTCCATGCAATTTACGATAAGAATCAACATAACAAACGAACCCTCTATATTGTCTGCGTTCAGAATTTTATATCCAAGTTCAGTTTCTGTCATAAACTTTAATAAAACTACAGCGTATAAATAATTCAGAAAATTTTCACTGATTTTATAGAATCAGTAGAGAACAGAATAGAAATGTACCATTCGAGAAAATACGAAATATTGTTTAATTCTTCTTTCTGTGTATAAAAGATTTAATATTGTTCGACGAAACTTATAAATTGTTTATATGTTTATTCTCCGAATAGAGTTTCTTGCACGTTGTTGAAAACTGTACGTTATTTTGTACGTGGAAATTGTATGGAAGTGTTTATATTTCAAACTAATGTTCAATAAAGGAAATTTAAAAGGCGATAAATTGATTTTTATTCATTTTCGTGAAATATCTTTATTTGATCTTTTTGTTTATTAATTATTGTCAAGTAAGATATAATATTTATTTTCTAATATATAAATTCAGCTTTATTATTTCCGCGGATGTGTTGAGATATATTTTAAATGGAATAAAAAAATGTTTATAAAATAATGTAATATAAAAGAAAATTTATAGTTGTCATCGTATAAAAATATATAATTTGAAAATTTTTATAAATCAAATTACATATATTCTGTATATTAAAATATATTACGATATTTGAGTGTAAATAAAACATAATTTCATTGAATAATATAATGAGTAAAAGAAAAAAAAATACATTTTCAAAGTGATATAAAAATCCATTTTTTACTTACAATTGAGTAAATTTATTCAAAATAATTCTATTTGTACTACTAAGTTCTTTTTATCCTCGTTTCAAGTCATAAATTATAACTCTAGTTTTTTCCCTTAAAGAACTGAATGATTTCTTGCATCTTCCCATTCTTTGTATAGTTTTTATACGGCAAGAAGTTGTCTAGACTGTAGAGTAAATGGAAATATGTTAGTAAGACATATGATGAATATGCTGAATGTAAGAGAATTTCAAAACTTATTTTATTTAATTTTCGTCAAATAATTTCTATTCTACGTTGTTTTTTCATGAATTTTTATCAAATCTGTGTAATATTTTTCTACAATTATTTATCTTGTTTTAAAATAATGTGAATGTTTGACAAATAAAAAGTTATTAAGATCTTGTGTGGTTGAAGTGTTTACCATGTGTTTAAAATAATTCTGTGGTGTTTATTTATATTTATTTATTAGATTAAATATTATATATATATATATATATATATATATATATATATATATATATATACATAAATATGTGTGTGTTTAACAGAAATCATAGGAGTTACGTTCGGAATTGTGCAATATAATTTGTCAAAAATAAATTAATAATTTTTTACATATGGACAAAATAATTAACATACACTTATATAATTAATTATTTGAAATGAAAAAGTTGGAAGGGTAAAATGCAAAATTTTTATCACTTCGATTTAAAAAAAAATGTTATTTAATTATAGTAACAAATATAACAACATTGGAATAAAAATTAAATAAAATTTTAATATTTTTTAGGTTTAATTTTGATTTATTATTTTATACACATATACATACACTATATATATATTGTGTAATTTCAAAGAAATCAAGTATTTTTAATAAAACAATATATTATAACAATACAATATTATAATATTGATGATGATTTTGCATTGAAAAAATATATTTTTTTTGTGTAATAAATCATCGTACTACTGATTTTACTTCGATCAATCATTATCAATATTATCAATTATTTTCCCTTAAAGTTTCATAACATATAGATTCGATGTATTTAAACACTTTAGGGAATTACAACCCATAAACCGTGTCTTTGTTGTCTTGGGAATAATCTGGTATTGTAATGCAGAGTAATATTTTAGAATCCTCAAATAATAAGGTAACATTAATAAAGGATACCAGAATAATACTCTATAATACTATACATAAATACATATATATATATATATATATATATATATATATATATATATATATATATATAATATCTATTATTACGTATAGAAATTGCTTATTGCATTATTGCAGCGAATAATTTTTTTCCTTTAGTTATATACTTGAACATGGGATGATTTATATTATTAATAAAGGCAGTTGAATAACAGAAATTTGTACAATACTAGAAAATTTTATACTCATTAAAATTTATTTTAATAAATCTCTTTTTTAATAGTTATTTCAATTTTAAATTTGATTATAAAAACAGTGAATATAAAACAATAAAAAATTAAATAACCATGAAAATTCTGTCATTTTTACGTTTATCAATTCCAGGAATTGTTTGTGCATGATATGATTCATCATTAATGAATTTTGTCTACAAAAGATGATATTCAATAAAAAATGGATAACTAAGTACTAAAATAATACTTTAAATCATTGTATAGTGTTTAATGATTTTTTATGAAAAATTAATTTTATAATTAGTCTATTTTGTTAACCATGATTATTCTATTTGATATTAAAAAATATATTTATTTTTATATATTTGTTTAAATTTATCTCTATAATACAATATTATTCAAATTGTGTTTAAAATTTTACAGTTGATCGATTTTTACAAACTATTTAATTTTAAAATATGTGTACAAAAATATAAAAACATTTATTTAGTAATTATTTTTACATCTAAAACTTGAAGTTGTGGAGTGACATGTAATTTAAAATTAATAATTATTATACTGTTTTCCTAAATAAGAATGTTTATAAAAAAATCATAAAAAATCAAGTATTTATATTATAAATTATTGATGTACGAGTATATATGTTAAATATGAAAAAAATATTACTTTTTAGACTGACTGAAAAAAGTTTATGAATACTTAAAAAAATTACTTTAATTTCAAGAAATATCTTTATCTTAAAAATAAATATATCATTCATAAAAGTGTTCGTTAAAATATTTTTACGCGTTTTCTTTACAAAATTTCGAAGATAAATTGGCTCTCATAGGAGGAAAAATACAGTAATTAATAATTTTTAAAATGTCACAGTCTAGTTGTGCCCACTTATTGTTTCCTTTCCTACGAGTAGCAGATTAAAGTTTTAAACTATAATTATTTTTTGTGTCACAAGCAAAATACGAATTGGCATTCTTTGTACTTAATTACTTTTTTGTTTAATTAATTGAAATTAAATTTTATAAAAAACGACAATTTAAAATTTAGATTAGTTTACTGATTTCATTGAATTTGTTTTATATAAATTAATTAATTTTGTATTATTTTGTGTTTTTAACATAATAAAGGTCTATTTTATTTAATAAATGTGATTATGTTATAACCTTTATAATAAATAGATGTTTAGGTTCAGATTTCCTTTTTGAAAATATTGTTTATGAAATTTATTCGTAATTACAATAATTATTTGTCTTCTATTACAAAATATAAGACATTGAAATAATTGAACTTTGATCTCGTATAAGACATATTGGTACATTGTTGTCTATAATTTACGTTGACATTGAATCTATGACGAAAGTAGGTGCTCGACCATAGAGTACAATGAACTAAACTAAACCAATATAAGAAATGTGTTGGTCGATAAATTAGCTCAGCGATTTTATGGTAGAAAGCGGTGGGTTGACTGTGTTCTTGATTACAAGTTAAATTTATTATATCCTCCGCGACCGCGTCTCTCCCTCACATCCACGAAATGCGAATATATTGTTTTTGTTCGTGTTAAATGATACAATGTAGTGGTTTTCTAAACATGTAACATTGTTGTTTAAATGTATAATTAGTCTTAGGGGTTGTAGACAATTCGACTTTATGGACCATCCCTTTTGCTCGGATTTGATAAAATGACAATATAACGTTGTTGCGTGTTATCATCATGTTTTATTTCCGTTTACGGGTTACAATACTACTCTGTTTATGTAATAACCGAAGTTATTTCGACAATAACATAGTTGTCATTGATGAATTAGGTTTCTACTAATTTACATTGTACTTTCGGGTTTAATTAATCATTTCATGACAAAACAATATCATGTAATGACTGTAAATAAGTGTCTCTTTTGTTCAAGCTTCCGTATAAAAAAATTAAGAATACTTGTTCGTTCACCGAAGGTTTTTCGTATTTCCTTAATTACTTTTAATTTCACTCAATATCAAATGAATAATGCCTAGGTTATTTCATGAATATTTATTAAATAGAAAATTTATATATATATATATAATATTTATAGAGGTAAAAATATTTTATATACATATATTACTAAATATACAAATAGATTTTAGGTTTCCATTTTGAATTTACTGGAAAATTTATTAGTAAGTTCATATTACATGTTTTATAAAAACTGAAATTTTAAATATATTTTTAGAATTTTGCTTCAAATAATCATTCTTTTAAAAATTATAACCATTTGAAAAAATAAAATTAATTACAAATCTAATTTCTTATACTTTTTCAAAATAACAATTAATTCATAAAATCTAAATGTAATCAAATTACTTTGACAAATGTTAATTCACAAAAGATACAGTGTATGAATAAGAAGAATTATATTTGAAGATAGGGGATATGTAGTGAATAGCAGAATTGAGCGGAAATAAAATAATGTCCCTGACAAATATTATTGTGTAAGCGTTTTAATAGAGTGTTTAAGGACATTTGTGTTTAAGGAGTGTTGAGTTATAAAATCAGTATTATGTTTTTAATTTTGAGTCATTTGAAAATATTTTCATTAAGTTGATTTTGAATTTAGATCGAACTTGTGCTTTTTTAATTCAATTTTAAACTTAAACCGAATTTGACAAATTTTACATTGTCTGTGATAAAGGGTATAAGTGATATTTTTTAATATTAAGACTATAAAGAAATAATAACAAAATTATTACATGAATTTATATTCTATCAATTAATTTTAAAAAAAATTAATAAATTGAAATTAGAAAAGTTCTATCCAAACTAAAAAAAAGTTTAGTTTAGATAGAACTTTCGATATTATATATATATATATATATATATATATATATATATATATATATATATAATATGTCTTATATTAATACTAGCTATAATAAATTAACTAAGTTACATGGAAGTTGATTCACTAATTAAATTGATTTAAATAATATCTTCGTAGAACTCAATAAACTAAAACTTTCAGTCTTACTACTTGCTTTAATATACAAATTGTATTACTACATTGAATGACAATAATACCTCTACCACATATTTTCGTCTGCATTACTTGCGAGACAGCTGTATATAATAAAGTTTTTGATATAATTAATAATAAATGGAATAATTTATCAGAGATAATGTTAAGTACAATACGGAATTAACTCGAATAAAGTTTTTTTTTAATTATCAAATGAGGTTATCACCATTATATATATTTTATATATATATATATATATATATATATATATATATATATATATATATATGGTTATAAGTAATGCAGAGCTCGTATAAAAACAAATAGTGCAGAGGTTAAGTATCAATCTACTATAATGTAGCGAATGTGGCATAAGGACGCAAATAACACGCGTATCTATGTTTTCAGAGGAAAACTAAAGGATTAGGATATGGGAGAATTATGTAGGATAGATATTTATCGTAGTATATTTAGTCTCATAGTATTTGTTCGTAGAGAGAATGAGAAAATCACGAAAAACTCATTTGGTTAAGCAGAGCGAACGTTGACCTACGAAGTGATAAATGAATACAGTGTTCGCCCTGCTACATATTTTGATTATGTAGTAAATCCCCGAAAGTCATAAAACGAAAGTAGATGTGTATTTAGTGATGAATGTTGGCTTTCAGTATAGTTTTTTATGTGGAAATATTTTTTTTATTACTTTACGTTAATTTTTTATTAGCTGATTAAAAGAAGCTCTTAATTATAATGAATATTAATTTATACAGTTTTATTCATTTCGTTGCAAATTTAATTATTATATCATATTTCAAACTTTGTAATGTTTTATATTTTTCAAGGATTAATAATAATAATTTGGATAATATTTCTGAAAATTAAAAATTTAATTTTGAAAATCTAATTTAAGTTACGTTTAAATTAAATTAATTCATGATTATTGATAGTCATAAATATGAATATAAACTTTTCACAAACTAATATAAATGAATAATGAAACGTAGCAGTTTATTTCTGAGAATTTTCAGTCATTTGATTTGTTTTGATTAATGTACTTTGTCTACGTGTAAGCTTACTTTTTACGTCAAGAATTTATTCATTTCTGTTTGTATAAAGAGAAAAAGAAATTACTATGAAAAATTAACTTCCATTCTTTATAAAGCATCAAATGAATTTTATAAATTTGTATTTATTTTGTTGAACATTTATTTTAAAAAAATTAAAAATGATTTATTAAATACTACTATATCTAATTTAAATACATTTCCTTATATTATAAATATTATTTTTTATATAGAGTGGCACAAAAAAGACTAAAGAATAGTAAATATAAATTTAAACCATTCAGTTTCATTTGGGCTACACTATATTTTTATTCTCTTTTCTAATATTTCGATTAAATAATACACTCGACCATCACAAATCCGACATCGTTAAAATTTGTAGAGCGCCGGATTAATTATCCTGCCGGATCTCCGATGATTCAATTAGCACGTATACTTTATTCAATAGTTATTCCAAAAATTTCAAAAATAAATAACTTATAATACATTAAAACAATGGTCCAATAATGTTCAGCATTTTGCACTACTGTAAATATTTTAGAAAATGTAATTATAACACATTTGCATGGTACTAGTATATAGGGAAAGATATATAAAATCAAAATACACTACTCTAACGTAAAAATAAGAAACACAAAACGTAACACATGCAGATATTTAATCTATCTCGAAAAAACCTCACAAACTGTTAAAATTTGAAATATTTTGATTAAAAAGAAATATGCAATAGCAATTTGTCAATTCGTTTTTTTTAAAAAAAAGAGTACGAATCCAATACACGATTTATTTTTATTTTTTGAAAAACAAATAATACCTCTCCACTTAAAAGAAACAGAATTCGTAGATATAGTCAAATAAATACATATAGATACCCACTGAATTACACTAGAGTAAAGAAAGAAATAGTAGTAAAATCAGATTACCGATGACTGAATGAATGATGGTCATGTGTGGTAACTTGTATTTTTTTTATCACTCTTAGTGTTATTATATTATTAGTTTTTTAGTATTATTAATAATTAGCCTATTTTATATAAAAAATATTTATTGATCAAGAAAAAACATCCCCATTTGAATGTGGTTTTGATTCTATTAGATCATCTCAACTACCTTTTTCCTTACGATTTTTTTTAATTGCTGATTTTTTTTAATTTTTCATAATGAAATTGCTTTTTTATTTTCTATTATTTTGATCATAAATTATTCCCACATTTTTATATGATTTCTTACAAAAATATTTTTTTATCTATTTTATTTATTGGTTTATATCATGAATAAAACCAATGAGCTTTAAATCGAGCTAATTAGGGAAGTAGTAAGGTATAATATTTGATTTGTATTTAAAAAGTATTGCTTTCAATCTTTCTTAAAAATGTTTTGATAAATTTTAATTATTATAGTTTCGACCTAATTTTAGGTTACTTATGTCTTTTTTTGATTGTGAATTTGATACTTCAATAACTATTTAATTTTGTATCAAATAATCTCTGACTTAATATTATTAACAACTAAATATTTTTCAAATCTGTACTATTGTGAAAACTTTAAAAAATTTAATAACAAAGTATTTTTAAAAGCATTAGAGATTATAAAATCAATTTTAATTTGTCATAAATATACATATTTTAATGTATGTTATGATAAATAATTCTTCTTTTATTAAATTTTGATATTAGAATATTTTAAGCTTTGTTCTACAGTTATTATTTCAATATTTATATTTCAGTATTTTTAGAAATTTCATTTTTGTATTTTTTTTAAATAATTTTTATTATTTTTTCTTACACACAATGGATAAATAGTATTCAATTACGATTTATTGTCTTTTAATTTTTTTATTTCAACCTCATATTCAAAAAAAGGCAATGTCAATAAAACATTATTAATAAATATGTTTTTTAGTTACTATTTTTAATTATTATTAAACTTTTTGTCTCTTAATTATATATATATATATATATGTATGTATGTATATATGTATCTATGCATGTTATGTATGTCATTTGACAGTCGTACGTACGCTGTTGCATATTAGCAGTTTATTCATATAAATGCTTCATTTCAATATTGTTCAAGTGTATACTTATATGGAACGATTGTTTTATTGTCACATTAATTCAAGTACCGTTGTTGAATACAGCACGGTGTAAATCTAGTTCCGGAAATTAAATCCTAGAATTAATTTGTTCATGTTCTCATTTCAAGAAATGAGCAGGATCTATGTGAACAAAAACCGGCAATTGTGTCTGTCCTCTGTTGATCTTTTTGTGGTGCTTTGTGTAACCTCATTTGTAGCTCCATTAATATTTCCCAAGAACAATTTCAACTTCCAGATTAGGGCCATTCTGCATTTTAAATATACGAACTTATAAAAACACGAATGACTTGAATTACCACTCAAGACTTTGCATTCATGATTGTTCGGATAAACTAAGACATAAAAGTATTATTTTACTTTTGGTTTGTTTAGCATGTGTACGTTTACCGACTAGATTTTATTATGGAATGCAAAGCGTGTGTATGTATGTATGTACATACGAAGTAATCTTATCAACATACATACGTGCCTATATGTACTCATTTCGAAATAAAGAACACGTTTCGATGTTATTCTTTTAATGTTTTAGATTTTATTACAGTAGTTTCTCGTATAATATTACAAATTTACATATTTTTGACAATTAATTTTTTTTGTCTCTACATATAGAACAAAAACTAGTAATAAAAGAACATTTTTCAGTTGAATAACATAGTTGTTTATTTTGATAAAATTTAAGTCGGCAAAGAAAATAATTTATTTGTTTGTGTTAATGTACTTACAATAGAAATATTATTTTTTAGAATGTATTAAAAATTTATATTATACAGCGTTTAATTTATTAAAGAATATACAGTATAATTTTGATAAAGTGTACAATGGCTTTATTACGTTTTCAAGTAACAAATTTAGTAGAGAATAATAATAACATTATATAGGAGAATTTAAATTATAATATAAATTTAAAAAGTAACAACTATTTATAAAATATTTACTACTTTTTTTAAATATAAATGTGCTCAATAGAAAAATATTAACATTTGAAATGTTTGAAATATTAAATTATTTGTCTAAAAAAAAGTAATATTAAATTTCATTAAACTGCATTTAAACTATTTTTTTATAAAATATAATTTTACTTTTTAATTATTATTTATTTGATACAAACTCTAAAATTATAACATTCAATTAATATTTATATTTTATTATATTCGACAATACATATATCATAAAAATATATTTTCAAACAATTTATAAAAATGTTTAAAATACAAGTATCTTTATTTCATTTATAAAATTATGCAGTTTATTTTTTACAAATGATAATTGTGTGTGTATGTTTTTAGTGTAATTATTATTATATTTAAAGTGTTTTTTTTTAATGTGAAATATTTGTCAGAACTCCCACAATTAAATATATTGTATTTATAAAATCTAAATTTAGAAAACAGATGTGTATTCTATTAAAATAGGACAAAAATAATAAAAAAATATATATTTAGAATATTTTTATTATTTACTTAACAATTAATGTATACGAATGAATTACCTTAGTTATTAATTTTTTATTCGTTGGAATTTAACTGAATATTTATTAAAATATAATATGAATATTTTCAAAGCTGTAGCCACACGAAGAATTCAAATTAAGTAATATTGTATTACAATGAATCGTATTTTAAAACGATGGAAGTAGCAGATACATATTAACTGAAATTTACTAATATGTATATATAGGTGTTTATATATATATATATATATATATATGAATACGTGAGAGTATATGAAAATTAAAATCATCCATTTACATACGAATAGCTCGAAAAATTGATTTATACTTTTTTTATCAAATATGCAAATCAATTTCAAACCAACGTTCCGCTCTCAAAAAAATCCAACTGTCGAATTTCGTTTGTTGAAATTGTCAAGAAATGGAAATTTCCAACAATAATAAAGTATGAAAATTTTTGATTTATGATAGCAAATACATATATAGAGAGAACCGTATTAAAAATATCTATAGATGATTTTATTTTATGAAGGTAGGAGTTGTACAGTGTCTCGAATAGACTGAAATAACTTGATATCAATCACTTAAACACCTCAGTGACGTGATGATAATGTGCCTGTGTACTGGGTGATTGATATGATATTTTGTAGACATATTCATACTGATGTTCCTTTAATGACATATGTTTTTATTTTTAATTGAATTATGTCTATGAAAAATTTATTATGTCGAGAAAAATGATATGTTATCGTGTTTGCTCAATAGGGAATGCAGACATAAATAGAATATAGTTTTGTAATTTAGTTTGTATAATACGGTTTATTATTTTAATAAAAAATTTCTACAAAAATTTATTCATTGATTTTCTTATATATATATATATATATATATATATATATATATATATATATATATATATATATATATATATGTATGTATGTATATGCATATGAATATGTATGTATGTATAATATATTTAATTTCTCTAAAAATCTTGTTACCTCATGTTATATTATCCTAATTTTAATATAAAATTATTGTACAAATGTTTTTAATATTATAATAGAAAAAGTTACTAAATATTTGTAATTTTCAAATGTAGTGTTTTGTAAGCATGATAGAAATTTAAATTGATTTCAATGTAAATTTCTATCACGCTTAAAAAACACTTATACATTTAAAATTTCTCACAAAGTTCTGTTATATACAAAGTTATATAGAATAGACTAAATTAAGCTGAAAAATGTAATTTTCAGTCTTGATTTATATCTTTCACTCTCATTTAGACCATCCTATATTTCAAAATAAAATTTATTAGAATTTAATTCTTCAGTTGATTGAAGTAATTTGAAAAATATATTTGTATATTTTTTTAAAATAAACGTGAACAGAGCTAAAATAGAAAATAACGAAAATGAAATTAATAAATATGGCTTGCAATAAAAAGTCTATTGTTTCAATATTGATATTCATATGTATATATTAAATAATTTAACAAAAAAAAATTAAAAAGCAATATATTTATTTGTATAAATAAATTTTCAATAATTTAAATATAAATAGCATTGAAATAGAGAACAACGAAAATGAAAATTGTTAAAATAGTATACTTACATGGCTTGCAATAAAAAGTCTATTAATTTAATATTGATATAAATGTATAAAGTAGAAAATTAAATATTAAAAAAAACATTTTAATGAAAACAATATATTCTAATTGCGGTGAAAATGTTCAAATGATTTAACAAAATATTTTCTTTTTATATCGAAAAAATGTGTAAGATACGTAAAAAAAGTTTTATTCATTAATAAAAAAATATTATAAATTTTTATTTAACTCAACTGATCAATTTAAATTATTTAAACTCTTTTAAGTAAATTTAAAAAAATGTAAAATTTTCAAAAGGTTTACTAATTTTTATAGTTCTTTGTCTTAAAATGTTTCATATTTTTTTTTTTGAAAATTAAACTGAAACATTCAATCTGTATTCTATGTGTTTAAATTCATTTACAATACGTTATTTCAGATATTAAAAGCTTTCAACTATGTAAGTATTTCAACGTGTACGATCGTATTTGTTCATACTTGACAAACTTGAAACTTAAACAACTAAAAGTAAACGATGTAAGTAGAAAGTTTCATTTGTATTTGAAATGAACGTATTTTTACCACATTCATATAAATATAACCGATTCAATACATAGTAAAAGTTTTATATTGTTCAAAGAAATGTGTATTATATATGTATATAAACATATACATGAAATAAAAAAAAATACATTAAAGAAATTACTATTGGAAATACAATAGAGAGTTTTTATTTTAATGACTTGTAATATATTGCAAACTATCTGCAAAATAAACAAATATAAAAGTATACACCTATTAAAAGTTACTGACTTATGTTAAAACTTATATCATAAAAACGACATAACTCAAAGTAAATAAAAATATTTGATATATATATATATATATATATATATATATATATATATATATATATATATATATATGTACATATTATCAGCAGCAACACCACCAGACTCTTTCTATCCACTGTTGAATGATTTATTTTTTTAATTTTTCTTTTCGATTCATTCAGTGTTTTCTTCTTCCAGTCAATTTCAACGAATTTCTTTATATGTTTGTCCTATATATCCAGAAGTATTCTTTTAGCCATTTTTATAAATCTAGGTTTCCAATCAATGACTTATATTGTTTGTCAGTGGTCCATCTTCTTACTATATGTTCAACCTATTTCCGTTTCAATATTTTTATTTTTGCTGTAATATTCACAACTTTTGTTTTTTTCTGATCCATTCATTTCTCTTTTTATCTTTTCATATTATTTCCAACATACATCTTTTTACACTTCCTTATGTTGTTTAGAATTATTAAATTATTTTAAAATTCAAAACTTAAATTTTATTGTCATACGTAAGAACAGATAAGATGCATTGTTCAAAAACTTTTTTTAAAAAACATGGAGAAATATTCGATGTCGTAATATGTGAACTTCCTTTGAACAGACATAAACTCATTTATACTCTTCTGTTTACTACTTTATAGTTAATGAGTTGTCCCAAATATACATAGTTTTAAACTTCTTCTATTTCTAATTTTTCTACATGAATTCTTTGATCTGAAAATTTATTGAATATCACTTTTATCTTGTCAAAGTTTATCATAAGAGATATTTTCGATTTTATTTTTAAATTCTTCTATTCTTTTTTAAAATTCAGCTGAGTTTATTAAAAAAATAATCATGTCATCAATAAAACTCATGTGACTAAACATCTATTCATTTATTTTTATTCCTTCAGATTTACAGATTAATTTATTAAATACAAGGATCGTTTGATAAGTATGGTAAAAAAGTAAGAAAAACTAAATTGAAAAATTTAATTAAATTAATTAATTAATTAAATTAAACAATAAATAAATTTACCATATTTATCAAAGGACCCTCGTACTTCTTCTAATTAAGATTTAAATAGTTTTGGTGATATTGCATAGCTCTGTCTTACTCTTTTCATAATTTTAACCCTACATAGAACAATGATTCATATATGAAATTTTGATATTTTTTAATAGTATTTTTATATTAAACATTTTAAAGAAGCTAAATTTGTGATAGTTCGTATATGAAATATCCATCTGACAAAATATTATGATATACAATATTTTGTCAAAATTTACAAATTTAGCACTGTACATTAACATTCCATCAGACGAGCGTTGTGATTTCGTCTTGTTTGTTGTAGAATCATTTAAAAAGAAAAAAATCAAATGTGACTCCACTTTTTTTACAAAATGTAGGATTAGGTAATGGAAATTATTTTCCAATTTGAAATTCCATTTCATTGAGATGTAAAAATTTTAATTACCTAGACCAAATATATATAGTTTGTGAAAAAGGAACATGGAATTATGTTTTCTCTTTAATAAAAATAAATAAAAAATTGAAAAATTTTTTTTTCATTTTTAGTCTAGTATTTTATAATAATATGCATAGTTTATTTTTTATGATAAAAAATTGCGCATTTTAAGGTTAAATTTCTCTGTTTTTTCGTGTACTTGTATAAAGAATGTAGGATTTCTATAAATATTTTCTAAGAGTATAACAAATACCTTTTCAATTCCTCGATTTTTTAATGCATTTAATATCATTAATTTTTTATAATTAAAAAATTGTATATATATATATATATATATATATATATATATATGTATGTATGTATGTATGTACGTAAAACAAATTGTATTATATAAAATATAATTAAACACAATATTATTGTATTTCCATATTAAGTATATTTAATCACTAAATTATCATTGACAGCTGTAGAAATTATTTTTGATTTTTTAATTTTGTTTTATAATTTTTACTATATTATATTGCACATTATTTTAAAAATATAAAATCTTTTCTATTATATCTCTTTATTTAATAAAATTAGAAAGGAATATCATTTCACATCAAATATATATTACAAATTGTTTAAATATTATACTGTTTCAATAAAAACATTGGATTTAATTAATAAAAGAGTGGTATTTGTTTGAACGTTTTCTAAAATAAATGGATTTAATATTATTTTTATTTCATTTTGTAATAAAATATCAATTACTTGTGCCTATACATACATACATACCAACATACATATACATACATATATATATATATATATATATATATATATATATATATATATATATTTGTGTGTATATGAATGTTTAATTAATCTTGAATATTTTTAGATATAATTGATTTTTAAAATATATATTGGTCGTATATATATATATATATATATATATATATATATATTCGTGTGTGTGTGCATATGTATGCTGCCATGTGTATAGTATAGAATGTACAATAGGTATATGTATAAATGTGTATTTAAAATTTAACCTCTAGACACGAATTTCTTTACGAGTCGGTGTAATGAATATGAAAATAATATTACCCTTTTATTTTATTCCTTTATTCGACACAATATTTTATTATTAAGTACGTAAAAAAAATTATGCGAACAATAAGTTAATGCGATTGTCAACAACTCGAACCACTTTCTGTTAAACATAATATAAAAGCGAAAAAAGCATTTACATGTCAAAAATATAATACACACAAGCATTATTGTTTCCTCCCTTGGCAGTTTAAAATTAATATCCAGCAAGTGCCGTTTTAGATCTTTTATTAAAGAGGGTGAGAGACCCAAACATAACTCAACTCTATCGAACAGGGATACTAAATACGAAGTGTATTAATATAAGAATGAGATACGAACGTAATAAATATAAACATAGGTATCAAACCCCTGAAAGCTTTTTATTCTCTTAGTAGTATCCACTAAAATAAGTGCATTATTGGATACTGAAAACGTACCCTCAGTAACTGTAATATTTTTCCCCTAGGGATATTGTCCAAATGAATCAAATGGATTGTTATTGTGGCTGTCGCATATATACTGCAAGTGCAAATAGCTTTTTGGAGTTTTTATTACATCAATCTTTGAATGCGAATGTATGATTAGAGTGAAACCACATTCTTGTCGTTTTTAATGTAATTGATATAATAAAATAAAACGTTGTTCATTTAACCAAAAATATATAAGACCAGAAATAAAACTAAAGGTCTCGTCATAAACTACATTATTAGATTTATAAAAGTTCGTAATGAAATAACATACATTTTTGTAATATAAAACTTCATATGAAATCGTATATTTATTTTTACGATTTTTTCTGATCACTAAATTATTCTGATTACAATATGTGAATGTTCATATTTTTTAAAAAAAACAATCACATAAGTAATATGGTCCGGAATGTAATCTATTACGGAAAATCCTTTCTGCACTGGGGATCGTAACGAGAGCATTAAATGTGATTTTATCTTTATAAAACGGATTTTCCTGACATAATGGAATATGCGACACTTCCGGGTAAAGTTAAATTTAAAAATATGCTAACTGGAACTTGAAAATTTGACAAATAGAAAAAATGCACAAATTTATTTCTATGTAAATGTGCTCGTGTTCTTGATATTTGTTCATAAATTTAACATCATATTTCGAAAGAGATTATTTAGATACTACTTTATACACTTATATATATATATATATATATATATATATATATATATATATGTGTGTGTGTGTGTGTGTGTGTGTGTGTATGTGTGTGTATACATATGCGTGCGTATACAGATCAATAAAAAAAATATAAGAACATACATCAAATATTTCAAAATTTACTTATTAGAATTTATTTTAATTCATAATTTAAGAACATTTTTTCCTTTACGATTATTTTTTATTAGAATTCAAACAGAATATATATATATATATATATATATATATATATATATATATATACATAAAATTAAAATATTGTCTAAATCATTTAAAATATTAATACAGAGTGACCCAAAAGAGACTCAAGGATGTAAAATGAGACTGAATGTTAAATCCTTTAATCTCAATCGAGCTACTCTGGATAAAAAATAAATATAAATGCATAATTTTTAATAACACTTATATTGATTTAGCTCAATTTTCTGGCTACTAAATAATACAAATCTTATTTTATTTGAAGATTTATATTATGTATTGAGGTTTTTTGTAAAAAGAATTATTTGATTAGTTATAAAAATAAAGGTTTCAAACTTAAGAAAGTTTTTATAAATTTTACAAAGAAAACTACAGTAGTTTAATTCTCAATAATATTAGAACTAAATATCATATTATACTAATTGTAAGCTTTTAATTTAATATTGAATTTAACTCTACAATTTGCAATGATTTATATATGAATCAACGATATTTTTTGTTAGTAATTTTATATCAAACATTTTAAAACTGATAAATGTGTAATAGTTTGTATGTAAAATATCTATTTGATAAAATATGGTGCTATCTTTTCTTAAAAAATACAAATTTAGCATTGTGCATTGAAATTTTGTCAGAAGAGCATTAGAAATGACTTTTTTTCTATTTTATTGTGGAATAATTTAAAAACGAAAAATCAAATGTAACTCCACTTCGTAAGATATGCAATTGCAACCATTTTCTAATTTAGAATTTCATTCGATTAAAATGTGAAAATTAAAAAAACATATGTAGTTTTTGAAAAAGACAACATAGCATTATGTTTTATAATCAATAAAAATAAATGAAAAAATGAAAAAAAAAATTTATATCTTTTCCAATTTCTAATTAAGTATTTTGTATTAATAAATATGGTTAATTTTTTAAAATAAAATAATGCGTGTTGTAGGGTTAAAGAAAATAAGAATATCAGGTATAAAGATCGTGATTGATTACTGAATAAAGAAAATTTTGTGTTAATATTTGATAGCATAAAATATTTCTGAATTAACTTAAGATATGTAATTTTATAATTTTTTTCAATCATATGTATATATATATATATATATAAAATATGTAAATAATTATTTATAAATATATATAATGAATTTTATATTTTTATATAACAATATAGAAATTTAGGTTATAAATATATACACAAACATTTGTATATATATATATATATATATATATATGTATATATGAGTATCTACAAAGTTTCCCAATTTCATACTATTTGTTTGAAAAATGTATTATGAAGCCGCATAAGTGAACAGCAGAAAGTTCGATTATATTTTTGTATCGCATACTGATGGAAATTGAAATTTTTATTTTCTTTTTTTCATAAAGTACAACGCTTTCACAAATATGCGATAATAAATAATACTCTTATATGAATCAATATCTAAATCTATCGGAATCGTTGTTGGAAAGAAATTGCAAAGGCGAGAGCACGCCTCGAGAGTACAGCTTGTTGCCGTTCGTAGCGCTAGTGTTAATGCTGGAGGCTCTGTACTGGTGGTTCGACGTATCCGAAGTAAAACGTTGCTTGCACATCTGCGCTTTATTTATGTCTCTATTACTATCGGCGACGATTACTTGACCCATGTACTTACTGCCCAGTTCTCCCCATTGGGAATTCAAGGATCGTCGTCTCGTATTGTGGTTATTTTCGACAAAGTACAGGATGAGCTTAACTAAAAGGGTAAATTATAGCATGGATTTGTATTGATGCAAATAAATTTAGATGAATTTCACCTATTTATAATGTGTATGGAAATTTGTACTTACATATACACATATATGGCTTGTTAACATAGATATATCATTATGTTTTTGCACATATTAAGATTTAAGTGGATTTCATTTTCATTTTAATAAAATATTTTTAACACTATATTTCATCAAAACTAATTTAAAAATATTATTTATTATTACATTATAATTGATATAAAGAAATAAGCTTTTTTAATGAAAATATACTTTATATATTCACTTATAAGAAAAAATATGAATATAAAAAAGTGACATTTAACATTTTTTAGTTTATATATATATATATATATATATATATATATATATATATATATATATCACATAATCATCATAAAAGCCTATATAAGCTCATTGTCGGGCAAAAGTTTCATCGAATGTCGTTAGGTCTTCTTAAATATTTTCATAAAATTATTCCATTGTTTCCTGTCCATTGCTAGTCTCAGTCACCTCTCACCTTCACAGTATTATCCATCTATCTTTGTTATGGTCTTTTTTTGTCGTCACTCTTTTTCAATTTTCATAAAATCAATAACATATTAAAAAATTACGAATACAAAATATGTATGTTTATTA
This sequence comes from Neoneuromus ignobilis, assembly GCA_029203775.1. Classification (NCBI taxonomy): domain Eukaryota; kingdom Metazoa; phylum Arthropoda; class Insecta; order Megaloptera; family Corydalidae; genus Neoneuromus; species Neoneuromus ignobilis. The sequence continues at coordinate 13,353,178 of CP092087.1, forward strand.
TTTATATAAAAAAACTGTTGCTAGTTAAACAATACAAAAATTAATTGTATATTTTGTCTTCATTGAAAAATAACAAACAAGACTGAAGCTTTTAACAAAATAAACATCGAATTACTTTATGAATAACAGAAATGTCTAGAAACTGTTATATTTGTATTGACGTTTTACACTCTGCGTTATAAACAGATAGAAACTATACACAGATTATCAAATAAACACTTTCTTGTTTTTATCAGTCCAACATGTTCTTGGCTGAGACACCTTTACAAAAGATATTTATGTCTATTGGGAGTAAAACATATATATGTAATTGTGACTGCGACGAACCGACACGAACCAGTGCTTCATGCCAAGCTTTCTGACACGAGTTAATACGCGTAGGAGTCCGCGATACATAGACTATCTCGAGGGGAAACTCGAACTAGAAACATTGCTTTCATATATATATATATATATATATATATATATATATATATATATATATATATATATATATATATGTCTGTGTGTGTGATTGTAATATTTCTGATGAGTTTCAATGTAATATAATTTATTCTTTTTCTTTATAAATGCTTGAGTAATGTCATACTTGTGGATATATATATATATATATATATATATATATATATACGGTTTTCCAATAAGAATGTCAAAATTTTGACAACTGGTGGGAGCCATGTTTGAAATTTTTAAGCTCATTTTGACATTTCAATCAGTATAGTTTGGAAAATTATGAAGGAACATTTAACACTTCGACAATGCTTAAAAATTATAAAAATTTTAATAGACTTATGGAAACAAAAAGTTTAATGAGTCCATTATTTTACGAAATGGACCTATCAATTGGTCACCAAGATCATGTGATCTAACTCCATTGGATTATTTTCTGTGGGGTTATGTGAAATCATTGGTTTATACTAATAAAACTACAAGCAACAGAAGCATTCAAAATAAACATTGGTCGTTTAATTCATGAAATTGAACCATAATTTTGTCAAAAGTGATTAAAATTTTACCTTAATGAATGCACTACGTCAAGTGAAGTCGTGGTGGTTATATGAGTGAAATTGTATTCCATTATTAGACCCATATTTCACTATCATTATTGAGAAAAGATAGGATGCATTGATAAAAAAAATTCTTTAATAAAAAAATCGATTTTAAAATATGATAATTGAACTGGTTTTTTTGAAAGTGGTATAAGTCCACTTTTTAAAAAAACTAAGTTAACGGTAATTTTGATGAGCTATAGACACCTTCTCTTTATAGTTACAATCACAATTTCAATAGAGTTCTATTTTGATATAAAATAAACAAAAACAGTTTTGCTGTACAATGCTATCGCACAAATATTTCTTTTGAAAGTGGAATAAGTCCATTCCTATGATATTATCATAGCATACAGTGACATGTGTACCGGACAAAATCGCAATATTAAGCTCGCACTGATGTGGTTAAGGATTGTTCAATCAGACGATAATAACATAAATGTTATTGACACAAATTTTTACTGTCGGGTCATTCATTTCTTCCAAACGACAGAGATTTTGCAGTTGTGGAAACAGCATTAAAGAAAAAGGATCAATTATACACTGCCCAAGACTATTATGATGCAATGCTTGCCGAAAAAAACAGCTTCATTTTGTATGAAATGAAAAGAGAAGACTTTGTCTCAACCAAATCTCTAGAAGAGGCAATATAAATACGGACGGAGAAATTGTAAACTGGCTTAAAATATGTTGGATGAGGTTCAAAAGGAATGAACCTCACAAAATGTTTTATAAAATTAGTATGGAAGAAAATGCTCCATTTAAAACAATTTTTTATTTGGAAAAAAGGGAAGACCAAAAAACCTCAGAAAAATTAATATGTTACCGCTTTATAAAACTTCAAGGAGCATAACAAGAGAGAAATATAACGATATAAGTTTATTACCTTATATACCACCTATTCACCATAAATATTTCAATATGCTAAGTGTAAAAGAAAGTAAGTTTAAAATATCTTTTTTTTTTATTTAAAGATCTTAACGAAGTAATTTTCATTTTTATATTTTTAATATAACTGAAATAAACTCTTAATAAACTTAGTTATTCGTGTATTTAAATGTCTTCATTTTAACTATTACTTTTTTACATAAAAATCCATTTCAGTAAAGCTTATGTCTATAAAAATATGGACTTAAATTTGCTCTTGTTTTTACTTCTTGTAATATGTTATTTTTGAAAGTGGTATAAGTCCATGTGGAGCTAAAAAATCGTTTATTTTGTAAAATAATGTTAGTAATTATTATTTCATAATAAAATTTAAAAGGTGTATAGTGTAAAAAACATCACTCGATTTGATTAAAGTTGGCCAATATTTTTAAATTAACTCAAATGCAAACCCTTAAATATCTCAATATATGAAAAAATGGACTTTAACCCTAAAAAAAAAACCAGTTCAATTTATAATACATTATTTAATAATATTTTGGTTTAAACTGAAATATGCCTATTATCAAAATAATATTTTAACGATTCAAATTAAATGTAATTATGTAATTTATTAAAAAATAATTTTTTATCGCGATTTAATAAAGTTTTATTGGACAATATTTACAAGTGACTAATAAATATAAATTTCTGGTGTTTATTAGAAAGTATAATAATTATATATTATATTTTATAAAAATTTCATTACATTTAATCAATAATCTTTACATATAAAGCAATTAAATTTTTATAGTGTATAATAAAAAGCTATTAATTATTAATAAATGAAAAATAATATATTTGATAATCTAACAATAAATTTCATTAATTTTAATCAGCTATGAAAATGAAATAATTTTAGTTTCCTTTTAGTAATTTTATATAAAAAGTGAAAAATAAATTATGGTAAATAATTAATTTTAATGTTGATAATTTATTGATTAAAAATTATAATAATTACTGAATTTAATTGTGGAAGTATTGAAAAATCAATTTTCCATTTTTACGAGTTTAAATTAAATATTTAATTGTGATATATATATATATATATATATAGGTGTATATAATAATTTAACTTTGTTTATTTAGTCTGTTGTTCAAAAGTTGTTTTTTAAAGAGGTTTCGATTTTATGAAATATTTTTAAACTGTGTATGTTTTCGTTGCTCAAATAAAATTTAATTACATTACTATTTACAAACGTTATTATATGAAAAATGTTGTTTACTCACAAACAAAAACAATAAAATGCTAGCATACAAGTGTATGAATACATTATTAAATATTTTAAAGAATAAATCTCTTGTTGAAGAATTTAAGCTTCAAATTAAAACAAAGATTATTTTTTAATGAAAATGATCTTTTTAATATTCTAATGTTTATTTATTATTTTAAATATATGAAAATTTATAATGAAGAAATTTTTGATAAAGTGAGAAAATAAATTCGAAGTAGTTTTTAAATAATATTGATTGGATTAATATATAAATAAGTTTTTTCAATTTTGAATTTTTTTAATTATTAATTGGACAATAAATTAACATAAAATAAAATTTAAAATTAATGACTTTTAAAAGTTCACTATTGTAAATTGTTTATGTGTTTCAAACATTCTGTTAAATAAATACATTTAAATGGTATATAATGGAGAAGTGCATCGAGCTTTATAGGTTAAAAGAGGGGTGTAACTCGAAAAGTTTGTATATTCATAATTTAAAGCATAAGTCTTTTATTTGTCTTTATTTTGAATATATTTCTTTTCTCTCTTCGTGTGCTTCTAAGAGCGTATCTACAGCAATAAATATTCTTTACTTAAACAAAACCAAAACGGAAATATAATTTTAAACAAATTCAATTTAAGAAAGTCGATTGAAACACGACTAGCACCTGACGATGTTCGCGAGAGAAAATTTTCTGCGCACAAAGAAACTTACAAGCGCAAGTTTGCAAAAGTCAGTAAATAATGAGTGACATTAATAGCTCTGAAAGAAAACGGTGGCGCTTCTGCCAAATGGACGCCGAACGTCGGGGCAGACGCGCAAAAAGGTCGGCCTCGTGTGCAACGAAAGCCACTGTCTTGCGAATAACAAAGAAACCCGCATCAGTTTTCTTGTTAGGTTTTGACCGAACGCCACCACTAACCAGTTATTGACGCCAATCGAACGTTAAATTTTCTTTTACAGTTTTATTAATGCAAGTTGACTGTAATTGTAGTCAATTATGTTAATGTTTCTACTGTGTACGAGTTCGGAATTTGTGTCGTGCTGTTCAGCTGCAGTAGCTTTTAGTATAATTACGTTAAAATACATTCATTTGAAAATTAATTCTTTTGAAATATTATTTTATAATTTATTTTCTAATATAGAAGTTCTATCGATTTTAAAAAATGTAACATATATATATATATATATATATATATATATATATATATATATATATATATATATGATTAGAATATAAAATAAATAATCGAATTACCAATTACATTTTTTACATTCTAAAAAGTAAAAATAAGTATTTTTAAAAACAATAAAACTTTTTCGCCAATATCCAAGAAATACTGAAAGAATTTCCTTCGTTTATTTTTGTACATTTAATCAATTAGATACAGTTTTATCCATTAGTAAGATAAATTTCTTTATAGGAATCATAAATATTACTTTAACAATGTAAATCACCAAATATACAAAAATTCTCAGAACTACTTTTTAATTAATTATAGCTTTTGTTAAATCATTTGAAAAAAATCGAAGAAGTTGAATTGAAAACAATATTGAATAAAAACTTGGCTCAATCGACTGCTGATTTTACAAAAACACTAGAAATTTGTCAGTATTATTTATTGATGTTTATAGGTCAAAGAAATAAAATGGATCTCGCCTGATTAGAAGAGGACACATTGAACCATTTTAATATCTACATTTCACTCTTTTTCAAATAAAAAACGAAATGGTTTCTATTGATGAAATGTGGATATATTTTAACAACTCTAAATGTAAAAAAATATTAGACATTGATAATCTATTTACATTAACACCAAAATGAAATTTCTATGGTCTAAAGATTTTATTGTGTTTCTGATAGGATTAAAGAGTTCTAGCATATTTTTTATTATCAACTGTTACTACAGAGTGAAATAATCACAACTGATAAATATATAAATTAATTACAAAAATTGAAACAAATATTAGATGAAAAATGACCGTTAATAAACAATAAACTATGGTGTTTTATACTGTTCTATTGATAATTTGATTAGGTGCTTAATAAAAATGTATTTAAACAGATCCCTCGAGTTGATCAACAGGGTTGAATCAATTAAATCGAATCACGTAAACAGTCCATTTCAACGAAAGTGATCAACTAAGTTGATAGGTGAATTAGTTGTTGGCGGTCAACTTTCATTCAACATAGTTAGGTGAAAGTTGGTCTGATTGAATGAAATCTGATTGAAAGACGTTTTAAAAACACATTGTTAGAATTAGAATTGGAAGTCCTTCCTCACTCTGTTTATTATCCAAATATTATGTCTTATGAGGATACATTTTCGAAATTTCGAAGACGTATGAAAATGGATAAATAATTTCATAATAAATCATTAAAATTCTAATCATTTTTTCGATGTGTAATCCACATTTTGCCAGAAAAATTAAAAAAGATGTAGAAAATAAAAAAAAATATTTTCATTGATCTAAAGTATCAAATATATTTGAAATCAATAAAGATTTTCTTTAAAAACTTTATATTTTTAATCGATACCTTTGATATTTTCTATTCTGTCAAGAAAAATTATACTGTATTTGGTTCTTTACAATAATTTCAAATAACACACGAATTATGTGCTTACATATATGAAAAATAAAGTCACTGTATACCTTATTCTTGAATCACCCTTGAAAATGATATCAATTGCATTTATTTAATTAGTGATTTTTATTAAAACCATAATTACTGCAATTCACAAAAATTGCTACAACAAAACAGTAACTACAAATAACTTAATAAGAATAAATTCAATAAAATAATTATGGAAAAATAATGAGATAACAGGAATGGAATATACAAACATTAATTATTTAATTAATTAAAAAAGCTTGAAAAACTTAATAAGTTCGAATTAGAACTTATAGAACCAATATTTTAAATAATCACACTTAGAAAAAATCAATTAATTTTAATACTTTAATATTATAAAAGTGAATTAAAAATTCTTTCTGAATTTTATATTTGAGGAAATGAAATATTTCTAAAAATTATATTAATAATAGTTTGGAGATATAAATTTTGGATAATAATTATTGTGTAATATATATATATATATATATATATATATATATATATATATATATAATAGAGAGAAAATAGCAAATGGAATTTTGAAATAATTTAAAAAGTAAGAAATTGCTATTTCCATGCAATGATTTAATCTTCAAACAACTCAATGTAGGATAAACGTGTGCGCCTACACATGTAAATAAAAGAATATATTTTTTCTAAAAAATGCGCATTGTCTATCTCGTTTCACCTTTGTATGCCATATATGTACTTATGTGTGATATTCAAACAAAAGTTGAAACACTTTCAATCTTGAATTGAATTCACTGCCAAATCGAATGCAAAGTGCTTCAAAAAAGAAGTGAATTCAAATGGAATACAAAATGAATAAAATATAAAATATGTGAATCGAATATATCCAAATTCTTCCAATCAATAGAAAAGTTTCAAACTTTACATACACATTTTAGTGAACATGTTTCTGGAACGTGAGTAATGGAAATGTTCAAAATATGTTTATGTTTATATTTTTTTACGTAGTTGCGATTTTTCTTTTATTATTAATTGACTCAATTTGTCATTATAGATAAATGAAATGATCAAATGAGAGTTTTTATTCCGTAAATGTTGTTACAATGTGTATACGATTTATTCGGTCTATTTTTCAATGTATATAATGTCATTATATTACAATTTGTACATCATTTATAAAGCATAGAACATTAAATCGCAATTTTACACTGATGCATCGTCTTGAAAAGTCTAAAATGATGTACGTTAATGTTTCGTATCCGATTTCACAAACGTTGCAAACCTTGTAGAGTTTTTATTCTAAATTTTAAAAATATTGTCGATTCATTAATCTCTTTAAATATAAAATTTCAGTAACAATTCATTCAAAATCCAAACATTTCCAATTAATACTGAACGTTTTTTAAATTTTTTTGTAAATTACTTACAAATTCAAAAATTTAATAATTTATAAACATTTACAACACATTATAATTTGTAAACTATCTGACGTTCAAATGATATTCAATGTGTATTTATATAAAATATTTTCATTTTAAAAATTATATTTGTATTAATTAATTTTTATAATATAAAAAATATTTCTTTAAAAAACATTATTTGTTAATTATATTCATAAAACATAAAAAAATATTCTGACAATATCAATTTGATTTATTTGTATTATTTTTGTTGAATTTGGATTTTTAGGTTTATTTTTAAACAAAATATTTATAATATATATATATATATATATATACACCTTATTGTAAATGGGTATCATTTAACGATATTACTAAGTCGTGTTCAATTACTGGGCAAACAAGGTCAAATGCAAATCTCTATTTGCATACAGTTAAGTCGAAAACATGTGGGGTTGTTTATTGAGCGGATAAGTGCACAAACAAATTGCTTCTGCTCTAAATGGATCAGATTATTTAGACACTTTGACATTACGCATATGGAGGAGCTTTGTAAGCGAAAAGTGTCATACGTTATTTCCGCTCTCGACAGTAGTACTAAATAAAACATTGTCTTTGTTCAATTAAAATGAAATATGAGAACGATTTTTTCACTGATTATTAATTTATCTATGTTTTTTATATAACAAGGCATGTAAAATGATGATAAATATTTCGAACATTTTAATATTAAATTCGTTATGAGTATTATATAAATTATATAAAAGTACAAATATTTAAACAGACATTTAATTTGAAGTCTTTAGAATATATATATATATAAATATATATGATATTGATTTTATACTAATTACTTACACTTTACTTGGAAAAATAAAAAAATTAAAAGTATTCTCTTTGATTATTCATTAAAAACATTTATGTTCAATTGAGTGTTCTTGACGAATTAATTTTGATATGGTAATTAAAAATACTTTTTTACATTTTGTAAGTTTTATAATTACATATATATATATATATATATATATTGATCTATTTGAAAAACACTAAGATAAAACTAAACATTAAACAATCAATATAGAATGACCACACAATACTGAAGGGATTAGATATACATTTATTAACTTTCTATTATTTGCTATTCTTTACTATCCTTCTGTTTTATTTGGATCACTTTATAAAATAATTAAAAAAATATATTCTTAGATATTAGGTCATGTAATATGTAATTTTGGATTTTTATTTTATTTCTGATATAATAATCCGACATTTTATAATACACAACGTGTTATTTTTATATAAATTTAAATCTTTTTTATGCTAGGTAATTGTTTGTATGTATACATATATATATATATATATATATATATATATATATATATATAATTACAATTTATATTTGTTATTCAAATCATATTTAGAAATTAATGAATAACTTTGTTTTGATCTTAACAAAAATTAAAAGTGATGTTTTCACAATAGTCATGAACATAAATTTATCAGTTGGTATAAATATATATGTATATATATATATATATGTGATTTAATTTTTTGAAATGAACCATTGACGAAGAAAAATATGTCTTCATACGTAATGAAATGATATATTATATTTAATTAAATTAAACATGCGACGATATGTGCGTTAATAATCTTTATCTGTCACTGAAACCATTGTCAACATTTTGACATATCCATATGTGTATATTAACATCGATGTCAATTCCAGAAGTTACATAGAACAACATATGCTACTAAATCGAAAAGAACGAAAAATGATTATTAATAATCAATAGATTTCGGAAAGTGTTTCCTAGTCAAGTTAGTTGACAAAATGACACTTTTTGTACGAGAAATTTCTTTCATTCTGTGGTTCTGTCTCGTGTCAATGAAGAATCTATAAGATACCTTTAGTTATATTACATATAAAGGTTTGGTTGTGACGTTTGACATTATTTTGTTGAGTATAGATCAATACTGAAAAATATAATGTAATTAAATCGTTTCATAAATTAATGAAAATTAATGACTTATGTTTGAAACGTGTAAGTTTAGTTCGTTTGTAATTAGTATTCGGTCAAGATTTTTGTAAAATTAATTTACATCGATATACATATTTATTAATGAAAATAAAACCTTTATATAACAAGTATGGAAATTTTCTTTTATATATATAAATGTTATCATATTTCAAATATTTTACCTGTTTTGAAATTTTTATAATAAAGAAAAAGATAAGAAAATTTTAATCAAATTAAAAACCTTATCATTAATTTATATACTACACTGCTTAATAATTATTTAATGTTATAAAAAATTTAAATGTTGATTGAAATGATATTTGCATGTATTTCGGAATACCTTTTAAAATTATATGCAATTTTATTAATGTTTGGAGAATAAATATACACGTATATTTTTAAATCAAGCAGTTAATTTATTTAGAAATTATGTTAAACTGTTTTCAATTAGATTAAAATATAAATATTGTGGCTTTTAATTAAAAAACCTATTTATAAGTCAATGATTTTATACAAAAGATAAAGTAATTAATTTTTTTTTATTATTTTTTTATAATGAATAAGTGTGTAGGTAATGTGATTAAAATATGATTTTTTTAAAATAATATATTTTTGTTAAAATAATGCACATAATTTAAAAATAAAATAATTAATATTGTTTTTATTCAAATCCATTATTTCCATTTAATTTCTATATAAATACATTAAAATCATTGCAAATTCTATACAAGTTTATTTGAATACTTGATGTTTATAAATATTAATTTAAATTATGTTCATGGCTAATTCAGTAATATTACATTTTAGTACCATTTTTAAAATGTTGAAAAATGATTTTGATTAAAAATACATGGTTTAATATTTTAATTTAACTAACTTGTAATTATTTAACATGATAAATTATATTATAAATACTGAAATTAATCAACTAGCATAAAAAAATATATTTTAAAATATCCACGAAATAATTGAAAAAATAAAATAAATTAAACAAAAAAATATATTTAATTATTTGAAATAAAAATTGATCACAATGAATATCATATATTTTTCTAGATATAATAAGTATCAAACAATACGAGAATAAATGTAACACAAAAAGCTTATGTCTATAGATTTACGTTTAACACCTGCTATTGGAAACACATGAGTTTTTATCCAATTTTTTCACTAAAACCGAAGCTTTACTTTTAAAATTGAATACGTGAGCAACGATACAAAAATCAAAATTGTAAACAAAAAAAATGTACACACATATAATACGTGAAGATTTTCAATGAAAATATTGATCAACGGAAAGTTTGATGAAATTTAATCATTTTTTAACTTTATTTCTATGATTTGCATTTTTATGTCTTCTTTGTCATATATATATATATAATAAACCTAAATGAGATTGAAAAAAGTAAAGGATAGTAAATAATAGTAAACAAGTAAATGTGTGTCTAAACCATTCAATTTTATTTGGATCACCCTATATATGTATATCATGACATATATCATAAAAGCTTATTTCAGTCCACTGCTGGGCGAAAGTCTCATCGAATGTCCTCTAAAATATTTTTCCAAAATTCTTCCATTGCTTCTTGTCCACAGTTATTTTCACCAACCTCTCACTTTTACAATATCATCTCTCTATTTTTACACGGTTTCTTTTTAAGTCTTTTTGATCTCTTGGTTGCCATTCTATAATAATTTTTGTCGATCTATTGTCTTCTCTTCTGTTATATATTCTGCCCATATCCATTTCATCAATTTTATTTGTTCTATTATATTAATTACTCTTTTTTATTCTTGTACACACAATTTTTTCGATTACATTTAGAAATTCCTAATATTATCCTTTTCATGATTCACTGAGCTTTTCAAAGTTTTTGCTTTATTTTTGATTCAGTATTCAAGTTTAATGATCCATTAATATAAGAACATAGTACAATTAGCTAAATGCTTTCTATTTCAGATTCAGTAATACTTTACTCTAAAATTGAGCATAAACTGACTAAGATATTAAAAAATAAAATGATTAGACAAAATTAAGTTAGTTATTAATCACAAATCATTTTTTTCATTAGTTTGTTTTTAAATAGATCAATTTTAGTAATAATTATATATTCTTGAATAGTTATGACTAATCATTAGTTATTAATACGAATTAATTATTAGTCATTATTTTTTCAAATTGTCTAAGTCTGAGAAAAAATAGGAAATATAAACATTACTATCATCAATCTGTACTATTTGATCCTTGCATATATGTTTTAAATTCTAAACTAACATCACACTTATTCAATCCTAGACTCTCTTTGTAGACCAATGATTCATTTATTATCCATTTGCAGCACTCCATACTCAATAAATTCTTAACAAAGAAAACTTATTGATAATTCAAAAATAAATGGTCACTTTAACTGTCTTTAATTAATAATCAACGATTAAATTTAAATCAGACTAGAATGTAATTGTCTAATTCAATTATTTTATACAAATAACTAATTTAGTTATTAGTCATTAAACATGTGACTAATTTTAAATCAATCGTTAGTTACGAAAAATTTTTGATTAAAAATAACATTTTATCCATTAATAATTCTTATTGTTTATTTTTTAGTTATACGAATCATTAGTCATATTTTTTGATTAAATTTTACCCAACTCTGTTTTACTCTTTATTATATTATTTATTTTTCCAAATGCTGCCCATGTTGCTTTCATTTTCGAACTAATCTCTAATCATAGATCACCAGCACGTCATATGATTATATATATATATATATATATATATATAAATATACGTATGTATGTAAGTAAAAGACAAGCGTTTCGTAGAAGTATACATTAAAATGTCATTAAAGTTGTATAAAGCTTTTCGAAACAGTTTTCGTTGTAACAACAATTCAAAATACAATGGAAAATACTTGTATCACTAATAATGTATCATATGTTCAGTGTAGTGACAATAAATACATGAAAAGTAAATATCGTGTTCTAATAATGCGTTTATAATAGTCTTTTCGTTTGAAATATAATTAAATAGTTTAAACTCAAACGAGTTTATTTAATAAATAAAATTCGAATTAAATATTCAAACAATCGATATACAAACTAGAAATAATTTTAATTTGTGTCAATTATAATGTACGTATAATTACATTTCAATAAAGTGTTGTGTACAAATATCGAAAATTGACGAAGTAGTTTCATGTATTAATATTTTGTTGGAATAATGCTTTATCATGATATATGTAGGAGGTAATTGAAAATTGTAAAGTACAAATATGTAGTATGTACATAATATAATAATTAATATTCGTTTTTTTTACACATATGTACATATTAATAAGTAATGAAATATAAATCAATAATTACTTTGATATTCTTTGAAAGAAAAATATTTAATACTAATTAGTGACAAAGATTTTCTATAAAAGTAAAAAAATATTCAAATACTTGTGTCTTCTATTTTTTGCATATTTTTAGAAAAAAATATTATATATGTTGAAAATATAAAATTTAAGCTGGATTTGTTTTGTATTTTAAATTAAGGATTTTAAAACATGTTTGATTTCATTATGATATTTTTTTGACTTTGTAATAAATCTTTTAACTTTGATAAAATAACAATACTAGTATTTATCTCTCTCTCTTTCTCTCTCTCTCTCTCTCTCTCTCTATATATATATATATGTATATATTAGTTAAATAATCAAATTATAAATTAAAATCAAACATATAAAAATGTATGGTTATCAAATGTGATTCTATAAAATTTTATAAAGTGAATCATAAGTAAATAAGCTTACAAGTTTCAAGTTATTTTGAAAATAAATATATAAAAATTAACAATATATATATATATATATATATATATATATATATATATATATATATATATATATACATATATATATATAGTGTGGTCCAAATGAAATTATTCTAAAGTAAAAAATGTTTGATAATCAATCAAACAAAGAGTTATCATAAAACTTTAGATAGAAATGTATATATTTTTCAATTTTTAATTTAAACGTTATGTATTTTTCAATTTTTAATTTGTAAAAGTGTTCTTATATAGGGTGCTCCAAATGAAATTGAACGATTTAGATGCATATTTACTTGCTTACTATCATTTACTATTTTTTTACTATATTTCAGTTTTATTTGAGCCACCCTATATTACTAGTTTTAAAACCGTTCAGTTTCTTAAGATTTAAATAGATACAAAATACTAATAAAATAAAATTTTGTTTAAAATCGATTTGTCTAAGAATTACTTTCTACTCTAAAAGTAATTTAACTTAACATTTTCTATTCTAAAAAATATTATTAAATAAGTTTTCTTTAGAACACATTTTAATAATGGAAATAATGTAGTATTGAAATTTCACACATTTTTTTAATAATTTTTATTTTAATTATATTTTAATATTTAAATAAGTTAATATTATTATATTAAAAACAACATTTAATTACTTTCAAAACAAATCAATGGATTTCAAAAACTCATATCTTGAAAAACAGGCAGGTATAATTATTTATTTACAAATAATTGTGCTTTAACAATTCCTAATTATAATTAAAAAACAATAATTGATTAATTATTATTAAAAGATTTTACTTATACATTTGAATACATTTTTTAATGAAAAATTTCATACATAACTGATTTTTCTTTTTCATTCATTATACATTTTCATTCTTCTTACCGAATTTTATTTTACATATATGAAGCTTTTGCAAGTTTTGAAATTATGTAATCTATTATATATATATATATATATATATATATAATTTCGATAAAGGGTTGAGTATAAGGAAGAAGACTTCTCTTTTACATATCTTGTCAGTTTAGTTAAAACGCTGACAGCACTGTTTTTAGATGTAGGTTGATACCTTTTTTATTAACTATACCTTTTTCATAGTATACACGCTATTTTAGTAATATATTCATATTTATTTTCCGCTGTGTGAATTTTTGAATTTCAAATTTTATATGTCATAGAAACAATAATAAACACAAAACAGTAAGTGAAAAATGTCTTTGTTCACTTTAAGTAAATGTTATTTATTATGTATCTAAGCAGAAAAAATGTCTAATTTTCAGGTAAAAATATTTTTTAGAAAAAATATGATAAATTATATATACTTATTTTTTAGAAAAGATATGAACTAAAGATTTAACTATGATTTTTATTTTTTTTAAAAAAAAATTTTATTAAAAGGTAAGAAAATTTATTTCACAAAGAAATCAAAGTTATAAATTTTTAAAAATGTTCTTTATGAAGATATTAAAAGAAATCTAATAATTGAATTTAAATGTTCAAAGTCATATTTCAGAATTTTTGGAAAAACAAGTTTAAATGAAAATTATAATTTTAATATTACTGATTTAAAAAATCTAACAACTTTTTTATACTGTGAATTTTAATTGATTAAAAATAAAACAAAAATCAAAACTATCTCTTAATAAAAAAAATCTAAAACAATCTATCAATAAAAAAATCCCACACAGTCTACAAAAAAGATGTTTTTGAATTTTTCTAGATGACAAGAAACATTCCAAAAACTAAATGAGTTTGGACAAGAAATTATGATACATACGCCTTATTCTCCCAATTTGATATTATCAAATTATCATCTATTCCGAAGTCTCTAAAATTATAAAATTTGAAAATAGTTCAATACAGAGATTGGTATACAAAATAATGTTCATTTATTTTTTTTAGTGCAAAATCAAACAAGCTTTATTGTAAAAGAATTGAAAATTTAAGATTATGATGGGAATAAGTTGTAAATAATAATAGAATATATATTAAGGATTAAAATTAAAATGCCATTTTTTGTATTATTTAAAAGTTTCTCTAAAAAACACAGTATTTATATGGGATGACCCAATATCTGAAATTTATTTATATTGAGTATAGCATGATTATTTTCAATATAAATGTAATTTATTCTCAAAATACATTAAATAAATTGTTATCATTTAAAAAATGTATAAAATTAACATACTTAAAATATAATTGTAAAATTCTAAATTACTCCATTAAAATTATTACGAATTCCTATCATAACCTAATACTTTTGCTAAATATTTTCTAAATGACAGTACTAAATGCACTGTTTCAAAAAAATACATTCGTTTCATTTATTCCGAAATTTAATTGAAATTGTTATAAAGCACGAAACGTTACTCCTTTAGAGTTGTATGCGCAAAAAATGTAGGTACAAATTATTTAGCAAATAATTTCTGAAATTTAGTAGTGTGTATTTTCTCGCACGAACTAAAACACGCACGTAAAATACAACACGTAAGGGTGTACAAACACGAACAAATAACAATTATTTAATGTTTTCTTAATGCGAACGAGAAGTGCCAAAATATGTTTGTAAATTAAAGTTGTATTACTTTAATGCTGTTATAGAATGGATATTTGCAAAAAAAATGTACTAATTTTTTATGTATAATGTTGTACAAAAACTCATCAAAACTAAATGTTATTATAATATGAAAAATCTCTATTCATATATTTTGTAATAATTCAGTTTTTTTTAAAAAAATAATTTTTACTCTAATAATATTTAACTAAATTTGATGAACTTAATTTCCATTTTAATCTGTTTTTCAAACTACATAATTTCTTCAGTCATTATTGTATGATAGCATGACATATTTTTAGAAAAAATTTTGTGTCTATATTGTTTTTTAAAATATTATAAATACAAAAAACTCAGTTTTTAGTTACTACAATATATAAAAAATAATATTATTATAAGTAAATATTTCATTATTATTTCATTATAATAAATATTTCTGCAATATACGAAATTACTTTTAACATTATAAATAGAGATTATGTAACAAATATGATGTAAAATTTATTTTTAAAAAATAGTCTTTTTTGAAAATTTCATAATTTTAAAAATGGTTTAATCTCTTGTTTATATATCAAAAATACAAATATTAATAATATTGCATATATATATATATATATATATATATATATATATAATATAAAGGCTATAAAGTCATTTAGATTTCTCGAACTCTTAAAAACAAGCAGAATTTTGAAGTGGATTTAGCACAATGGATCACATTCAAGTAGTAAGAGAAGTTATAAGTCGATGCAACGAGTATCAAATATCACTTTACCTTAGATTTATAGATTATGAGAAAGCCTTCGACTCAGTTAATACGTTAGCGATATTAAATGCATTGAAGGATCAAGGAACTGAAGAAGCATATATTGAACTTTTAGAAAATATTTATAAAAATAATATATTCTCTATACAAGTACAGAAAGAAACAGGAAGTTTGAAATTATGATATTACCAAAACTATTTTCTTATGTCAGATGAGACTAAATTGAGAATTTAAAAAAATAAAAATAAATGGAGAGATTTTTAGTCACTTAAGATTTGCTGATGATATTATTTTCTTAACAAGCTTAGATATACTCGAAAAATAGAAGAGTTGGATTAAGAAAGTCAAAAAATTGGTCTTTTGATAAACCTCAACAAGACAAAAGTCATATTCAATAAATTTTCAAACCAAACAAAAATCGAATTAAAGGGGAAAAAAAGAAAAATTGAAAACTATGTACATCTGGAATAACTCATTAACGCTCAAGTAACATTTACGAGTATATATGAATGGTAGAGTAAAAATGAATTTGTGTTAATTCGAAGGAAGTTCGTATATTATGAAACTTTTCTCATTGATTAAAAAGAAAAATTTAGTTCAATACATTCTATTTATTTTCACTTATGACAGCGAAACATGGGTTTTAAATGCTACTATGATTCAGCATCTCTGAATAACAAAGAGAATCATGGAAAGATGTATGTTGGGAATAATACGAAAAGATTATACAAGAAATTAATGAATCAGAGAGAAAACAAAAGTTACAGATGGTATGATAAAAGTCAAAAGTTTGAAATGAAATTAGGCCAGTTATATAGTAAGACGAGAAGATCACTGATACACAAGAGAAGTTATTGATTAGAAACTGGGATATATAAGAAGGCTCAGAAAGAGACTCATAGGTAGATGGGGCAGAGATATACGAAAATTCGTGGAAATGGACTAGAAGAAAAAACACTGAATCAGAAAAAATAAAAAGTTTTGGGAAAAACATTCTTCCAACAATGGATAGAGAGAGGTTGATGATGATTTATGAAAGCTATCATCAATATTTCATTGAATTATAAATTCTAATTTAATATTATGTACACTCTGACAACGATACCTACACCAAAATGGGCATCAATTAATAAAGTGAATAATAATTGATTATTGAACGTTCATAAAAGCTTATAGTGTTGTAGTAAATAATTCATTTGTGTTAAAACAAATTTTCTACAGTACCAAAATAAATAATCTCTATATACATAAGTGAACTTTACCTTTACAATCCTTTTAATTTATAAACTTTTTTTATATTTGTGCTCTACATGAATATACTTTGAAAAAAATATATTTTGTCAACCATTTTTTAATATTACTTTTAAAAAAATACTTTATTGACATGTATATATATATATATATCAGATAATTTTTCAAAAATAAATTTATCAAGAAAATTATATAAAAAACTGAAATATAAATTAGTGATTCTTATCACGATTTCAACAATAAACAGATATTTTTTCTCCTATAAATTTATAAATGTAACCTTGTAAGCAGATAAAGTTTTAAATTTCCTTTTTGATAATGATGATGAATATTTACATTTCATGTTTTATCTCTTGAAAAATGAAAAAAGAAATATTTCATTTTTATTGAAAGAAGTGCTTTTATCGATTATAATGAAAATAAAATATGTATTAAAGATTAAATTTGATATATAAAGATAAATTTTATGATAAAATTATTGAAGAATTTGAAAAACGTGTATTTATTTTAAATAAAAACATGAAAAATATGATATATTCATTAATTCTTTCTTTATAATAGTTGCAAAATTCATTACATTGTATAATAAATTCAATTACTCACATTTTTGTAAAGATGTAATCTTTATTGGTTTCTTAATTTTATTTCCAAAAATTTTTATTCAAATATATTTTTTTCTTGATATGTTACTTTAATGATTATACAAATTTCTCAATTAATTTTTGACACACACATACACATATTATATATATATATATATATATATATATATATATATATATATATATATATATATAATGAAAATATGAACAAATAATTACAAAACAAAATATTAATCTAACTGTAAATATTTTTTAAGAGATTCTTTTAAAAAATGGTTATATTTATGTACATAAATAATGTAAGTATATTTATTTATGTAATCGTTTTACAAACCAATTTCGAAAAAGAAAAATTATATTTTACTACAAAGGCGTCTACTTGTTCATATTTTTTGTACAATAGTAGAATTTATATGAAAACTTCAACCTAATGAGCAAAAAATATATATTATAGATTATATTCTACTGTTCAAACACATATTTTATGATATATATTATTTTGTGTCACAATAATGTCCAATTTATTTTCCTTCAAGGATTATTAGAAATATGTTTTTTCTATACAGACTATATTTTTCTATGTACTGACTCAATTCAAGTATAAACGTACAAGTTTTTGCGTGGAAGTCTTTGATATATAATCCTCTCGTGAAATAAAAAATATTGTATTAATATATATATATATATATATCAAAAAAGACTGATTTTGTACTAAAAATTTATGAACTAAAAATTAAATAAAAAAATTATAATAAACTATTTTTGATAAATACCTTTTTATTTACCTATTTTTATTTAATTACTAAAAAATAGGTATCGTTCATCCTAAACTGAAGACATATTTGTAACAAAATTTCTGTTATTTTTATTCTTCTATATTAATTAATTTTCAACATAACATTATTTCTTGTTATACTAATTAATTAAATTCAAATATTAATGAAATTTAATCATATTATATTTGTTTTTTTTCTCTATGAGGATATTGTCTGATTCAATTAATAAGAACAATGTTTATGTTCTTTTATATGACAGTATCGATTTTTATTATAATGTAATTGAATTCAGTGCTGTGACCCGAAATAAATACGTATAAAAAATACTTATCTTAATTGCTGCATACAAAGTAGATAAATATCAATACGTCACGATCATTTACCTGTTTTTAACGTTTTTGCCATAAAAAAATTAATCTGTTGGGACAGGTGTGCCAACACTGAAACACGCAAAGTGAACGTTTAAAATTTTTTCACCTCACTAATGTAGAGTTTGGTGATAAAAATTGTCGAGTTAGTAATAGTAGAAACATATTTATTGTCACCTTTATTCATTAATTATCAATGAATTTGTTGCCATTTTTATATCTGCGTCTTTTTTATCAGCTTACAGGAAATATTAAGATAGATTTATTAATACACAGCGATATATTAAAAAAAATATACAAACAAATGTAATAAATTACATGTTAAATTTATTACATTATTAGATAGTATCTACTAATAAGAATGGAATATAATTAATCTAATTATTAATTTAGAGTAATGAAATAGACTGTAATAAGTATAATTAAACGAAATTTTATAAATATACAACATATATTTTTTTGAATAAACTATAACAAATTAATAAAAATATTATTTATGAAAATTAGTACAATTTAAAAACATTTTTGATATTAATAAAAATAAATTATCATCCTCAATACAAGATATTAAAAATTGTTCAAAAATCAATTATTATTACTTTGTTTATAATAACAATAGACAAATATGCATTTCAATAGCAATTCCATCATCGTCAGAGCATTGTTTTATAAAATTTATAACATAAACGTTGTTATAGATAAAAATAATAACAAAAGAAAACTATCAATAAAAAGTTGAATAAATTAAAAAATATGTGGCGTCCGTTACACAGACGTCATTAGGAAAATCGACACACTTAGACGAGACATAGCAACCGACATCGTTAGGACAGAATACCGGGAAATTCCAATACAAAGACTACGTAAACCGTTATCGCCGAGCGAACAATCGACCACCGCTCGGATGATACCGGGAAGAACAAATAGACGAAACGAGACAATTGACTACACATTAATATTCGAAAAACCCAAATTTCAATTGTCCGTTTACCTGAACCTATTCTTAACATTTTGCATTAAAACCGTTCAGTATAAAATTCAAAATCAGTAGTGTTTACTTGTCCGAGACACTGCTCTCACATCATCTTCAATAATCGAACAATATCGTTACAATAGTACCATACACAATGTAATCTATCATTGTTCCTTCACGTTAATCACGAAATAAATATCATAAAATTTATAACTGTGTATCATTAAAAAAAGGAATCAGCCATCCTCATCTCCAAAGTGGTGACCCCGACGTGATTAACAAGCAACAATACGAACACGCAACAATACGAACAAACAACAATACGAACAATACGAACAAATAAAGCACGAACAAATAACAACACGAATTAACAACACGATCAAGAAACATCTCCGGAAGAAAAGCTGAACGACCGGCGACCAATCCCGTCGCCATGAAGGATGCCCCGAAGAGAGCACTTACTACGCCCTTCGGATTCTAAATAACGCAGCACGAACACGCCACGGTACATTAAAATATACGCGAAACAAATGTCCGCCGAACACGTAGAAGCATCCGGACCGCCCACGCGCCGTGTTCAGATCCTCGAGCAGCCGACCTCGGAACTACGACACGCGCAAGGTCCCTATCCAGTCTTCCAGCTCAAATTCTTACGCTGTAAGAGCAGCATAGCTGCGTCGTCTGAACCGCCTTCCATCAAACACACCCAATTTCGCCTTATGTACGCCGCATGCACGCCGCCGCACGCCGCCGCCGCAACGCACGCCGCCGCACGCACGCCGCCGCAACGCACGCCGCCGCAACGCACGCCGCCGCACGCACGCCACCGTACGCACGCACGCAGCACGCACGAACATAAACGACACATCCATACATCTCACACAGAAGTTACGCACATAACGCAGCTGTTGTTAAAAACATACGACATATTTTCACCAGGTATCCTACGCCAAACACTAAATCGTTTGAATAAACTGTGGCGTCCGTTACAAAACGTCATTAGGAAAATCGAAAAATAGTATACCGGGAAATTTCCAAAATATACTCGCCGAGCGAACAATCGACCACCGCTCGGATGATATAGACGAAAAGAAATTGACTACACATTAAATTCGAAAAAATTGTCCGTTTACCTGAAAATGCGAATTTTTGCATTAACTGGATACCGTTAGAACCAGTATAAAATAGAAAAAATCAGCATTCGGACACTTGTCCGAGACACTGCTCTCACATCATCTTCAATACAACACAAGAGACTCGAGTCTCGCCGTCGACACCATCATCGTTACAATAGTACCATACACAACTCTGTAATCTATCATTGTTCCTTCACGTTAATCACGAAATAAATATCATATACATCTTCAACAATGTATCTTTACAAATGGGAGAACACATTCACACGTTCCCAAAAATATATAAAGATGAAACAAGATAAAAGTAGAGAAAAGTGTAAAGAAAGGGCCTTAATCATTAATCAATCGACTGAGTATTTTAACAATATAGACAGTAAAATATTAGAAAAATTATTAAATTTCAATTTTAAATTTTTTAAAAAAAACCATAGAAAAAAATAGTGGGGATAGAAAATAATATAAATTTTATGAATTAAGAAATGAAAAATTACAGCCACAAAACAACGAAGAAAATAATTAAAATTGACAAATGTGTTAATATAAGAGATTAATAAATT
Organism: Neoneuromus ignobilis; assembly: GCA_029203775.1. Taxonomy (NCBI): domain Eukaryota; kingdom Metazoa; phylum Arthropoda; class Insecta; order Megaloptera; family Corydalidae; genus Neoneuromus; species Neoneuromus ignobilis. Next base: position 13,375,181 of record CP092087.1, read on the forward strand.
TTAAACAAAAAATTTTAAAATTTTATATGGAGTAAAAAATACAAAAAAAAATATCTTTATAGAATAATTCTTAGTTATCAGTATTTATAATGAATATCTCACTCATTTCTTAAAAATAAATGATGTTAATTACATTTCATTATTAGTAACAAGACTAGTTAGGGGTAAACTGGAATATTTTGGATATAAAATCTGAATTAAAATAAATATAATTTCTTTAATATTACTAATATTTTTTCATAAGTTTTTATCGTATTTTTTGAAACAATATAAATTCACATTTTAATAAACAATATATTTTAATGCAATATTTTTTAATTATTTTCTTTCAATTTCAATGACTTATTACTATATTGGTTCAAAATGAATAATATTGAAATATAGGTAAAAACTGAACAGAAAATCTAGAAAAAATATATTTCAAAAAGAATGTTTATGTTAACTTCTAAACAAGTCATAAATAATATATAGGAAAGACAAAAAGAAAGTTTCAAAACATAGAAACTACATAAAAAGTCTCAAACTTTATAAAATATATTCATCAAAAAATATACTATAAGTGATACATAACTATGACAAATATTAAAAACGTGGAATATAAAAAAGAAAATTTTGGATTTAGAAAAAAATAAAAAAATACATTAAAAATAAATAGAATGATACAAATAATGAATAAAATAATGAACAATATATATATATATATATATATGTATTTAATTAATTTAAAAATAATTTTTTTTTCATTTTAATACATAAGAATAATTTAAATCATTTATCATTCGTAGAATATTATAAAATTATTACTAATTTCATCTTGGATAATTATCTCATCGTTTATAATCTATTCGGATCATTAACTCGCTATTGAGTAATGAATTTTCCTAGCATCATAATTCTTTAATTTTTATATATAAAGAAACTGAATATAAAAGTCTATATATATATATATATATATATATATATATATATATATATATATATATTGCATATATAAGTTGAAGTTTAATAAAGTTTAATGTAATATTTATTACTTTTAAAGAAATGAAACTATAAGAGTAGGAAATTTTTTTTAAAGAAAAAGAGTAACAAGAATTTATTAATCTAAATTAAAAGCATTATAGAAAAATATTCTTTTAAAATATAAGATGAAAAAATACTGAATCTTTTAATAAGTATATATTTTTTAAATTTAAATGTTTCTTTTTTGAAATTTAAAATATTTTAAACAAGGATAAAAATATATAAGGAATTAATGTTTTATAAATATATTTGTTATAGATTTAATTAATTGATAATTTAATTTTTATTATTATAGACTGAAAATTTATATAAAATTATAGTTTTTTTCATGCTACTGGAATTTAAATTATTTAATTTATTGCGTGCTTATAATGCCCTTTTCAATGGAAGAGAAGTTACAAAAATTTACTAATTTAAACTAAAAGAATGATATAAAAATATTCTTTTAAAACATGAGATAGAAAAATACTGGACTTTTTAAAAAACGAAAAGTTTAAAAATGGAAGATTTTTTGTAAATAAAATATTTTAAAAAAGAATAAAAATATATAAAGAATTAATATTAAATAAATATATATTTGTTATAGATTTAATTAATTAATAATTTAATATTTATTATTATAAATTGAAAATTTATATAAATTTATTATTTAATTTCATGTTGTTAAAATTGAAAATGTAACATTTACATTATATTGTGATTGTGTACTTACATTAATTTTACAATTATTGGAATTATTTTAAGGATTATCTCTTAAAACAAAAAGAGATTGTCTTTTACAACATACATACATACATATATATATATATATATATATATATATATATATATATATATATATATATGTTGAAAAATATTTTGAGGTGTATTGTAATGTATATTTTACTAGTTAATATTAAAATTATTTATTTTTAAAGTTGCATTTTTTAATATATAATTTGGTTTGTACGATTTTTTTAATATTTTATATTACAAGTACATTTTATATGAAAAATATATTGAAAATAAATCCTCACAAAAAAATTTTATAGAATTAAATATTTGACAAAAATTAGAACGAATAGAAATATTTAAAAATATATTCGTCGTATAAATACTTGAAACATAAAAAAATCTCTAGAATAATATTAATAAACCAAATACTAAATTCACTTAAATGAAATTTCAAACTTTTCGAAAATGTTTTTTAAAAGATTAAATATTGTTTCACGCATCCGCAGAATATAATGAAAATCGACGCCATCAGAGAAACGCTCAAATTAATTACATTTCATATATAGTGTCAATATTTATTTCTTCCCCGATAACACCAATACATTTTGATTTATTCGTCAGATTTTCAATCGGGTTTACCGATCCCTATTGTTTGTTTATGTAATGAGTCCGTCGAGGACTTGAGTATTGATCCTAGGGGGAAACGAAGTTGTTCTTTTAAAGTCGCCCTCCTCTATTTAATTCAGTGGCGAAGCTCTCGTGGGACATTCCGATCCACTCGATAATTAAATTTGCGAACCGAGAATTAGAAATTGGTGCGCATATCCCCCCTATTAAATTTCACAGTCGAATACATAGACGTGTACCTATTGGGTACATATTATTTCATCGTACAAACGTGACACGCATGACTAGCTATGTGTATTTTATATGTAAACCAGTGAAACAATTGATTTCTTCATGTAGACTTTCGAATTATGTAAATTCAATTGCGACTTTGCTCTACGCATTATCTCTTTCTTTTGCTTTTTTTCTGGATTCGCAACAAACTAACGTAAAGCATGCTTCCCTTTTTAATGTATGTACGTAAGCTTAATTTAATTCTTTTCTGTGTATTTTTAATTCTTTCAATTTAACTTAGTTATAAAAAGGTTTTCATCTAAATACTTCATATACGTACTTATATATATATATATATATATATATATATATATATATATATATATATATATATATATATATATATATATAGAGCAGCATCAACAACAGTATTGTTCTATTTGCTGCTTGATAAAAACCTCTCTCAGAGTTTTCCACTTCGACTGATCCAATATAATTCTCTTAAAATCCATTACTACAAATTTTCTTATATTTCTGTGTTATCTAACCAGTATTTTCCTGAGCTTTCTTATATATCTAAATTCCCAATCAATAACTTCTCTTATCCATCCATGGTTCTCTTTTTTCTTAAATAACCAGCTTGTTTCCATTTCATTTTTGCCACAATATTTCTTTTATATTCTTTCTAACACATTATATTCTCTTCCTATCTTTTCGTGTTATTCCCTACACACATCTTTCCATATTTCTTGCTGTTGTTTAGAGTCTTTGAATTATTCTAATACTAACAACCATATATCATTACTATCAATGAGAATTGGTAGAATTCCTTGATCAGAAATTTCTCTTTTTAAACATAGAAAAACGTCTAAATTCGTAATATGAAAATTTTTCCAAACTGACAAAATTTCATTTTTAATCTCTTATTCAGTTTATTTATAAATGTTCCATTAGTTAATAATTTGTTCCAGATATACATAGTTTTCAATATTTTCTATTTCTCTTTTTTAGTTCGATTCTTTTTAATCTAAAAATTCATTAAACATTACTTTTGTATTGTTGAGATTTGTTATGAGAACAATTTTTTGACATATGTATGTATTTTTCTATTCTTTTTTTTAGTTAATTTGACATGTTGAAAAGATAATCAAATCGTCAACAAATATTAAGTTACTAAGTATATCTCTATCTACTTTTATTCATTTAGATTCCCAGTTTAGTCTTCTAAATACTTCTTTTAACGCAAATGTAAACAGTTTTGGTGACATCGAATTACCCTTTTTCATTCCTTTCATCATTTGAAACTTTCTGTTTCTTGGTGCATTTATGGAGGATGTAACATTTTTATAAATATTTCTTAAAAGTTCAATAATTTTCTTCAATTCCTTGACTTTCAATGCATTTAATATTGACTATTCAATGCATTTAGTATCGTCTGAGCCGAAGGCTTTTTCATAATTTATAAATCTGAGGCACGGTGGTATTTAATACTCGTTGCATCAACTAATAACTTTCCATCTATTTGAAAATAATGTACTAATTCTAATTAAATAATTAAATTAATAATTTTTTTATATGATAATAATAAAAACGATTGATAGAAAATATTCCCCTGAATTTATTTTAAAATTGTTAGGTAGTTCCAACCTAATCATAAATTTTAGTAGAATATTATATATACTTTAAAATAAAAATAAAAATTGTCAAATAATGGATTATCCTTTACAAAAGACAAAAAAATAATATTTTATACAATTTTTAGTAAATATTCTGCAATTTGAATTAAGCATTGATCTCTATTAACATTAAATACTTATTTATATTCCATTATGTAAAATTTAAAGACACAAAAAAAACAATGAATGAATTTAAAGAAATTCTTTCTTTCATTGTTCTTTATTTATAGTCGTTCGATAAATATTTTCCCGTTCAAAACGTTTAATGTAAGCATTAATTTTCAAATTTAGAAATCTTACGCATATAAAATATTCGATTTTTGGATTAAAAATGATTAATATAAATATGATTTAAGAGACAAAAATTCAATTTTATTTATTATTAGACATTAAAAAGAAAATTAAAAAATAAATACCTATAAACATTTTTACGATTTGATTAGAATTATTAAAGGTTTTGTTGAAAAAATAATCAATTTTTGGTCTTGTTTCCATACTAAACTATAAAACATATTTTTAATTTTTTTTACGTTGTTGATATTTTAAAATTAAATTCTTGGGTGATTTTCTCGAATAAATGAATAAAATTATATAGTCAAATCAATAAGGTATTATTAAAACATTTATTTACTGGTTAAGATCTGTTTTCAAATGAAAGTTGTAAGCAGTTGCATCGTTTTAATATAGAATTAACATTTTTTTCGAAATTTAATTATTTTTTTCACAAAATCATTAAATTTTACTATAACTTTTCCTTCATGTTTTGTAACAGATCAATTTTATATGAATTTTCGTAAACATTGCATGTAAGTCATTATCAAATTTAATAATTTTAACAAAAATGAATCACTCGCCACTAATATCATAAGATTTTCTATTAGTTCATTCCATAACTAGAGTAGAATCCTAGTTTAATGGTGGAAGAACTAGGTGTGCAGCTCGAATAAATCCATTCAAAGGTCCAAATTTTCTAAACTGGGTCCAATGGCTTTCTTACGAATTATCGAAGCTTCATCTCAAACAACAAGTGGACATCTGTAATTTTCATCTTTTTAGATCGAAAAAGAAGTCATTATTGAATTAAATTATTATTGATAAAGAAAAATATTAAATTTATAACAATATTAAAGGTAGAACACAATGGGATAATTACCAATGAAATTTCATCTTATGAATGTCAGATTTTAAGCAAATAAAGTGAAAAATAAGTGATTATTAAATACTTTTTAAAATATTTTGTATTAGAAGGGAGTGATATATTTGGATTAAAGTGAATTAGCCATAATATTGAAACAAATAATGATTAATAACTTTATTTTAAAACAAAATTTGGTTTATTAAGACTTCCATAAGGTAAGCATGGAACGTGTTAACTGTTTAATCTTAATAATTTTTTTTGCATTAGAATTACATTTAAAACAAATATTGAAACAAAACAGACTTTTTCAAATTAAAATAAAAAAAATAATTGTAATAAAATATAATGAAATATAAATTATATTTAAATTAATAACACTTTTAAAAAAAACATAAAATTAATTAATGGTTTAAAATAAAACATATTTTCCATTTTCATATATATATATATATATATATATATATATATATATATATATATATATAATATATATATATATATATATATATATATATATATATATATATATAATAAAAATGAAAATGATGATGTAGGAAAATTAAATACTTGATAAACATTATTCATTTTATGTAAATACTAAACGCGAAATTATTTGCCAACTGAGTGTATTTTTTAAATGAATAAAATGATTTATTAATATATAATATATATATATATATATATATATATATATATATATATATATATATATATATATATATTGTGAATATGAACGTAAATATTTCATTTTACTAAACTGATATGAATTTAAATAATTTAATATTTTCTATTATAATATTATTTTAACATTCTAATTTTAACAAAATTTATATTTCATTCAGAAATATACGTTATTTATCAATTATTATTCCTCAAAAAAATTAATAAATTGCTTTTGTAAATAACTGAATTTTCTTTGTATTCATTTAGTTTTTTCATTAAAATAAATATAATTTATTCATTTAATAAAATTTCAAGCTAAAGATTAATATTGCAAGATGGGGGAGTCATGAACTTTTAACTAATATGATTAGACTTGTAACATTGGGCATTAGAACACAGGTGTCTGAAAGTACAACACCAAACTAGATATTTTATCGGTAAATTAGTCTACGAACCGTTACGAAACCTGAGACAAACGGCTGATCGATGAACTGTCTGCATCAACAAAAAGAGTCAAATGGAAACTTTGATTCTATCAGACTTTTTTATTTATTAAATTTAGGATATGTTTTACTAGATTAAATTAATTTTAATTCCCTTTGTTACTATTTTTTATGATTTTATATTACATTTTATAGTTTTGAATTTTAATTTAGATTTTTGAATGATAGATTTATTTTTTCAGCAGTAGCTAATATAAAATAAAAGTAGCAAATTCAAATTCAAAGAAAACATTTTTTTTAGTTATTAGAATATAAATCAATTAAATTATATATGTGTAATTTAATAAATATATTTTTTCTGTTACCTTATTTACCTTATTTTTTGGAAAGTAATTGTATATGAAATAGACAGTACAAGAATGTTTATCTTTTATATATATTTTCATTTAATTGTATAAATTACAATTTATCATTTGCCAATAACATTAACCAAATTTAAAAAATAAAGGTGTATAACCTTTTAGAATCTTACATAAGATAAAACTGTCAATTATACCAATTTGGTGAAAAGTAAAAAATAATGTTGGAATTAATTTAAAACTAGAACAATGGCAATCAACAATAAAATAAAGAAAGGTGAAAATGTATAATAGTAGTCGTAAAACAATAGTGCTATAGTAGTAGAATAAATGGATTTGAGCAATTTGTCCTGAAGGAAACAACATTAACTACATTGTGGAACATGTAACAGAATATTTAAGTTTTAAAAGCACTTATTTCCAGTAAAATAAAAAATTGTGATTGAAAGTAAATTAAAAAAAATCGATACTATGTTAGGTTTATTTAGTTTCAATGTTTATATATATATATATATATATATATATATATATATATATGTGTGTGTGTGTGTGTGTGTATGTGTGTAAATGTAAAAATTGATAAAGAAATTGAATTAATGTATCTTGTTTATAATAAATTCAAAGTGCTATAAAATAAGTGCTATGAAAGTTATGACTAAATTAAATACTTTGTAGGTATTTGGGTAGTTGTTGGTTAAAAACAAATTATTTTTTGTTCAGAAAACAAACAGTCATAAAACCGAATAATAAGGTCAGTTAAATATAAACCAAACTTTTTTTTTCTACTGATAAATGAGCAAACGTTTAAGACTGAGAATGAGTGGAGATATTAGTGGGGGTATCTAAACTCCCCCTTTCCGTGCACATGACCTCGCATTTATTTCTTTTATAGTTAGTGTAATGAGTGAGCAAGCAGTATATAGCATCGCAATTTAATTTTTAATGAACAAAAAGGTGAACTAGCTGAGATTTTGTAAAAATTACATTTATAGTTCAAGAATGAAACAATACTGAAGATTTAAATATTTATATGGCAAAAAAAAATCGCTGATGGACGTTATATCGTGCAAAACTTAATACATATTGTCATTCCAAGACTAGTATCACATTAAACAACATTCAAGCAGTTTAAGACCTTATTAAAGGTAATCAGTGGTTGACAATGGACAATTTTTTTTTAAAAATTGAGGTAAGTTATGGCAGAGTGCAATCTATTTTTTGGAATGAGTTAAAGTTTCGAAAAAATTCGATACGATGAGTTTTATGCCTGTTAAATGCAGATCAGAAAACTGGTCGAACTGAATTTTCTTAAAAACAGTTGAATTGGTACAAAGTAGAAGAGGATGTATTTTTTAATCGTTTGGATCATTCAAGGAGGCATTAAGAGAATAACAATTCGGAAGTGATGAAACGATGGAACAATTCATGAAATTGGCTTTCGATATGTCCCACTACTTTTTATTATACAGAGATCAAAAATTGTCAATTTGATGGAAAATGTATTTAAATATTTGAAATTATGTAAAAAAATAATTTGTTTACACATTTAAAAAATATTAATTTAATAAATAGTACAAAAAAAATCTGGTTTATATTTGATTAACTCTCATAAATAAATCACTTATATGTACATTTTCTTATATTAACAATATTTTTTATAATTTTAATCTTTTGATCTTATTTCATAAAATAATATTACATAAATTATATTAATTGTTTTTCCCTTAAAATTACTTAATTTCTTATTGTATTTTACGATCAGTTTCGACTCAAAAGGCATCACAAACGAAATTTATATTGATAACAAAGTTTCAAGCACTTATATTAATGAAATTTTAATACTTGAGATCATGCTATCAAACAAGTAGTTAAAATTCCACTAACATTAATCTTCCTAAATATGGTTATCGATCCAAATCGTTTATGCAATACAATAAAGATAAAAAGTTAAAAGAAAGAATTATAAGAATTTTAATTCCTTTTATGATTATAAACCATTTGTTCGAAATCAGATTTAAATTTTTTATTATTCACATTGGATTAGTGATTATTATATAAGGAAAATATTTTTTTTGATATTGTTATAAATTGATTAGAAAAATGATTATGCATATATATATATATATATATTAGGTTGGCAAATATCTCCCTTCCGCCTTCTGGTCTTTTGAATTTCGCAGCTATGTACAAAAAAAAAGCGGTATATATATATTAGGTTGGCAAGTATCTCCCTTCCGCTTTTTTTTTTTTTTTAATTTTTTTTTTTGGACATAGCTGCGAAATTCAAAATACCAGAAGGCGGAAGGGAGATATTTGCCAACCTAATATATATATATATATATTATGTTGTCAAGTATCTCCCTTCCGCTTTTTTTTTTATTTTTTTTTTTTGTACATAGCTGCGAAATTCAAAAGACAAAAAGGCGGAAGGGAGATATTTGACAACCTAATATATATATATATATATATATATATATATATATATATATATATATATATACATATCAATGAATTTGATAGTTAATTAATTACAAATTAAATACCTTGGTGAAGGTAAAGAGAGATTATTATAATTTTCGGTGAAAATAATGCAAATAATTATAATTAGGGATTCATATCCAAATATATACCGAATATTCATTTGAATTTCGTAGTACAAAATATCCGAATTATCCGTAAAGATATTTATAGAAGAATACATCATTTTCTATTAATTACTCATCAAACTTTCGAGAAGAAAAACAAAACGTTTACAAAATGATTCGCGGCGGTAAAAACAAACAAAAGTTGTAAATGTTACTGATAACACTAAGTACACATTCGCGGTGACAATTTATTTCTCTCAACGGAGCACACCGCGGAATTAGCAAGCTATTCCTATAATTGCCAAGAATAAACACTTCTCAATTAAAGCGCGGAAAACGTGCGGTTATACTGTGTGCATTGCATAATAATGTCGCGTCGGGGGAGATTTGATACCGACATTACAGTCACTACCAACACAACGGCCAATTAAAACACAGGTCCCTATGCAATCGTCGTAGTCCATGTCTATCGCTCAATTGTTTAAGGTAGCCTATATTCTCACTCACTCTTCTAGGATCATCTTAATGTTTATAATTGTGCTGATTTGGGCAAATTACAATCGGTACAAGGGTTCACTTACCCGTTAACCTTTCCACCTATGCAATTTGTTTATATAAATTAATATTAATATAAGTGTTGTTGTGACCTAATCTGGTTGGATGTACGAATTACTTTTAGACTTTATTAATTCAAAATATGGAAGTGAACAGTTCGTTGAATTTATTTAAATTGCTCGTTTCTCTCATATTATATTTTAAATTTTATCTGCTTTTAGTCATTTAAGAAGTATTATTTTTTCATTTACATTCACGTCAATAAAGATGTACTGAAAAGAAAAATAAATAAGCTTAAAGAACATTCACATATTTTATATTTTAAATTATTATCTTTTTTATTGAGTAAATTAAAACGTTTTATTAAAAATAAATGTAAACATTTTAAGCTTATTTTTATATTAAAATATATAAAATTGTTTATTAATATATATCAAGATATTGTCTAATTAGTATAAGTATACAAATATTTCGAAATAAAGATTATTTAAATATCAATTTGTATGAACTTTTTTATGACAAATTCGGTATCAATTTGTATAAAGTTTTTTATTGTTGTTGTTATCATTCTAAGAAGATTTTATAAAGTTTTTTTTAAGTTTTATAAGTCTGATTTTCTTTATGATATTTAAAATGAAATTACTGGTATAAATAATTATAACATTAAATATTTATGATAAAAATAGCAATGGGAAAAAATAAATCATTTTTAATTAGATGAAGAATTTTAGAGTATATATATTGTTAGTAAACTTGAAATATTTATATCATGAAATATGTTATCAATCCTTTTGTAGTTATTAATAATAATGTAAGACAGATTATATATTTATAATAATTTTTTCAATTGAAAAAAACAATCCTAATTATGTAACAAGAAAAAAATGTTTATACATAAAATAAAATGTGATTATTTTTTAGAGAATAATATATTTTCTTGTATTTCCATTTATTTTATATATATATATATATATATATATATATATATATATATATATATGTGTGTGTGTATGTATGTATATATGTGTGTGTATGTTTATTCATTAATCCTGAATCTCTTCCAGAGTTTAAAATTCACAATTCATTAATCAATAATTTAAATGATACTACACAAAAGTCATAATATAACATATAATTCGTGCAACACTGGTTTTATTCAATGTTCAATTTTAGGATTAAATCATCTCAATGGTTGACTTCAACAACCCTAATCAATTCTACGGCATAAAACCAGTATTTTCGCATTTATGTAATTTTATATATACGTTCATAATTTTTAAAAAGCATCCGATTCAAAAAAAAAAATGAATTCGTAATGAGATAATTTGAGGCATAATAATTTAATTACTGTAAAATTATGTTGATTATATCAAGTGTTAAATTAATTATTAAATATGCTGAAATAACGATATACATTTTTTATAGACATATATACATATATATATATATATATATATTTAATGTGATATATAAAACATATAAAAATAATTAAAAATAATTCGTTTTATAATCTAAGAATTGTAAGGAAATAATTATGTGCGCCGGTTAGTAATATCATTTTCATTATGTTAATGTGCTACTTTATTTTAAGTAAATTTGAAAGATTTTTGATTTAATTAATTAAAACACGGTTTAAACTACTTACTAGCTACTTATTAATTTTTAATGAAATTTTTTCTTCTCTTTTTATTATATTAATTTTTCAGGTAAGATAATTTGATTTCTTCAAAAATCGTATGATAAATCTTATATAGTTTATAGGACATATATTTTATTAGGAAAGATATTTTTAGTTTGGTAAAATATTTTTAAAATTTTTAATAATAATAATTTAGATATTATATGTAATATAATCGTCATATTTATGAATTTTTTAAAAAAACTTAAAATGTATGTTTTCTTTTAAAGAAATAATATAATTAGTTATTTTATTTATTTTTCAGACATAAATAATAAATGACCAAATTTTCTTAATAGAAAAATTTCTTTAACAAATAAATAATTAATTTTATTCACATTCTCCACATATAAAATTTGCTTTCAAACAAATAGAATCGATCATTACTGATCTATCCACCAGTAATCCAGTTCGACCACTAGTTCGGAAATAATTTCCACAATTATAATATTTTGTGTTTTTTTTAAATCTGTATTCAATGCATCTACAATTAGTGGTTGAATATTTTTTTTTATTTTATTATGCATATGCAGTACGTAATATTTTTCTGTACTTAACAATTCTGTCAGTTTTAAATGAAAAGATATTATTTATTTTTTTAAAACAAGGTTCGTGTATTGAATTCGTATCTTTTTTTAAAAGAAAAACAAAAATTGGCATATTGCTATTGCATATTTCTTTCGATTAAAAAATTTAAAATTTTATTATTTTGTGAGATCTACTTGAAATGGTTTGAATATCTGCATCTGTTATATTTTTGTGTTTCTTATTTCTATGTTAGAGTAGTGAATTAGAGTAGTGTGTTTTAATTTTATACATCTTCTCCTATATACTAGTGTCATGCACATGTTTTATAATTGCATTTTTTAAATATTCTTTTCAGTAGTGCTAAAGTTGAACAAACTCAAGGTCATTGAGCTATTGTCTATTTTTTATATACTATTTATTTTTTAAAAAATTGAATCAACTGTTGAGTACACTCTATATATTAATCTAACCACCTGTGATCTTGTACGAGTAAACTCACTAATTCGGTACCTCATATGTTCAAATGATGCTGGATTAGTGATAGCCGACTATAGTTTTTATATATAGGGTCATCCAGATGTGACGCCTAGATTTGTGTTTTATTAAAAAGAAAGTATATACGTTTCTCTGTACACTACTTTTACACATGTTTCTTTTTAATAAAACATAAATCTAGGCATCATATTTAGATGTCCCGATCTATTAATTTTTAGTTTATTTTAAAAATATAAAAAATATATTTTTTAATATACGAGGGTCGTTTGTTAAGTATGGTAAAAAAATGAGAAAAAGTAAATTGAAAAATTTAATTTAATTATTTAAATTAAATAATAAATAAATTTACCATACTTATCAAACGACCCTCGTATATATATATATATATATATATATATATATATATATATATATATATATTAATTATTTTGGTGATTTTTTAAAATATAAATAATACAAATTACACAAACTCAAATTTGGTATTTTATAAATATTTCATTTTATAAATAAATAATTTATTTACATAATTACAACTTTTAAAATTATTAAGTAATTAATTATTACTTAACATTTTCACCGATATATGTTTTCATCGGTGTGCTAAAATTTCAAATGAGGAAGAATTATAAATAATGCCTCCTAATATTATATTTTGTATTATTAAAACGTGTTAAAAACACACCTAAAAAAATATACAAATGAATAATAGTACAAATACCGTTGCAAAATCGTTCAAACTAAAAAATAAATTTAATATATATTTTAGTTTTACTTTATTAGCTAATTTTATTATATTTTTTACATAACTGTTAATATAAAAGGATTTTAAAGAACACTGTTTTTATTATTTTTAAATTTAATTAATAACTAATCATTAAAAAACAAATATATTTTAGCACGATATAAGCGTGAAAAAATGTCATTTTTACTGACATTTTTAAAAGAATTATTGAAAGATTATTTTTAAAGCTACTGAAATTTTATCTTTTTAATTTGATTTAATATAAAATTCAAATAAAATATTTCTCTTGATTTTATCTTCTTATATATATATATATATATATATATATATATATATATATATATATATATATATATATATATATATATATAATAGATGTATAAGTGTAGGTAGATGTATAAAATTAAATACATATGAAGTCAATGATAAATGTTGAATAACAGATATAATATAAAAAATACATAAAAACTGATCTCTTACATCTTAACGAAAAAGTGTTCAATTACCTCCGTCTTAGTTAAATGAAATTTATGAAGAATTTTAAAGTTCTTATATTACACCATGGTTCAGATTTCAAATTAAACTTCACATTACGTCACCTATACAAGCTGTTGACATCTCATTAACCATTTATTACACTCATATATTTATTTCGAGTATTTTTTTCTTTTAACATGAATATATAAATATACATATATATATATATATATATATATATATATATATATATATATATATATATATATATATGTGCGTGTATATATTCGGTTTATTTACAAACAAGTTGGAATCATAAAAACGTAATTTAATATATTTCGTATACATAAAATATTTCTCAGCATACACGTTTATTTTAAGTATCATCTGACATTCTTATTATGTTGTTTTGAATAACAAATGATCTTATATAAGTATTAAAGCTGTTTTAAATACAGGTTTAGTTTGCAATGAGTGTATTTTGTTACACGTAATTACTATAATTATTAATATGTTATCATTTTTATGAACACCTTAGTAAATATATAGTCAATATATCATGTAACTGAGCTCTTTTAACTTCCTAAATGTCCAATTAGATTTCATCATAGCGATTTCCTTAAAAAATAAAATTACTTTTTACCAAAAAATCATTGAATTAAATGGTTTTAATTTTTTTTAACAAGTTTCTATTTGCAATTGAGAACGTGAGAAAATAATTCATTAACAAAAAAAAGTATTTTAAGATTATATTTTAGTATAAAATAAACTATGTATTTGAAAATACACTCTTTCTATTATTTTTTTTTAATTATTTCTTATTTTATTACATACATACAACGCATATCTGCATGTCTTTATTTGCGTGTATCAAAAATTCTATCACTTTCAAGTGAAGAAATGTTATTTATTGTTTTTTTTACAACATAGTTCGTGTATTGAATTCGTATCCTTTTTTGTAAAAAAAGTAAGTTGATATTGCCATTAAATATTACTTTTCGGTCGAAAGTATTTGAAATTTTAACAGTTTGTGAGGTCTGTTTGAGATGGATTGAATATCTGTATGTGTTACGTTTTTATGTTTCTTATTTCTGTAAGAGAAGTGTTTTGATTCGTACATATTTTCTCATACATTAGTGTGATACATATATTTTATAATTGCATTTTTAAAATTTTATTTTTGACAGTATTAAAGACTGAGAAACTCAAGGTTATTGACCATTATCTAAATTTATTATACGTGATTTATTTTTGAAAATTTTAGAATAACCATTAAATAAACTGTATCTGCTAATCTAATTATCAGTGACCTGGAAAATTCACTAATTCAATACCCTAAAATAACCAACAATGTTGAATTTTTATGATCTACACTATTGAGATTTTTTTTTAATATCAGAGTTAAATACTTAAAAGTGCATATGTGAATAATTTTTATGTAATTTTAGTTAACATAATATACTGTACTTCAAATATTTTTTACATTTTTATATAATAATAAAAATATATTCAATTTTATTCAATATTTCAAAAATGTTTAGGAAATTTAATATTATTGAAAATTTTAATTCAATATAAATCGTAAGTAGATATCTATTTTATTAAATAAATTTAAAAATAGTAGCAATTCGATTTAAATATATTAAATGTAACTATTATTTAAATAAATATGTATGTAAAAATATCTGTACGCTTTAGTTATATAATTTTAAGGTTGAATATAAATCTGTGATAAATTCAACAAAACACTTTAATAGTAATTTAATGTTAAATGGCTATAAAATGGTAACTAGAATGTGTAGAAGTGCACTTAATTCTGTATTTTCCGTTTAATTCGAATTTTGATTTATGAGCAATGAACATTTTCATTACTGACGCTAATATCTTGATTTATAAATTAATTTCCATGTCATAAATGTTATAATAAATTTATTTAAAACGATGAAAAGTAAAGAGATATAATATTCTAAATTTATATTATAAAGAAAATAAACGAAAATTGAATAATATTTAATGAAACTTTAACTTAATAATCGTAAAAAAATGAAATTAAAAATATAAATTTTATGTTTTGCATAATTTAGTTCTTAAAAAATTAATATAATTTAAAATATATATATAAAAATTAGTAATATAACTTGAAAAATTACCCATTTTTTGTGAGTTATAATAATGAATTAATTATATGACTATAAGATTTTTAAAAAATTAATATTTTTATGATGTGTCTATGTTACTCAGTTTTATTAATAAAAAATGTTTCCTAAAATTTAAAAATTATTTTAAAAAAAACTCTAATTACACCGCAAATCAATTGAAAAACATGTACATTAAACATTATATTCTTATTGTCATTGATTTGCTTATTTATTTTGTTGCAATTTAGTTAAATTTTAATCAAATAACATTTATTAATTTTACAGTTTTACTAATCGCAAAAAATTTTTCTTTATATGGATATAAACTTTCTTAAAAAAAAAAATGTATAATAATTAAGTAAGACAAATCATAAAATGTGTTTTTATATAAAATCACATATACAGATATTCAGTAAATTGCTTCATGTTTTATTTGTCAAAAAAATGTTCGAATATAGAAAAACAACTTTTTCATTCTTCATATTATTCACATTAAAAGATTTATTCAACTCTATTATAATTAATATACTTTTCTGTAGAGCAAAAAAAACTGTACGACTTCATAAAATATAATATATTTGATTCAAATAAATTATTAACTTCACAAACAATAAAACAGATTTTGTTAAAAAAAATAAATATTTATGTATATATATATATATATATATATATATATATACAGGTGTGTGTAAATAACTTTTTTTTGCAGTATTCATTCGTAATAAAAACTAAATTTCTTACATATATTGAATACCAGTAAATTAAAATTTATTTATAATCTAGTAAAGAAATGCTCTAAGAATTCTTGCGCATTTTATCAGATGAATAAAAAAAATAAATTATCTATATTTTTCTTATTTTTAATTTCAATGCGATGGTTCGTAAAATTAGATATAAAAAGGTAATTTATGTGTTCATTAAATCTAGAAATGTAATTTATAGTTTAATAAATCACACTACCAATGTGTGTGGTGCTGTAGTACATAGTAACTGTTTTATAAACATATTACTACAAAATATACAAATATGTATATATACATATATATATATATATATATATATATATATATATATATATATATATATATATATATAAGGACAGAGAGAGAGAAAGAGAGAAGGTGGCCTAAATGAAATTGAATGATAGTAAAAAATAGTAAATTATGGTAAGAATATAAATGTGTATCTAAACTTTCAGTCTCATTTGAGCCACTCTCTCTATTTATGCATGTATATATATATATATATATATATATATATAGAGAGAGAGAGAGAGAGAAATATGGCATAAGAGATAAGAATAAAATTTTCTTTTTTTGAATGAAGATGAAATAATATTTTTATTAATACTATTCAAAAATGAAAATAAAAACATTAAAATTTTTTAAAAAAAAATGTTAAAAATAAATTTATATTATATTTCTTATATTTGTTATGGATTAAGATTTTTTAAAAAAAATACTTTTCATGGAGAATACCTTTTTATTTAAAAAAGAATGATGTTCCATTTCTGGCGTGATTTGAAAATTTCGTTTTCGAACTTTTTCAAAGCATAAATTTTATGAAATATTAAAATTAACAAAAATGGAAAAATATAGATTTTTAAGCGGAGTTTTTGGACAGTTTTTTAGACAAAATATTTTTTTAATATATTGGTATTAGATTTGAATCTATATCAGATCATCAATCTATAATAAGCATCATCAACATAGAAGTATTAGTATAGCTTTCTAAACGTTTCATTTTTTATAATTTATTTACAATTATAAACAGAAATAAGTTCAGGAGTCAAATGAGCAAAACGAGTAGGGGCAATACACTTGGTATAAAAAATTTTAAAGATTCCATCTCAAAATTCAACGACTAAGTAACAACAAAGATACATAAGTGCAGTGAAATAGTGATAGTGATTAATTAGTAAGTTAGTGTTAGAGTTTAATTATACAGGTTTTTGCAAATTTTACCTTACAAAAAAACTACAAACAACAATAAAAATATAAATCATTAAGCTAAGCAAGAACTTATAATTTATACATATAGATATAATATCTAGATAAAGAAAACCTAGTTGAAATTAAATCACCACATGTTAATTTCACTCATGTACACAGATTATTATCAATAAAATTTTCATATTTTGTATTTAATTTCAAAATTTAAAAAAATAAAATTTAGGAAATCATACTATTTTAATAATTATTTTATATTTTTTAATTATATATTAATTTTTCGTAGTCTATGTTTGCATTTATTTCGATTAATTTTAAAATTATACATTAATTCCATATAAATATTTTAAGTTATAATTACTAAATTGTATGTCATTCATTAAATCAATATAGACTTTCAAAGAAACAGCCTAAAGAAATCTTAGAATTTATGTGCTCTAATTTCATAAGAACGTTTTGAAATCTTTCATTATCTTTCTTCATATTTCATAATACTTGTATACATGTATTTAAATTATAAGAAGTTTTCTTCAAATTTTATCTTTGTTAAAACCTGTACACACACACATACACACACGCATATATATATATATATATAATGGCTCATTTTTTCACATTACTTAAAATTTAATTAAAGTGAAAGCATTATATTAAATAATAATCCAAATGTTTACCTCATATTTATATATATATATATATATATATATATATATATATATATATATATATAAAATTTACATCATTATTTTACTACTAAAATATTATTTTTATATATGTATACATATATATATATATATATATATATATATATGTAAATGTTTTTAGAAATAAAAATAAAACTGAATGATAAATTATTCAAATCTTGAAAAGAAATAAAATAAAATTTTAAATAAAATGAATACAAAAAAGTTCTTTTTGATTAACCAATAATATTTAATTAAAAATGATCATGTGAAAAATGTTCTTTTCTCAATAATTATTAATTTATGGAAATGATTTCACAACTACCGATATAATTAAACGCAAATAAATATTTATATCATCTTCCAAGAAATTAATTAAGAAATTTCCAGTCGAAAACCAGTTGAACGAAAGATGAAATATAAATGTCGACCAGTAACGCAGCCACTACGATATAATTAAACATCACTTTTTGATTTAAATACATTTTTATGTTAATTCTATTCATTTGTGCAAATTGATAGTGTATTACGTACATTCTATTTAAGATTAAGAATCTATTACGGTTAATTCGAGACATGAGAGACGTCTTTACGGCTAATTTGCATAACGTAGTAAGAGGTGAGAGCTGAATAATGTTTATTTTGAAAGGGTTGCATGCATAATGAATGCAACGTTGATTGGTATTCGCTGTAGATTTTGACTTCCACGTGAATTTATATTATATTATGTATTATATATATATATATATATATATAAACATTAAAGTTTATATACATGAACAATATTTATGTAAAATATTTTTATAGAAATAATACAATTTCTATTTCATTTAAAAATTATAAACTATTAAATATTTTATCATTTGATAATTTAATCGAAAATTTATTTGTATCTTACTAAGTACACAAATATTCGTTTACTAACGAATGCAAGTAATATTTTACATTATTTTTATATATAATTTACAAAATACGACCTAATTAATAATAAATAAAATGTAACTAGATAATATATTTTAGGTTTTTTTTTACAAAAAAAGAAAGAAAAATTTAAATTCATATTATAAAAATAATAGTTTGAATAATTAATTTCAAATTTAATTATTATTTTTCTGTTTTTTTTCTCGATGAGTTTTATTTGATTTTTGGATAAGTTTTATTAGATTTGGAATCGATGTTATTTAAATGCATAGTAAGTATTTGTAACATATGCTGATTACATTTCTTTTTTTTAAAAATTAAGTAACTGCTTATGAAAATAATAATTTATGAAAAGGTAAAAATATTTTCAAATAAGTGAATTATAACTCCCAACTCTATAAGTTATTAAAAAGTGTTTAATAAATACTTATTGTTCATTTTATTAGTTTATAACAACAATGAGTTGCTATGCATTTCGATGGTGATTCCATCATCATCAATGCGTTGAGTTATAAAATCTGAGAGAAAAAGATATTTATTGTATATTAATGAATTTAATAACGAATATTTAATTATTTTTCAAGAACTTTTAAATTGCGGAATCTGAACTTTTTCAAATGAATAAAAAAAGAATTAGTAACTTTATAATACTCCATAATAATTAATAATAATAATAATGTTTCTAAAATATTACAAAAAATATAAAGTTGTTTTTACTCATAATTATGTTGATTTATTACAAAAAATAAGTTTTATTTAATTTAATATTTTTTCACTTTGAAAAAAATATAAGCACATACAATAATATATTTCTAAGAATAAAAACTGATAATTAAAATATGAGTTTGAAAATAAAAAAAATATGAATTTCTGTATTACAAAAATACATATATATATATATATATATATATATATATATATATAATTTTTCTAAACAATAATAAATTTTCTTAAAATTTGAAACTATATTTTAAACAAATGTCTAGCTAGATGGTTGTTTTGATATTGAAATATGTTGTAGAATGTAATTAATAAATAAAATGAAAATGAATTTACGCTTACATTTCAGCTGTGGCATTTTATTTCACTTTACACATAAATTAACATAAATGCATACAAAAAGTAGTTTTGTTTTTATTTCAATCTTTTCATAGGGATGTTTGCTTCTGTTTATTCATAAACGAGAAATGAATTAAATGGAATTTGCATTTTTTTAATGTTATTTATTTCTTTCTTTTAGTAAAAATAATTAACATAAAAGTAAATTAAAAATATTTACATTCGAAAATATTCTGTTTACTTTATTTTCACTTCAAATACTAATTAGACTCTTGAAAAGTTAAAAAAAAATATCACATATTTCATTTATAATTTTATATTGATATTTAAATTCTATATATTTCAAACTTGTTTTATTGTACAAATACAATATTTTCAATGCAAAAATTAATTGTAATAAAATTTCATTATTTTACTTTTGTGTTTTTAAATCAGATAAAAATACTTTATTTTTTTTGTCGTCATCAGTAATGATATTTATAAGTTAAATGTAATAATTATCTTTTGGAAATATGAATATGTGTATTGGTGAGAAAATTTAAACAATTATTTATTTTCAGGTAAATTATTTAAATTCTCAAATGATTACATTTAAGATTTTTTTTATTTAACAAACTATTAGAATTCATGATTTCATATAAGTAGATCAAACAATTTTTTTAAAAACTTAATAAGAATGCATTTACATATATTATTTAAATTAAAACGATTACGCACATATTTTCACGAATTAATTTTTTAATTTTATCTATTTTTACAGAAGAAGAATTAAAAATTTATTATTATTTCTTAATTCAACCTCTGACACTGCATTTGCAGTTCTAGTAATTATTTTTATGTATATTTTCTTATTTTATTCGTTAAAAAATTTGGTGCATAAAATAAAACAGAGTATTTTTTTTATTGTTTATAAAAACAGATTTAAGCAAATATTTTACACTGAATTTCATTTAAAAGTAATATCATGTTTTTAATATTTATATAAATTACTCATTAATTATTTTTTACGTTGAATTCCATAAATTAGTACGTTTATTAATTTTAAGGATTTTATTATAATCACTGAATGCAATTATTTTACAAGCTGAAAAAAAATATTACAATTAATCACGATGGAGAGCTTTACTAATTATCTTTTCTTTTCATTTCAATAAAAAAAGCGTACATATAAATGAGGTCAATGGAGCATATTATAACATTGACCTATTTTCCTCGCATAGCGATACGATATTTTCTCGTCACCGACAACGCTGTTCATATCCACAGTGTCCGGTATACGAACGCCACATTTTCCTGTTAGCGAAACTGAAGTAAAATTTTATTTCTGGCACTGATAATAATAAATGACTGTCGGGAATTTAATGCGTTCGCAAGATAACGTTCACGTTCGCATTTACTGATGCAGACATGCTTCCAAAGATTTAAATTTTATCAGGAAGACAAACATCTTTCTACTTTCATACTTAATTTCCTTGCTCACTTTCTTGTTTACTCTTCTAAGGTGTAAATATTTTCACGGCGACATTGAAAACTTTAATTTTTTCCGTCTACTTGTTTATGTTCTTAACTTTTCTCAGACATTTCTTTTAGATTGCTTTCGGAAAGCGACAGAAAAAGTAAGCACGGATTTTCAAATGAAATTGACATGTTGCTTTTAATTTAGTATTCTGACTATCAGGTCTTATAAATTAATCTTTATATATATATATATATATATATATATATATATATATATATATATGTTCGTAGCGTTTAAGAAAGAATAAATCTTCGTATTTAAAGAATAATCCCTTATTTATTTTATATAAATTTACTTAATAAAATCAACACATTTTATACGATTAAACTTGCTTATAATATATTGATCTATAATTTAAAATATTAGTCAGTTTATTCTATGAAAAAATGTTATAATTAAAAAAATATATTTAACATAATTGAATATTTAACGTAACATAATTTAAGTAATATATAATATGCTTTTATTCTCAATTTTTTATTTTAGAATAAGTGTTCAATAATATTAAAAAAGAGAAAAAAATGTGCTTATTAACATTTTAATATGTTTTAAAGAAACAAAATATTTTCTATTATTGAAGGACAGTGGGTTAAAATCTTAAATTTAAATTACAATTCGAATATATAGTGTTAATGATATTTTAGAATATTACTGTACTAAAATTATTAAAAAAAAAACTTTTTGAGTTACATTTTATAATTTGTATTAAACTATAGTAATATAAGATTGAATAAAAAATTTGTTAATAATTTCTTACATGATGTAATACTATTATATAGATTATTAAAAAATATTTCTTAAATTTTAAAAAAGTGTATTTAGGAAGAATTTAAAGATATATAATAATATCTCGTAGCTTTAAATTTAAATAAAATTATAGAGATAAAATTAAGGATTTTTTTTGGATTTGAAAAGAATTATTTACATTATATACCCATGTATATTAACATCAAATGAATTGCATAAAAAGATTGTTTTAATTATAAACATATTGTATTTGATTTTTAATCTGAAAAAAATATATAATTAAATAGAAAATAACTATTAGTGTTTTTCAATAAAATTATGCAGGTAAAATGAAGTGTACTGTTTCTTATAAAATGGATTAGAAAAGAGTAATTAACAATGTACATATATAATTATATTCAGTAGTCATCAAAAAAAATATTATATCATAATGTGAAAATATTATATAGAATTTTCATTTTTAAAAAATTAAGTAATAAAATAGAAAATAATTATTAGAGACTTTTTGACAAATATAAAAAAATATAATTATATTCTTTTTAAGTAGAGAGTTAAGTTAAATTTAGAAAAATGTTTAATATGAATATCTGATAGCTTATTTTAAATGTTTATTTTCTTAGAAAGACTTATCATGCTTTAAAAAATAAATTACAAATTCATAAAACATGGATGAGAAATTTCTAACCTTTCATTAGGTTGCACACATTTTTTCTTCTCTAGTTTTATTAAAAAAATACTATAGAATTCTTAAAAAAAATACTTATAATATAATTAAGAGAAAAATTAATATTAACTAAGATCTTGTTTCTTGAAATAAATTTTTTTCATCAATTACGTATATAGTTTCTTATTTGAAAAAAAATAAATTTTATAAAATTACATAAAATATATTTATCTACATATATATATATATATATATATATATATATATATATAAAAGTAAAATTTAAAATAATACTAAAATTTATGTATACAAAGCTCTTAAAGGTAATATCGTCCTTCAGTTTTACCTAACCATACTAAAGCTGATCCATAACAATTTACCCTAACCAAATATAAATTCTGTTAGGTTATGTGTAAGCTCTTTCAAAAATGCGTTTTATGACATGGGAAACTCTCATCAAAATATAGGCGTTGTAATTGAGATTCCGTAGGCGGGTCACATAAAATCCAACGACTGTGTATACTACCCTCAGTCTCTCTATTTATTAAGGATAAAAATATGCAAGAAAAGTTCATAATTGTAAATTCAAATATTCAAAAATGTTTCTAAGTATATATATATATATATATATATATATATATATATATATATATATATATATATATATATATGTTCTAAGAACTACAACCCTAAAATATGTAAATTACCATTAAAAATATTAAAACATTCTTTCTTACGATGCAACTGAAATCATCTTTCTTAATTAAATTATAAATATGGACACTAACCAGTACTTGCATTTCATATTTTTATATTTTTATTATACTTTCATATTTGAACTTTATTTTAAATTATTTATTTATATAGTTTCAAGGAAATAACGATTACATATTTCATAAAATAATTTTTGCCCAAGTAACCACCTTTCTATTAATCTCTCTCTCTCTCTCTCTCTCTCACTCTCTCTCTATATATATATATATATATATATATATATATATATAATGTATAATAATAATTTACGTATATATTTTTTTTAAAAAAATACAGAAAACTTGTCAATACAAACAATTTTAATTAATATTCAATCATAAAATACCGTACGTGTTTTGGATATACTTTTTACAATCAGATAAAAATAGTTCACGTAAAAATTCACTAACGTCTATGCAATCATAAAAAATCTTTATTATAGTAAGTGGTTTTTCGTATGTGAACGTACATAGTACCGTTTTCTTATCGTCATTGCTGTAAATTAAACGACCTCAATTTCAAAATCTGTTAATCACACAAGTTATGACTAATAAATATTCAATTTTTAAGTTAATTATTTATAAAAATGGTGTTATATTTAAATTATTATTAAGCAATGAAAGTTTCTCAATTAAATTTATGTAATCCGGTTCACATATTTAAAAATTAAAAAATATTTTAGTTTATAATATTAAGTAATTATTACTAAATGATAAAGTTAATTAAGTATTTCATTGTATCAATTCTTATTTACAAGAACTTTTATTCGAAATTATGTAGAAACATTTTACTTTGCATATCGTTCATTTTGTTATAATTATTTGCTATTTTAAAACTCTTCAATATTCTTCCTCATTAATCGTTTAAGATAATAACTTTCTTAATGAAAAATGGCATGTACTAAACTCAGATTAATATTGTCATTTTGATTATTTTATTAAATATTACAAGAGGTTTATAAATTGTTCCTTGTTAGTTAAATTGGTTTTTGATTTTCTTTATGTTATTTTTGTGGTTCATATAGAGTACTCACTTCAAAGCTATTATGTCATTTTTGAATATTTTTTTTATTATTAATTTTAATTTATTTTCTTTACAAAAATGTGTTAATTTTATTGAAAAATATTTTATTCTGTTAACTATATAAGGTTTTAATTAAATTTAAAATTTATGTAATAAATATAATAAATTATTTTAAATTTTGATATTAAACTTCATATTTATAATTAAATAGAAAAAACTGTTTATCAGAAAACATTACATATATGTGTATATATATATATATATATATATATATATATATATTATATAAATTTTTATAAAAAATACGTCAAAATTTTAATATTTACTTAATATTTATTTATGATTTTAGTAATGATGTTCTAGATTGCATAATTTCTTTAAAGTAGTGGAAAACAATATATAGAGTGGCTCAAATTATATTTGAGGATAGTAAAAAATAGTAAGGAAGTAAACATATGTCTAAATCCTTCAGTCATATTTGAGTCATCTTATAAAAAAGTGATTTAATTATAATCTATTATCTTTTTATAAATATTATTGAATTAAGTCTTATATTTATTGATTATATTAATATAATAGTGTTTTTGAAAGGAGTATGCATTTATATAAATGAAATTATTTTTTTAAAAAAATATTTACAGATATAATAATAATAAAGAATTCTTTTATATATGTTCATAAATCATTACGAAAATATAATCTAATAGTTTATAAAATCAGACCATTTTTGTTACTAAATTATTAATTATTTCAATGTATTATACGATTTTTGAAATTACTTTTAAAATAAAGATATTAGAAGAATTTAATTGTAACTTTTTAAATTTTATCTTAAAATAATAAATTAAAAAAATGAAAATAATAATCAATAAATATGATTTTTAATACATAAGTTGCAAGTATGTTTTTATTTAAGTATATTTATTAATTTTTGTTTAATAATAATAAAATAATCTGAATTTTTAATCAAACACAGTATCAGATGGTCCAAATGAGATTAAAGGATGTAAATCATGACTGATGGTTATATTCTTTAGTCTTATTTGGGTCACCTGTATATATATATATATATATATACAGGGTGACCTAAATAAGGCTGAAGGATATTAAAGCAAATATATGTCTAAACCTATTAGTCGCATTTGAATAATCCTATGTATGATACAATTTATATGTTAATTATTATTAATAAAAAGTAATGATATCCATATTAAATAAAAATATGAGTTCTAATAGCAAATAAATTAGTTATCATACTTATTCTTAATAAATAATAAACTTGTTCATTTATACTTGAAGTAATGAAGCTATAATTATATTTTTTATGATTCAATTTTATTTTTATTTTATATTTACTGCATTATGACGAACTCATTTTTACATAACTTATTTTCTAGATCGTATATGTATATTTTATTACTAAAGCCTACATTTATGATTGTATGTATGTATATATATATATATATATATATATATATATATATATATATATATATATATATATATATATATATATATATATATATATATATATATATATATATATATATATATATTTATAATATACACCTATATAAAGTTATATATTCAAACAGAAATCTAAGTCGTTACAAACTATTAATAAAAATCAATATCAGGCCTAATGAGAACTACATGTCCTAAATAGAAACTCTAAGTACTCTAATTATAAGATTATGTAACTTTATTATATATATATATATATATATATATATATATATATATATATATATATACACGGTATATAGTGAAGTTTGTAATACTTAGTACTTTATACTAGTGACAGTGATTGTAATGATTTAAGTTTGAAAACTTAAGATTAAACTAGGTAACAATAGTTTATATATATATATATATATATATATATATATATATATACATATAAAAAGAAAATGTATTTAGAAAAATAGAAGAAAAAATATTTTTTTAAATTTTAAATGAATTAAAAAAGAAATGTACAATTGCAAAAATAAAAACTGAAAAACACGAATTGTAAAGACAATACGAAAATAATATCACTGAAGAAATAAGTTTCTACAGGTTGAGATTACTTCCGGTACAAAGAACGAATGTAAAGACATTCGTCTTAGATGTCTTCGACGTTGTGTCAACCAGGATATCCCTAAGGAAGAATGTTTCCGTACTTGGTAGTTGCGAGATTTCTTTGTTAAATCTTTACCAAGTACACAGATGGTGTATTTCGTTTACCTGAGACACCCAATATATTTTCTTATAAATATTTAAATAAGAACATTTATAATTACATCTAATGTTATTCGTTGTGAATAATGGAAAAGTGCAAATTTTCATAATTTTTTAAAAAATATGAATATAATTAGTATATATCTATATATATATATATATATATATATATATATATATATATATATATATATACTAATTATATTTAAATATTATTCAAGTTATAATTAATTCCATTTTTTAATAATCTCTTTTTTAAAAATACAGTTCAATATAATTTGTAAATTTTCTCTTTTGATTTTATTATTAATTATTTGCATATTTTCCATAATTTGTTTAATTTGTTCAATTTATATATATATATATATATATATATATATATATATATATATATATATATATATAGGGTCATTTTAATGTGATGCCTAAATTTGGTTTTACTAAAAAGAAACATTTGTATAGGGTGGTGTATAGAGAAACATGTTTATAGTTTCTTTTGTATCATTTTAATAAAGCACAAATCTATGCGCCACATTTGGATGACTCTATATTTCTATTAAAATGGCTAGTATTTTAAAAAAAATCTAATTTAATCAAAAAATAAGAAAACAGTTATGAGATGTTGTTATATACTAAATTTAAAGAATGTTTATCGAAAAAAAAACATTATTTTTTAGAACTCATAATAGTGAACTAATTGTATTTACTATAAAGTATATTCACTGCATGAAAATAATTATCTATTACGAAAAATGAGTTCAAACTGGTGTGAATTCTTTACAGATGATTGAATAAATGTAATGGATAAATATTAACCTGGTAGAGTAACCTATATAACAATATTTAACGCGCTAATGAAATTGTCCAAAAGAATCGATGCATCACTTGAGATAAAATTTATGTTAAATTGAATGTTAACCATGGGACAGCTCATGCCATAATGTACGAGTAACTATTGTATTTTATGTGTAGATAAATTACATCGTATACGGTTGACCCAAAAGCACAAATAACATCATGGTTCATTTGACAATACTTGTTAAAGTACTATAAAACTAAAAGAAACGAGTTTTAAAACTAAGTATAAAGAAAAAAATTATGTATATTTTTTATTTAATTTTTTTCTATTTATTTTTCAATTGAATATTTTTTAATATATTTAATTGAAAAAATAATATAGTTTTTGTATATTTTCTTAATAAATACTGCTATAGAAATATAATTTGAGATTTTTATGAATAAATCACTAATAACAATTTATATATTTTCTTAGAAAAATTTAAGTATTGTTTATTGTTTTTTACTAAACGTTTTAAGATATCATTTTTGCTTGCCTATCAAAATTTATGATTTGCTTTCAAGAGAGTCGTGAAAAGATACAATATGAATTTACTGTAGCCTTTAATATTGTTTTACGGTTATGATAATGATTAAATTGTTAAAACGACTTTGACATAGTACAAATCTATATTTTGTTTATATATATTATACAAAATTTCTAAATAAAACTTAAATTTATGATTAATATATTTTAATATGATTACTAAAATTTTTCAATAAATTATATATCACAATATCAAAAAAAGATATTACAATTTTTTTTAATTTATTTTCCAATAACAATTATTAAAAATGTATTATAAATAGTATATATTATTAATATGAAATATAAATCTAAGACAAATATATTAAAAAATTAAAACGTTTCTATTTATTAGTTAATACGAATAAAACCAAACTTAAACGTAATTAATTTGTATATTTATCGAAAACATTATAATGAATATATATGTAGAATTATTTTTAAAACATCAATTTCATGTCTGTAAAAAGAATTAAAGAATTCGATTTTTTTATTTTTATCTGGTTAGTATTAGATATCTAAATTTATATATATATATATATATATATAATCACAATTATGATTATTAGTTCCCCTCAGTCTACTACTAGATGAAGGCCTCTTTGTTTTGATCAATTCAATGCTTTTCTCTTTTAGTCCCTTTAGCGAATTTCCTTATTTCTCTGTCCCATCTATCTATGGGTCTTTCTCTAAATTTTCCTAAATTTTTAAATTCTAATCAATAATTTCTTCTGTCCATCAGTGGCCTTCTTCTTCTTGCTGTATATTTAACCTATTTTCATTTCAAACTTCTGTTACAATATCAGGTATTTTTATTTTCTATTTTGATTTTTATTTATGTTTTATTTTTATATTGTTTTCTATTTTGTGTTATTCCCAACATATATCTTTCTATGTTTCTTTATATTGTCCAGGGACTCTGGTATTATTATGATATATATATAGAGAGAGAGGGGAGATAGAGAGAGTTAAAGAGATACATATGGATACATAGATAGATAGATATTATAATCGAAGAATTGTAAAGACATTACAAAAGTCAAGAGAAAAATGGAAATAGAATTGTCATATTGGTTATATACATACATATATACATATACATATACATATACATATACATATACATATACATATACATATATATATATATATATATATATATATATATATATATATATATATATATAAAGCACCGATGAACAAGAAAATTTATTGGTTGAAAACAAAGAAGTATAAAAAGACTTAGAAATAAACTTAGATGAGGTATGAGAAAATTTGTAGATGTGGAATGTAACGTAACGAAATTGGATCACTGTAATTAGAAATTTTTATGACAGGTTTCCACCTAGTAGTGCATAAAGACAGAGATATAACTATGTATATATGTGTATATATATATATATATATATATATATATATATATATATATATATATATATGTAAAAACTATAATTGAATTGTAAGTGTAAATATTATCTTGGAATCTGAAGCGAGAAATATTGATAACTTTAGTGTAACAATCAGAATTAATTTACCAGTGCAGACAATTCCTCAGGCAGTTCTTATACACGATTGCATATACACGTATGTTATTCTTGTTACTCTTCCTGATTGCAAAATTAACACGCAAGGGAATAACGTTGTAGAGATTTTAGAGTAAATTACCGGAAATATATATATATATATATATATATATATACAAATCAAAATTAAAATAAAATCATCCTACCGGTTGTCAAAATGTCATTACGCATTTAAATGTTAATATATTGTTAATTTATTTTTAAAACACTTCAACAATTAATGAATACCTAACGCAACTGTGCACGGAATTTAAGTGGAAAATTGTGTAAAATTTTATGTGAATTCATTGAGTTTAATATAAATATATATATATATATATATATATATATATATATATATATATATATGATATGTAAATTTAATTATTACTATTTTAAATTTATAACTATATTTATTGTCAATAATATTATATGTATGCAAAAATAAAAACTAATATTTTCATTTTTAAAACTTAATATAAAAAATTGTTGTAATTATAAATTATTTCTTTAAAATAATGGCTATTGAAATAATTTTTTCACTTAAAAATATATACTCAAATAATATTTGAAAAAAGCATATTTTTCTAAGATTTTCTAATTAATATCTTATATTATATAATGTTCATTTAAATAAAAATTATTAACTGTAATTACTAATAATGGACAAATTAATCAAAATAATATTCACATATAGTAAAAAATCTATTATTATAAAAATATGCTTGAAATTTACAATCATTTAAAAGATAGAAATGATGAGACTTTAAAATGTTAATTACATTATATTAATATATATATATATATATATATATATATATAAATCGTAATTAATTATGATTCTGAGAAAATAACATATGTACATTTTGAAAATTATTCCTTTTTATGCGTATAAAACATGATCGAATGAAAATGTAATTAAAATAAATTATAAACAATTATATTTCCCTCTAATTAACTAAATATAATTAAATATAAAAATGTTATTCATTATAAATTCGAATAATAAATATTCATATGATATTTTTATTAAATTAGAGTTCGTTAAGTCCCTGTTCGATTTGCATTTTAACAATACACTTTCATATAAGCTCATCACAGATAACAAAAATACAATATAAATTCATTTAGCTATAATTATCACACATCGTGTAACAAAATAAAAAAATCTCACGAAAGTAGTAATTAAATATGAAAAATAAATTTTCCACATAATTAAGTTGTGAATAATAAAACGGGATTTTTCCGAATCACATACATGAAGTGAATAAAAAAAAATATACATACGAATTATAAACTCTATTAATGTTGAAATTAAAATTAATAATTAAACAATAAAATTCAATTAAACGGATTTAAATGTCACGCGCAGAGACTAAATAATATCAAAAACACACAGAATGATATTTTTTCAACAAGAGTGCTCAACAGATTTAATTAACAGCGAAACATAAAGGTGTAATCCATGAATCTTTGTGCAAGTGTGCGTCGGCTCAAATGAATTTACATTTACAACGTTTGAGGATTTTGTTGTATTCGCTATATTACAATCTCAGACTTATAGGAATGTTTTATAGATAAATGTCAGTAAACAGTGAACAGAAATTTGTTTTAAATGTTTATATTAAAATAAAATATATGTATTGATAATAGCAGTGATAAAAGTAAAATAAATGTATAGATTTATGACCATTAAAAAAAATTAATAATGTAGTTTAATGTTTTAATTATTTTTGTTTCAATTAATGTAATAATTGTCATATATATTAAAAATAAATAAAATATTTTCAATAGTGGAAAAATATATTTCTCAGTTTATAATTTTAAAACCTATGCCAAAAATAAAAAAAATATAAAGAATAAGGTATTAATATTTTCAAAAAATAATCATAAATGAAATATATTTACATATACACATATAATATACATAAATTAGAAAATATAATGAAATTAATTCTGAAAAAATTACATATTATGAAGTCAAATATTCCTCTATGTTTAAAAGGAGGTTTTTGAACATTGTATTTTACTTTTTCTTACTTATGGCAGTAAAACATGGGTCTTGAATGCCAAACTAATTCAGCGGTTTTAGACAATACAAAGAAGCATGAAAAAATGTATATTTGGAATAACACAAAAATATAAAACGAATCAAATGAATCAGAAAGAAAAAAAATACAAATTTTAAAGCAAAAATGGTAATTTCAAATTGAAATTGGTCTGTTGTATAACAAATAACTAAAGGAAATTATTGATTGGAAATCTAGATATATAAGAATGTTCAGGGAGAAACTCATGGATATATGGAATAAAGGTAAATAAAAATTCGTCTGAATTGACTGAAAGAGAAAAATATTTGAAATATTTTGGGATAGACTTTTATTCGGCAGTGGATAGAAAAACGTTATTGTGGATATATATATATATATATATATATATATATATATATATATATATATATATATGTATATCCTTCCCAAGATTTCTAATTCACTACCTCAAATTAGCAAGAAGATGTAAACAGTATTCTAAGAAGTGATTCTGCGATATTTTTTGAATATTAGTAGGTGTAATAAAGCGGATAAAAATTAAAATATTATTCCTAACCAAAATAAAAAAGTACTCACCAACACGTAAGTAGGATCAGTGCAGTGAGTTAAGATCCCAAACCTTCCAAATTTATGATAAGAAAATTCGTCAAATGAACTGGAAAAGAAAAGCATTGAAATAATCAAGGTGGGAAGTTTATCTAACAGTAGACTGAGAGGAGCTGATAATGATACATGTGTGTGTGTGTGTGTACATATTTATATATATATATATATATATATATATATATATATATATATATATAAAGAGAGAGAGAGGCTTGCTATAATATTTATTAAAAATGTATTGTCTTAACAGGTATTCACCTCATATTATTTTTGTTTGTTTTTTTAAATTAATATTTTATTTTATATATATATATATATATATATATATATATATATATATATATATATACTTTATTTGAAAAATGTTGGTAATTTTTCTATATTATTTTTTTCATATATACACATACATATATATATATATATATATATATATATATATATATATATATATATATATATATATATATATATATATATATACAATAAATTAAAATAATAATAAAACGAATTTCAAAAATTTTCATTTAAGATTATAGAAAATACTCCACAAAGTGTATTTCTGTTCTTTATAACACAAATAATAATAAAAATAAAAGTTTATGAATTCAAAGTACTTTAGAAGTACATAAAATAAAATAATTTTAATTTAATATATTATTATTATTTTATTCTTGCACGCAAATGCATATAATACGTATGCATATATATATATATATATATATATATATATATATATATATATATATATATATATATATATATGTATATATGTATGTATATATGTATGTAAGTATGTGTGTGTGTTTATGTAAGTATATATTAAATAGAAAGATTTATTATTTTTTTAAATATTTATAAATTAATTGAAATTTTGACATATTTTTAAACACGATATACATAATAAAATATTCTATAAACGTAAAAAAACGTTCCATTATTAAAATTAATATGAGAACGGCATGCAAGTATAACAAAAGTTTAATAAGTCTAACATCAATTAAGATTTAATTTAAAAGGTGAGATGTAAGATATTCGGTAGTTTTAAATATAAGTGCTTATGACACAAATGCATGCATGCAAGTGTTTTTCCATTTTTAATTATCGTCAATTGATATATGTATATATGTATATATATATATATATATATATATATATATATATGTCGAATGCGATAAATTGACTAGATTTGTTACGGAAACATAAAATAAAAAGAAATTAAATAAGGTTATTTATATTTAATATTAGTGTATATAAACGAATATATATATATATATATATATATATATATATATATATATATACATTCATAAATTATTTTTTTGTATTATTATTCTATATATATATATTTATGTTACTTTAATTCTCATAGAAATATATAAATACTTTTGAGGTAAATAAAAAACGATTAATATTTTGAAAATTTAAAAACTTTAAATTATATTAACGAAAAAAATATTTATAATAACTACGATGTGGATTTCACATAAATAAAAAATAAAGTATTGTTTATAATCATATGAAATAACTTGAAATGATTGATTAAAATCTAATTTTTTAGACTGTAAATATAGGTACACTTTTACACAAATTAATTATTACCGCCATCACCACAAAATATTAAAAAGAGTTCAATATTTTTTTTATAATTATTTTATTTCTTTAACACAACAATAAACTAATGTGCATTTCTATGGCAATGCTTTAATCATCATAATTCAGTGTTATAAAAAAAAGTGAGCAATTATTGAATATTTTTTCATATCTTATAATATTGGAATGAATTTCACACAATTTCAAAACTAGTAACAAAATACATCTATTTAAATGAAATTATTAGAATGTAAAAATAATGTAAATAATTAATAAATAAATGTTTAAAAATAAAAAAAAATTATAAAAGATAATAATTATACGACATAAATTAATTCAACTAATAAAATTTTTTAATATCCTATTTAATTTATAAATGTAGTAAAGTAATATCCATGTACTTTATAATACTTTTTATATTAGTTGGATGTCAACATTAAATGTATAAATCATTTTTAACATTAATTAAAATAAATTTTCTATTGCAAATAATTGACATTTAATTATTGCATACAATAAAATGTACAATGGTTTAGTTTTGTCATCTTGAATAAGATAAATGAATCATAAAATAGTTAATAATTTTATTTATATGAACGTTGTCTACGTCATGAATTTATAACATTAATAGAAAATATGTTAATGTTCACGGTCGAGATATGAACTCACTGGTGCGCAGAATATTTTGTACAGTAGCGATCGTTTAATAAAATGAACACATGAAAGTGCATAGTATTGTATTAAGTAATCTTCTAGTTGACCTAGGGTTACCTTCTGCTTTGAAGAATAAACTCTTAAGACGTTATTCTTCGATACGGTTGGACGATTATGACAGTAAGTACTGTAAAACATCTGTTTTACTATTATGATTTATTTGAAAATATGCTGTTAAATTTTAACTGTATTTTTCATTTTAATATTTTTTTAATTTCCTTTATAAAAAAGATTGAAAGAAGTAAACATCGAAGTTGATTGAACTTTAGTAAAAAATCTATTATTTATTGATAAAGTGTAATAAATGAGTGTTGTGATATATTTAAGAAAATATTTTCATCTTGATTACATTTAATTGTAGCTTCCACTTCATTATATAAATAATTTATCAATTTTGTTTACTGATAATTTTATAAAAAGTGTTTTGTTGTAAATATTTTTCATTTCAATTATTATTAGATAATTAATTTAAGATAAAAAATATAAAAAATTAAAGATGACAGTTCTAAAACTATCATAATAAACATTTTCTAAGACAATAACACTATTTTTTAACGTATTAAGTCTACTGAAAAGTTCTGTTTACTTTTTAAATAAAAGAAAATAATAGATTTATATATTGTTTATTAATATTTAATTGAGAATAAAATTTTGATTAATATTAACAATTTTTTCTTGTTTTAATGAAAGCTTTTGAATTCCTTTTCGATAAAATGACTTGCTTTTGGAAATTAAAAACTCATACAGTATCTTTTTCATACTTCTTTATTAATTTATTTTCCATTTAAAATAAATTTATAAAACTAAAAATAAAATATAGTTACAAAGTGATAATCTAGAGAATAGGTTGAGTGACTTAGAAACCTACAACCACATTAAGCAATTTTTTCCGGATTGCTAAAATTGATAATATACGGTGACCTAAATGAGATTAAAAGATTTAGACATGTGTTTACTTGCTTACTTTCATTTATCATTCACTAAAATTTATCAATTTCCTTTTTACCATCCTATATATTGATGTTATTTGTTTCATTTAATAAAATAATGAAAAAAATTTTTTTTGAAGGAAAATTACATTTTAAAATTATTTGAAGTATTAATGTATGTTTTTAAAATAATTATTTATAATTAAATATTTTATATAAAAACCACTATTCTGGATTAATTTTAATTTTTTATTTATAAACATTATTAATTTTTAATATATTACTTCTAAATATATATTAAATATATACTTCTAAATATATACTTCTTAAATATATATTACTTCTTGTTAATTAAATTATAATTAATTTATATATAGGGTATTAAATGTAGTGATAATTAAATTAATATATATTTAATATAATAACATTTTATTGATATATTTAATAAATTAAAATTTCATATATTTTTTCATTTTTATAAAAGAATTATTTTGTAGGAAATTCAATTATTATAAATGGAACAGATTTTTTATAAGTCATATTATTATTATTTGAAAAATTGTAGTAAAATGTTTTAGTGAATTCTGATTAATATTTTATATTTATATTTGGTTAAAAATTTCTACTAAAAATTCAATTTATGAATATTTTTTAATTTCATATTTTCTTTCAAAAATAGAAACATTGAAAATATTACATTCTTTTTTAATTGAAAATAAAAGATTAACTCTATTTTTTGGAAAATTCTATTATAATATATATATTTTTTTGGATTTTCGGTATTAGAATAAATTTAAAAACTAATTTTTTTTATATTGGATATTATTTATTTTCTATTAGGACCTATTGTACTGGTAATAATTTAAATAACATAAAAACAATTTGAATAGCAGGCTGAATTTAATATATTTTTTTAAATTGAAGAAGAAATATTCTTGAAAAATATAAAAATCGATATACTCAAATTCGAAATTAACACAATTCAAACATGTGTATACGAATGTCAGCAGAGGTTTATTTTCAAATAAAGTTTTTGCGAACATGACAAACTCGTAACAGTTTTGAAAACATATTTATAAATATTTGTTTGCAGAAGACACAACATGAATATTTCATTAAAGTATTGTGTTGATGCAGATATACTTTCGTGATCCGGTTTGCCGATACAATTTAAAATCTAACATGTTTTCCGGCTAGAGATTAAGGTAGAGGGCACCCTAAACGTAAAGCATAATAATGAAACATAAGGGGTTTGTTCACGAATCTCTCAGATCTGGGGACGTGTGGCCACGATAAGCTTGAGGCGGATTGAAGCACGCGATGGCCCTTTAGCCCGCGGGTACCGCAAGACCAGAGCAAACTCG
Organism: Neoneuromus ignobilis; assembly: GCA_029203775.1. Lineage (NCBI taxonomy): Eukaryota > Metazoa > Arthropoda > Insecta > Megaloptera > Corydalidae > Neoneuromus > Neoneuromus ignobilis. The sequence continues at coordinate 13,412,949 of CP092087.1, forward strand.
ACATCACTAATGACCAAGCGGGTTATATGCATTCATTTTGGTTGCTTAATTACCTTTGATCCGACTGGCCTGATTCTGAGAGGGCAGTTTATTTCTTGTTACAGAACGACCGTTAAACAGAACCGAATACGTAATGGTAATAATTAAATCTTTTTTCAACAATATCGTATAATTAATATAATGCTCTAAGTCCATTAAGCTGTATTTGTGCATATCATATTTATTAAGTGTAATTATATTTTCTTAGAGAAAGTGTACATAATTCAAAAATAATTTGTATATATATATATATATATATATATATATATATATATATATATATATATATTGGTTTAAATTAGTAAGATGTATTAACAGAGCTGTGAGTTAATAAAACCACGTTATTGGTTACTTGTTTATTTTACATTATGTACAATGATGAAAACTTAAATTTTATTTATACTTTTAATGAATAATAAATCATAACAGCAAATCTGAAAAAATACACATAAAGACATTATATGTTTATCAAATATTATTAAGAATTTAAGAAGTTCAGTTCAATTTTACAAGCAACTTATTATTTATTAAAACGGCGTTAAGAAATCAAACGAAAAAGTGAACTTCAAACGTTCATAATATTATAAGGAAGTGAAAACCAGAAGACTGAATAATTGGTACTTAATTATTATCATTTGGTGAATTTCCACTTTTGATTTTCTTTCTTGATTCGCATTTGAAAGTAAATTTTCATTAGTTAATTAATGCAAAATATCAGAATAAATTTGTGTCATATATTTATATATATATATATATATATATATATATATATATATATATATATATATATATATATATATATATATAGTCAGTCATTTATATTTCTGTTAAAAAGACCTCAACGATTTAAATTCATGCATAATCTTTTACGTAAATATAAATACTCATTATAATAAGTTTAAAAATACAAATAAAAATGTTTATACACAAGTATAAAATAAATTTAAAACATTTTCTTATTTATAAATTAATGAAATATGTTTTATTTAAAAAGTTAATAAAATTTAAATTTATTATTTTGAAAATAAAAAATCCACTTTAATGTGTAAAAACATAAAATATTGGAATGAAATAAATTATTTTATTTAATTTTTAATTAAAATTATTAAACAAACAGAAACGAATATTTCTATAAAAATATATAACATACACACACACACATATATAAATATATATGTGTGTGTGTGTGTGTGGCTTTCTATTCACTGCTGGATAAAGCTTCTCCCAAAATTTTCTACTTCAACCCATCCAATTCCATTTTCTTCCATTCAATTCCGAAGATTTTTTTATATCTCTGACCCAACTACCATGTTCATTTTAATCTAAAATTAAATTTTAAAATTAATTAAACATTTCGAGATACAGTGAATGAATGAAACAAGGTATGTACTTTGTTACTCAGTTAATATGCCCAACTAATAAGTCATACTATTCATAAGCAATTTTTGGAATAATTATATACGCAAAAATGACAAAACTTTCTTGATTACCTAATATATTTAATTATATTAAATAAAAATGTTTAATTTTTATATTTTGATTACAGTTTGTCCAATAGGAAATTTAGTTAACGTTGATTGTGTAAAAAATTTCTTAAATGAATTATGCAATAAATATAAATGAATTAAACTAAAAATTTAAACATTAATAAATTACATTAATTAATTTTTAATATTGTTATAACAGAAAATTCGCTCATTATAACATTCTAAGATAATTAATAACAATACTGAAATAAATATATCAAAAAATCAAAATTTTTTAGATATTTATATAAAAAATAATTTCTATTATCAATTTTATTAAGACAATAAATTACTTCAAAACTTTGTTATATTTTACAACAAATTAAATTAGTTAATAAGAATTGAATAAATATTTTGCTAACATTTTAATTTAGTAATTTTAAAACTTAATTTTTATCTTTATTATTTTTTGAGTTCATTTAAAAACCGATAAAATCAATTTGATTGTTTAATAGATGACAAAAACTTAAAAAAAAAAACATTTTAAAAAAACAAATATTCAAAATGATATTAATCATTTTCCGTTGTCAATTTTAAGTTGCTGTTTTAGCATTATAAGTAAAGTTGTATCCGTTTTGTAACTTCGGTTTCGAAGAAAACAATTTAATTAAGTTTCAAACTTTTAAGTTTCAGAAAACTGTGAAGAGTTGTAAGACACTGTCAAGATTCAAGCATTTTCTTAACAAACGATGTCATTTTAAGTGTATTAAAAATTGAATCAAATATTTACTTTTGTATCAAATATTTAAAATACATATTTATAAAAATATACTTGTATATTATAAATCATATTGTTGTCTTTGTAGTTTGTTTTTTTTGTTACTTTTTCTAACTTTTGATTTGTATATAAAATATATTTTCAATTACCTTGTTTATTCCACAATAGTCATTATCTCTGATCTATTTTTAGAATTCATTTCTGATACTCGTGTAAGAATATGAATAATGTAGTGTTTTTAACAGTCATGCACACATAGTAGTCAAATTCAACTTATCTAGTTGACTTTATCGCCTAAAATAATCATTCCATAAATTTATAATTAATGTAAAACTAATGTGTACATTAATTTGTATAAGAGAAATATTCATTCATAAATTCATTATTCTATAACGGGGTCAACGGTTTGTTAAATTAACAGAAAAGACATGCATTATCTCATAAATAGTAAATATAATACGGATATAATTAGATTTTATGAAAACGGCTCATTTCGTCATCTATTTTTATTAACATAAAAACAATGTCAGTCTGTGGTTTTCTTTTGATGTTGCCGACAATGTAATTTTTTAATTTAATGTTAACTTCAAATCACGTACAATATAAATGTAATTTTTTTCCATAACACTTTGCACGATATAAACATTTAAAAAATAGGACCGACAAACTTAATTATCAATTAGTGAAATAAAATATTTACAATCTAAGCAATTATTATGACTTTATTCATTAATACTAGATCAAAATGAATGGGAAAAAAGTATATTACGAGAAACCGCATCACTAAGCTTGGATTTGCGGTCAATGTTTATTTGTACTTGTTGTGTTTTCAACGAGCAAATACTACTGGATTATATTATTATAGAGACGGGCATATTGCGGAGATGTTTTAAAACGAGCAATGTCGTTTTATTTAACATTGTCTTTTTAGGTTTTGAAAAATAAATTACATGGTTTAATATAAATTTTTGATAATTTCGGTTTGATGTAATAAATTGGAAAAATTACATTTATAGTTGATGTTTTATTTTGAAATTAGATTTAAAAAAATAGAAAAAATGGGTTATTACTTTGAGTTTTTTAAAATAAAATTTATAAAATTTGTAACATTTTATTTTTCAGATAAAGTAAATTATCAAATCCGTTATATATTCATTCTTTATATATCATTAATAAAATCGAACGTATTTTCAAATGACAATAATTATATTTTAAAATTAGTAAACCTTTGAATTTTTTTAAATAATAACAAAATGAAAATATGTTAAATTAATTATGAAATTTCTTTGTATTAAAAAAAAATAAAATTATTCAGTATATTTATAATTAAAACTAAAAATATTCTATTTTCTAGATTGATAATTAAATATTAGTGTATATTTCTAATAAAAAACTAAAAAATAATAGTCTATAGTTCTGAAGAAATAATCATCTTAATAGTTAGGATAAATGTAACTAATATTTTATATACTAATTTCTTTCAATTATCTCATATCTAATTATTAGTTATTTTTTTAAAAAAGAAGTAATTTTAAAATTATAGTTTAACAACAAAAAAAATATTAATAGTTAAAAAAGTTATTCCCAAATATTGAATGAAAACATATATAATTAACTACCTGTACTTTTATTTTGCTATTTATTAACATCTACACACTTCAACGAAATGTTATAATTGAAAAAATTAAAAACAGACAAAAATTTAATTTGAAAAATTATTTTTCACAAAAAATATATTCACATACATTAATGATATCTTCATTTATTATATTATGTATTTTTATTTTAATATTATTTATACGAAATGCTTCCGGTCTTGTCAAGTAGTCACTTTTAATTGAATTTTAATTATATTCTGTCAGTTTAACTCTGATTTTTTCACTTCAAATCTCTTTAATGTGCATTAATACACGCACACACACACACACAAACATATGTATGTATATATATATATATATATATATATATATATATATATATATATATATATATATATATATGGATAGTAAGCAAATAAATTCACGATTAAACCCTTCAGTGTTGTTTGAGCCACCTATATATACATATATATATATACATATACATATATATATATATATATATATATATATATATATATATATATATATATATATATATATATATATATAAATCAATATTAATCAATATTCAATTTTGTTAAAAGTATGATAAAAATATTTTTCAGTGTTGTAATAAAAAATATTATTCTGTTTTATGTCTATAATGTTTGTTTTATATCAATTTATGTTATTTGTATATTCGATAAAAAATGTATTAGACATAATGTTTGAAAATATTTTTTAAAATCTACAATTTATTTACGTCTGTTTACAAACAGCTTAGTGCTTTTTGTTAAGAATCACTTTATTAAATGTAAAAATTGAAAAAACGATATTCATATAAAAGGAACAATACTGTTCAAAGACTATTTTCTCTCACGTGTGGCATAAACTACAATAAACATGTCAAGGAAACATATTTTATTATTGAATGACGTAGAAATTTCAAATGTTTTTATTATATGAAAATAATAATAAATTTGACTGGTTTATATGTTACATCATCGTATTTCTAAAAGAATATCATAAAGAAGACGGAGTTGACTAAATATCGCCTGGAGATATTGCATGAAACGAAGAATTTTAACAGAAACAACAAAACACATCAGTTACATGACTGCTATGAATATAAAAGTAATCGACCTGTATCAGATTATATTTAAATATTTTCTATGAAAATAAATTTATAAGTTTAGTATCGATTATGAACTAATAGGATTCATAAATATCAAATATTTTTTATACAAATTCTCTTTAACAGTTTCATACACGTATATACATACATACATATATATAAACACATAATCATACACACGCACTTAAATATATATATATATATATATATATATATATATATATATATATATATATATATATACTGTAATAAATAATAATTAGTATCAAAAATTTTTTTTGGTATTCAAACAAATCTACTTTTTATTCAATATGTAAAATGATTTTATTAATTCTTATATATTTCTTATTTCTCTAAATGCTTTTATTTTTAATTTAAAAAATAAATTGTGGAATTAAATAAGTCATTAAAACTATAATCAATTTAAAAACATTAAATGCCTTTTTACAAAACATACAGCGTTGTATTAAAAAAAAAATATTTCATTTCACACAAATGAATTGTCACTTCTAATACCATAAAATATTAAAAATTATTTAATGATTATTTAATGTTTCCTTTGTTCATAACAATAATCAGCTAATGTGCATTTCGATAGCATTGTAATCATAATCAGAGCATTATGTTATAACATCTAAAATTTTATATTTTCTTTTAATTTTATAACGTTGAATGATGATTACATTGTTATCGAAATGTTTGGATATGTTAAATTAATAATGAAATTTCTTTGTATTAAAAAAAAATAAAATTATTCAATATATTAGGTTGGCAAGTATCTCCCTTCCGCTTTTTTTTTTTGTACATAGCTGCGAAATTCAAAAGACCAGAAGGCGGAAGGGAGATATTTGCCAACCTAATATTTATAATTAAAACTTAAAATATTGTATTTTCTTAATTGATAATTAAATATTAGTGTATATTTCTAATAAAACACCAAAAAATAGTAGTCTATAGTTCTGAAGAAATAATCATTCAATTATTAATTTTTTAATTATTAATTTATTAATTTTTTATGAATAAACAAAGTGAACAATAAATAATGTTAATATCTTGTAGTGTTGATAATAATTTATTTGTGGTAAAGTCAATTTGCTATAATTCTAAAATAAATAATAAAAAAATATTTGTTTATTTATCACAAATAAATCACTTTTTATTTTATCAAAATTGTATAACAAGTATTAAGAATTTCTTATTATTTATTTTTTTAATAAAAAATATTTCAAGTTCATTAAAATTATTCATTTAAAACTTAACTATTTAGAGCCTTATAATATCGTCATTTTAATATTTACAATTTTTTGAGTACCATTTTTATATACGTTTTAATAATTAAATATTTGTAAATTAAAATATGATTATACACATAAAACACACACACACACACACACACACACACACACACACATATATATATATATATATATATATATATATATATATTAGGTTGGCAAGTATCTCCCTTCCGCTTTTTTTTTTTTTAATTTTTTTTTTGTACATAGCTGCGAAATTCAAAAGACCAGAAGGCGGAAGGGAGATATTTGCCAACCTAATATGTTTATTTATCACAAACAAATAATTTTAAAATTTCTCAAGATTATATAAAAAGTATTCAGAGTATTTTACTATTTATTTTTCAACAAAACATATTTCAAATTCATTCACGTTATCACAATTAGGTTTAAAAACTCTAAATTTTATAATTCTAGATTCAGCTTTTTAAACATTATTATTTTTTTGAATATCTTTGTATATACGTTTTAATAACTAAATATTTATTAATAAAGATATGAATATATATATATATATATATATATATATATATATATATATATAATAAATTGAATTCACATTTAACAGAGAAGACGATTACCATCCGCAGAATGAAAAAAATACGAAGAGTTTAAAAAAATTCTTTGGAAGTAATAAATGAATTATTTTGATTCTGTTTAAGAATCAAACACCGAGTAAAATAACAATTTCAATGTCAAGTTTCTAATTTCTTGGAATCTTTTTAATTTCTATAGAAGACATTATCACATGTATATACGTACATATACAAGATTTAAATTTTAATAACCGCGTAATCTTGTTCACGTTACCTTGAACTTCATTATATCGCGTTTTATATACATTCGTTGCTTATGTGTTTGTTTCAACGTTAACGTTCATCATACTGTCTACTACACGAAGTAATAGTCATGCATGTTCAACGAACAGGTTTCATAGCATATGAGGACATGACAGATTGTTTATAGTCATCGTATTTATGTTTATATATATATATATATATATATATATATATATATATATATATACAATGAGGGATATTGGTGAACGAATATAAAGATTCGTCCATTACATTATGAGTTATTAATTACAACGTAAATTAATCATTCGATACTTCATCTTAAAACACGAACATTTTATGACCAAGACAAATTAAATGACTTAAAAAATTGGCAAATATATTTTTCCTTATATACAATTAATGTTGTGCACTTAATCTTATTATAAATGCAAACTTTAACACGTGTCTAATTATGAACGCAACGTTATTAAATCTTCTTAAATATGTTTTATATAGACATACATACATACATACGCACACATATATAAATATATATATATATATAAGCGATACATACGACCTTTATATATTCATCTTAATAGATTTTAAAAAATTGACAAAGTTAACGATCAATGATTGATTATGGAACGACTTAAATCTTAGCTCTTTTAATTAATTATTAATACAATGTTTTGTTGTTTGTACATGTCATGTCTTGTGCTAAAAATATATAATAATCTTTAATTACCTTTTAACATAAAATTAAGCAATATAAAAAATATATTACATATATTTAAAAATATGTTCTATGTTAAGAAATCAGGTTTTATGAATTTTGATAAGCTTGTTGTAAATATTTAAACGTGTATAGAAATATATGCAGAGAATTATAAATATTCAATAATTATTTTCAATCGCATAGTAAAAAAAATATTTTTTACATATAACTATGAACAGTAAAAAAATAGTACTATAATAATGAAAAATATTTCAAGTCAAAAAATTGTTTTTTATTAATTTTTTAAAAATGAAATTTTTAGAAAACAATAAAAATATAAAAATCAATATTAGAAAATTAGTAAAAAAAAATAACGAATATATAGGTTTTATTATTCAAATAAAAGTTAAAATTTACATGAACTTTAATATTTGTTATAATATAAATAATAGGTTTCTTACAGATAATTTTTAAATAAATCAAAAAATTTATATTTAAATTTTAATCCAAAATATATTTTCCATTAAACTTAAATTTTCAATACTTTGGTGAAATTTTTTTTTATTTACGCTAAAGAAAAAATCGAGCTTTCTTCAGACATCAGTCTCTGTATTAAACTGTTTTCCATTAATATACTTTTGGAGACTTCGGAATAAATGATAATCTGATGATGTCAGGTTGGAAAAATATGGCAGATGTTTTATAATTTTCTATTGAAACTGTCTCAATTTTTGGAACATTTCTCTTGTCGTATAAGATCGGACGTTACTATGATGAAAACTTGCATCTTTTATATTAGCTAGTGCTGATTTTTTTCGTAAATTGATTTCTTTCAGATTGTCTAGTTGTTCATGATACAACGTTTTCATAATAGATTGTTTGATAGTGGTTCATAAATTATAATTTTGTCCATATCCCATCGAATCTCCTTAAATTAAATTTTCTCTTCAGTTATGGAAATAATGTTTCATTATGGTTAACCCATTGTCTTCGACGTTTAATATTGTTATAAACAAATCATTGTTCAACACTAGCAACAATTCGATTCAGAAATGGCTCTTTTTCCAACTTACAGAGATGAGAAGTAAAAATGTTTATTTTGATTCAGATTAAGCTCTGTATGATATATACGCTATATGATTTTCACATAAATGAACTATCCTATCAACACCACAAGATGTTAAAAAATTATTCAATAATTATTTATTTATTTATTTTTTGTTGGTGAACTGAAATACATTTCAATAGTAATGATATCATCACAAGAGCACTGATTTATAAAATCTATACTAATTCTTGATTAAAAAATACTTATATGTTATTTATTGAATTTATTCTTAAGCGAACAATAAATAATTATTGCATACTTTTTTAATATCTTGCGATGTTAAGAGATAGTCTATTTGTGTGAAAGTGAATTTACCAGTTTGAAAAAAATAGTGTACTATATGATGATATTTTAATAAAAATGCATATTTTTCAATTATTATGAGTTAAGTTTTTAAAAAATTAAATCACTTAAAAATGTAAATAATGAGATTATTATAATTTATTTCACATTAAATAACTTAGTATAGATTTTTTTTATATTTTAACAAACAATGAACATATTTGATTATATAATTCATAATTATATTAATAATAACTATTATTTAAATAATAGTTATGACACATTTATACATATTTGCCATTATTTTTATTTAAATATTTAATGAAATGCATTCTAAATAAAATAATTATAACATTATCAGTATGTTTTTTATAATAACATTTATTATTATTGATATTCTAAGTAACATAATAAGCTTAATCATTATTTAAGAGGTATTGACAACCCTAAATATACGACTACTTTATATTTATGTACATTTTATTAATTTACTAAATACTTAAACAAATAATTTCTTTGTAAAACAAGATGTTTACATATATGAACATCAGATAAATAATATTTTCCGCAGACATAATTATACGTTTAAAAATCTATATTACAGTTTTAGTTATAACTGGTAAGAATACCGACTTAACGAAACAGTGATAAAATAAATAATAAAATAATTTTATAGCTAATAATTTTTAAATTATCACTCGTATAACACGAAATTCTGATGTTAAAATTATAGTCACCATTTCTATAGAAATATCTCATTTTATAACACTGTTTAGCATATCATATATTTTCGTAATGATTAAATTGTAAAACGACCAAAGAAATATTTTATTTCTACGTAAGGTGTACGTGTACGAGAGGAAGAAAAAAAAACTATATAATCATAAAAAAAGATAATAAATACGAAATTTCTGATCGTTAAAGTGAGTAATGGGTCGGCAATTAATATGCTAAGATCAAGTGTGAACGTACGGTCGTAATATATAAAAGTAAAAAAATGGGTTGTTAATTACAACCTGACGTGTTTGAGAATCCATTAAATCGAAAGCTCATCAATTCACAGTATGAGTGTGTATCAGGTCAGGTGTCGAATGTCATTAAATGATGAATCCTAATGAATAGCAATTATATACAATTAGTTATGGTAATGACTTTAGTTGATGTGTCTTATCTATGAGTATAGTAATTATATCAAGATAAGAAACAAATGGAATCACTGAAATTATGACACGGTGTAGATTAAAATAATATCGACTCGTATAAATTATAAATGCTACGTTTTTAATTTATAAGGTAATATATTTAACTTTTTCAAATTGGGCTCTTCTACATTTGTAATAGTAAATACAAAGTTCATTTTCTTTACAACTTAAATTTTAATGTAATTATTTTTTTTAAAAAATAACAATGCTTAAAAATACTCAATAGTCCAAAAACGATATCTTTTATACAATAATTGAAAAATAACAAGTTATTCGATAAATAATATCACTTTAAATATCAATCAGAATGATGAAAAATATTTTTTTAGTTAATTGCTTACTATTATTTATTATTTTTTCCTATCTTCAATCTCATTTAAATCATCGTGTATATAACTACTTACAACATTGCTGCACTTAATTTTTATTCCAAAAAATCAAAATATTTTAATTTACAAAAAAAATATTGCTTTTGAAACGACTAGGTGTACATATTCTAAAAATTTATTGTTATTTTTTTTTAAAAAATATCATTTAAATCAAATTTAATTAAAAATCATAAAGCTTATAAACTTTTGTTTAATTTTCTTCTAATAAATATTATTTTGAGTATTTTAGAAGGTTTACAGAAAGATATATTCTAGAATTATAGGACATGAAATTAAATTTAAATTTTATGATAGTTTTTACTGAAAGTTTTAATAGAGTCGGCCATCACTAATCCGATCACCGGTAATCCGGTTTTACCACTAATTTGAACATAATTTCCGCGAGTATAATTTTTTGTGATTTTTTGTATTTTTTAGTTAATCCATCTCCAATTAAATTAGTGATAGACTCTTTTTATTTTATTGCATATATGCAATGTATATATATGAATGTATTTATTTGTCTATATCTAAGAATTCTGTCACTCTTGAGTGAAGAGATGCTACTTATTGTTTTTATAGCATGATTTGAATTTTAAATTCGTATCCTTTTTTTAAAAAAAATTGACATATTACAATTACATTGTTCTTTTCAATAAAAAATATTTAAATTTTTGATAGTTTGTCAGGTCTGAGTGAGATAGATTTAATATCTGAATGTGTTACGTTTTTGTATTTCTTATTTTTATTTTAGATAGAATTTTTAATTTTCTATATCTTCCCTTATATACTAGTTAATACATACTTTAAATTGAATTTTTTTAAATATTATTTTTAACAGTTCAAAAGTTTAAACAAGCTCAAAGTCACTGGATATTTTCTGAATTTATTATACGGGATTTATTTTCAAAAATTTTAGGTTAACTGTTGATTAAACTATTTATTTGACAAACTCACTAATCTGGCACCCCATAAGTGTCACGATGTCGGATGTTGAATAATCGACTCTGCATGTATTTTGAAAATTTTCAATATTTTAAGTAGTTTTTTTTACTAGTGAAATATAGAAAAAATAATTTTAAAAAATCCAATAGATATGAATAGTTAAATATTTTTTAAGAAATAATATTTGTTTGAAAAAAATTATTTTAAAAAAAATTACAACCCCTAAAATTATCATTTCAATTATTTTATTCTTATGTTAAAAATATAATCCAAATATGATTTTTTAACATTTTTGTTAATGCACAAAAAAATTATTTACTAACATTATACATATATATATATATATATATATATATATATATATATAAATTGAAGAAAAATATAATATTGACTTTACTCTTGTAATTAAGTTTTGTCTGTTCAAGAGAAAATAAAATTCTGCAATTAATATGTCTAAGAAGTAAAACAATTTCTTTTCTCAGTTTTCTTATTGAATTTACTCAACGTCGCTTTCGATACTAATGTTATCAATTATCTTTGATATATTGAAGCTTTTTATCTCTATGCTCCTAATTCAACTATCTATTTTAGTCATATATTTATTCTATAATTATATATAAAAAAAGTTTTGTTTGTAATTTCAACCACAATTGTGGGAAATGCTTAAATTATTTTTTTAAAAGTAACATACAGATTATATAACATATATGGTTATATATTCAGAAGATAGAAATTTAATTCGTGAGCTTCATAAAACATAAACAGAATAGTTGTTTATGTAAACGAATGCTGCAACATTTTTATATTAAAAACGACATCATAAAAGCGGAATAACTAAAACAAAATGAAATTTTCTTACGTGGAGTTTGCATTTGCATTATTTAATGGAATAGTCGAGAAAATGCATTTACCATGCTGGCACTATTACTACACAGATGTCACAATAATCTGACAAACCAAAAACTCTCGTACAATCCTCAAGCTATAAGCTTGACTGCTGTCTCTACTCACAAAACGCCGTTGCAATGTCTGCTGATATCATGTGAAATAATTTCAAAAACGAGAAATATAATAATATTTAGATTGCGGCGTTAAGAAACAGATGGTTTCCATTAAAACTATAAATTTCTTACAATAGCTATTCATTAAGTTTGTTTTCTAAGTAAATTACAATCATATCTAAGTCTAAAATACATTTAAATCTATTATTGTGTTTGGAGAATAAATTTCTATTTTAATTATTCTTTCTTGTTATATTTTTAATATTGTATAATATTTTTAAATCACTTATTTTTATTCTATACATTTAAAATTCTATCCATGTCCACATATATTTCAGTTCATAAATCAATTTTTATGTTTTAAATAAATTAAAAATGTTTCCAATTAATTTCGTTATCATTTCATGTTTGTTTAATTTTCATTAATATATTTTATAAAAATTAAATATATAAATAAGAACTCAAAAAATTAAATCAATGAGTTTTACATATATGTTAAAATGTCTTAAAAAATTATATATTAAAAATATTAATTAGCTCTTCATAATTGCTTCAAGCAATATTTAATTAATAAATTTTATTTTACTCTTCCATATTTAATTAAATAAAACATTGTATATTTGTTTTTCTCAATGTACATGGATTTAAATTAATATATTTGAAATAGATGTCATTTGATAATATACATTTGATTTAAAATATATTAACGTTAAAAAAAGTCTTTTGTATTTACATATAATTTAATAACTGTATCTATATATTAATTATTTATATATTTTTTTCCTTACAAAATAATATTATATATTAAACATGATAATTAATATAATCTAAGTAATGAAAAACATTTAGATATATATATATATATATATATATATATATATATATATATATATATATATATATAAGAATAGCGATTTTATTTTACTATAACAATAATTCATTTTGTTGGCAACTTGACAGTAAGTAATGGATTTTTAGACACTAAGTGAATTTTTACATCGATAAGTAGTAGTGTATATGAAAGATATAATATTTTTGAAAAACTATACCTCAAGAACACTTAGTGATTAATATGAATTAAAAAAAGACAAAATATTCTATGATTGAGAATGATAAAAAATTAATGCAGTTTTTGTCAGATTTATTACATGGAATTGACGGTATAATTAACGCATAATCCGTTATATTACTTAACATATTTATTTATATATATATATATATATATATATATATAGAGAGAGAGAGAGAGAGAGAGAGAGAGAGAGAGAGAGTCTGGAAACGGAAAGGTCGTATGTAGTTATCCATACATATTTTTCAGAAAAATGTACCGTATTTGATTTTGGTTTTATTCTTATGATAAAATATGTAAACAGACTGAAATGATGTACCATCTAAGCTTATATTTTCTACTTTATGAATCTGACACTAGCACGATTTCTGATGTGACCTAGTTGCAATCATTTTCACGTTGAATTATGTAGTAGACATACATCACTTACAACTGAATACAATGGTAATTTTCTGGTTTTATAAAGATTGAAGTTAATAATATATAAATGTCAAAAACAAAAAGTATTTCATAATATAGATTTATTATATATATATATATATATATATATATATATATATATATATATCACATCAAAATTGTTTTACTATAGGAATATCTGAAAAGTTGTTCATTTAGTTTGATTAATATTACAACTGTTTATGCTATTCGAAATTATCAAAAAAAATATGTATATTTTCTACTTTTGTAACACTGAGTTTAAATTATTTTAGATATTCTTCTAGCCAATTAATATATATTTTTTAAAATTTGAGGATACTTTTTAATATAAATTTCATTAAATTGAAAAGCAATGCACTTATAATATTTAAAAACATTAATTTTACATTCGGAGCATAAAATATGATACAATAATTCAAAGGCAAAAAATGTTTAATATATGATAATAATTTTTTTATATATATATAATTTTATTTTATTTATATTAGATATAATTAATCACAATCATATACTAAATTGTATTATCCATTATAATAGAGTTATATTTTTTATCTTATTTTTTAAAAACAGTATAATAAATAAAGGTTTCTAATAAAGTAGTCTAATAAAGTTTTCATCAATAAGACGAAACGTAAACTATTGTACTCTGAATCTCTATAAGTTTAGATTATCTTGACAAAGTTAACTAAACTTTGAATGACTATCCTAAGATGTAGACTTATTCGAAAGATTAGAGTATCGAAATTTAGATAGATTTAAAATTTATGTCATCTATATATTCCATTATACAAAATGTTAATTAATTTAATATTCCTTTATAAATAATTACCTTAAATATTAATATTCAATACTTCATTAATAAGATATTATTTACAAAAAATGAATTTCTTATTAATTGTTACATTAACTTAAATAATATTTAGATATTTATAAGTTTATGAAAATATTATTGTTGATGTACAATTATTTGAAATTCTATTTTTTATATTTAGAACTGAAATGTTATTAATATAGTTGAAAAAATATTTTTATTTTATTATTTAAATATTTTAACATATAGGGTCATCCAAATGTGACGCCTTAATTTGTGTTTTATTAAAAAGAAACTATACACATGTTTCTTTTTATTAGATCGTGTAATATGAAATGTTGGATGTTTGAATTGGAAACCAAAGAGAAATCCGACATTCCATATAAGACAACTTAATAATAAAACAAAAATTTAGGTGTCACATTTAGATGACCTTATATTTTTCATTATTGTATTTTCCATTTTGATAAATTTATTTTCTGAAATAAATATGTGTAAAAACTTTAACAAATATACAATAACTTTTTATTTAAAATATGGTTACATATAATAAGTATAATTTTTGTAATTTGTTCTTAATTAAATTTACTGTATATATATTTAAAAATATCTCTTTATTTATCTGTCTATCTAATTATATATATATATATATATATATATATATATATATATATATTGATTGATTGATATAGATATTTTTTAATTAAAATTCTAATTACTAATTTATCTTTATAGAATAACAACTGATCCTATGAGCCAAATTTATAACATTCAGAACAAATAGAAGTATGTTGAACAGTTAATCTAACTTAAGAAACTTCTATCTATAACATTATAAACTTTAAATCAATTCGTAGCTATACAAAAAACTTTAAATACACAATTCACTATATAGATATATATATATATATATATATATATATATATATATATATATATATATATATATATTTCAAACAAAACATACATTATGTTTTTAATTTTTATCAGTTCTCGATTGAAACATTTTATGTCCATAAAGAAAATTAAATTCTATTTATTGTCATAATAAATCAACACTATATTTTTGAAACATGGAACTGATATCGCCTCTTCTAAAATTTATATTTTGTTTTTCCAAGACTTATAAATAAATAAATATCAACTTTGAAAACACATAAAAAATAAACATAGTAATATAAACCTATATATCAAAATGGAAAAATAATATAATCACTACTCTAACCAACTTACTAAAATTTGTACTAAAACAACATTGTTGTCGCCAGATAGACTACACACACACACACACACAAACATATATATATATAATTTTTTTGTGTTTGAGTGTTTGGTGTATGAGTAGTTCTAACTTTGTGTGTGGTGTTATATATATATATATATATATATATATATATATATATATATATATATATATATATATATAGAGAGAGAGAGAGAGAGAGAGAGGATAAATGAATAATAGCACGTTGTATAAATTTACTTCATGTAAACTAAATTTTACATTTCAAATGGTGAATTTAATTTAAAATAGATTAAGAACTAAATCTCAAGTATATGTTTTTGAAAATGCCATCTATAGATAAATATAAATATGTGATTTCATTACAAATAATATGAGTTTTCATAAATGCACGTAACAAATAATAAATTTGTCAAATAGTAAAGGTTAACGTTTGCAATCAATAATGTGAAAATATTTTGTGAAGATTTCATTTGATACAATGTAAATAAATTTTAATCGATATTTGTATTACCTAGTAGCAACTGGTAATACTCTATAAACAAGAAGAAATTAATATTTACAAGAAAGTACTTAAATAGATTTAATAATAATTATATTTTTTAAAAATTGTATAATTCAAAAAAATATAAGTACAAATATATGATATTTTAAATATATGATTTTTTTATTAAATTATATATATATATATATATATATATATATATATAATACATATATATATATAATACATATGTAATTTTTGAATAATATTAAGAATGTTTTTTTTATTTTCTTGTCAATAATTTTAATTTTTTTGAATAATAATTATTTGTTTCTAAATGATAATTTTATATTTAAATATATTTTTATTTTAACACAATAGAATTATTCACTTCCAGCTACATAAAATTTTATATCTAATTATTGAATATTTCTATAACATCTTGTGGTATTGAGAATAAATGATTCATTTGTATTAGTGATTTATCAGCAGTAATAAAACAAATATTTTTTATTGAAAAAAATAAAATGTACCCTTAAATTGTATGTGTATATATATATATATATATATATATATATATATATATATATATATATATATATATATCATAAAAATAAGTAAGATATATTGTTTACTATTTATGAGTTATAATAATTACTATTGTCAGTAATTTACAATTTCAAATTGAAATTCTCGAACCAGACTCCTATTATTTACTATATATCTATTGTTTACTTGTTAAATATAAAACAGATAATTAACGTGCTGATCAGCAGTTTGAAATATACGAATAGTTTTGTATAATAATTTGAAATTAAGTGATTCGTACATTCAGTTGAAATTCTATATATAACACAGAACAAAGTTTATTATTAAACAAACAACTATGTCTAGTTAAACTCTTAATGTCAAGAATTATTTTACATAAGAATAGTTTGTTTTAGAAATGTGTATAGAGAACCCGATAGAGTACGTATTATAATGTCATCATACACTTTTGTAAGTATATTATTATTTCATGGGCATAAATTTATATGAAATTATTACAAAAGACATTATTATTATCTTCTAAACACGAGTTTCTATGTCATGTATTAAAACTGGAGTAACTTTCGTATTTGAATTAGATATCCGGTTACCTAGGGATAAGTTCAAATTAGTAACTTTAACAATCAAATACGCTGCTAGTTACATGTTATCAAGTTACGAATACAATGCCAACCAGCGCGCTAAGAGAAACTCTTGTAGTTAATACTAAGGAAACGCACTGAAACCCACAAAGCTAACATTAAACTGCCGAACTGTTCAGAGAGTTATGAGCAACTTATGACAATTAATTTAGATTTGATGCTCTCTCATCGCTCGCAACATCGACTCTAAAATCATTCATTCGCTGTTTACGAATGCACCCCACTGTTGCTATTTTTCTGCTTGAGCAAGAGCGTATTTTGTATATTTTTCAGGGGATTCGTGTCTCTTATAAGCTGTAAATAAACGAAAATACGTAAGGTATTTTAATTACGCAGCTTTGAAAATGTTTCTAGTGAAAGTTTAAAAGACAACTAGGATTTATATTTCATAGAAATTTAAATATTGTTGAATAATATACATGAATATATATATATATATATATATATATATATATATATATATATAAATTGAAATATTTATTAAATTTTAAATTACATCAAAATATTTGAACAATTAGTTTTTACTTAGATTAAGATTAATTAATGAGTTGATAAATAAATTTAAATAGAAGAAAGTATTCAAAAAAATATTATATTCATTCAAAATAAATATGTGGATTAAGAATAAATATTTTCTTGATTTTCAATTGATGGATATTATTAATAAAAATTATTTATATCAACTAATTAAAATGAATTATTTTTAAAATTTGATTCAAAATCAAATTATGAATCATTTATAATATATTTTTAAAAAATAACCACATAAATACTAATTGTTTAAAAGTAATAAATTTTAAAAAATTTTTCTTTAAAGATATTACACGATATAATTAAATAATTTAACAATTCAATTGATAAATTTTATGTATATATAAAAATTATTTAAAATAATTATGCTTTTATTTAAAATATTTTCATATTTTAGAAGTTTTTTTATCTTTTTTATAAAAAAATACAATTATAAATTGGTAAATATTATTTTATTCAGTAAATTTCCCAATTATGGACGTTATGTAATATAAAATAACATTCAAAAATGTAATCATTTTTAATAAAAATTTAACATATGATTATGGATAAATTTTTAATTAAAAATTATTTAAATTAATTTTCACTTCTTGCAATAAGCATATTTAATTATATTATTTTTAAAATAAGTGAAACATATTTTTTATTGTTCTATGATCATAAATTTCACTTAAATTCAATAATTTGTTGTCTTGACAATCATTTTTATTTTTACCATACACAGTTTTGTGGAATGACTGTTTCTAATTCAAAATTACAAAATTATGCAGAAAATGTAAAATTCGATAATTCGATTAAGTAATAATTTAAACATTTTTGGAAATAAAATATCCATGGATTTATACAATTTGAATTTTTTCAATTATACAAATTATTAATTTGATTTGTAAAATTATTTTTTTTCAATTACTAACTTATAAATTATATATATATATATATATATATATATATATATATATATATATATATATATATATATATGTGTGTGTGTGTGTGTATGTGCGTGCACACGTACAGTGTGAATTATAAAACGTCACGTGATTTCTCAAAACCTTATAACCTTTGATATGTACGGTCTTGTTTTCGCTAACGTTATTTTGGCGTCCATCGGTATGTTATTGCTATGCACATGGTGCGTTAATTTCTAATTAACATTACACTAATTTCGTTTTAGTAATCATAATGTAATTACTGTGACTAATGTGTTTCTCCAGGCTAAATGGTGCAATTTGATGTGCTTTTGGATTAATAATCGTGTAATTTGTTCCTGGATACATACCGTCATTAATCAATAATATCTCTGAATTCAAGGTTTTATAAAATCAATATCATTTTTGAAAAATTATTTAATTAATGTATTCCTAATCCTCTTTCAATATGTTTTTATTGAAAATATAATCGTTGCTATAAACAAATCAACTCATAAATTATCATTTTGATCGACATAGATAATATTTTTTCTCATATATATATATAAATAATTTTATAGGTTTCATTTTACAATTTCAACCACTTTTATATTGTAATGAGTTTCGATTGCTCAGTTAATAAAATATTTACACTAATGAGAGTATAGTGTTTTTTATACAGATTTTTATATTATCATAAATGTATGTAATTTGTAAAGATATTACTTTAACATAATTGACAATAAACATCGTTGAATATGACAAAGTAATATTTATACTGAAACAAATAGGTTTTACAAAAACAATTTTTTTAAATAAAATTATAAATAGTTCTTGACAGATGTTTCTGGATATAATTATATATATATATATATATATATATATATATATATATATATATATATATGTATGTATATATATGAATTAATAGATATATGTTTAAAAAGTTTGAAATGAATGGAAAAATTATATTTTTCTTCACAAACGAAAAATGACGTTAACACAAAATGAAAGAATGTAGACAGTCCTAACCAGTTATCAAAGATGGATCCAAATGGAAATAGTGGACGAATTTAGTGTTAAACATCTTGAAGAAATCTAATTACGTACAGAACTATGGTGTTATTAGATTTTTTGAGTATGTATAACATTAAACTCATTCCCCATTTCTTATTGGTTCCATCCTTAACGACTATTAAAAATTAACATTTAATATCAATAGTCATTTTACTATTGATATTAAATGTTAATGCCACTTTTCATTTGTAAATAAAAACTTATTTTTCCATTGGTGTTAAACTTTTTGTTATATATATATATATATATATTATGGTATGTATCTATTTATATACATATATTGATATTACGTTCTAAATTATGATGATCTAAACATAATTACAAAAAAAAAACATAGAAAATTTATACATATTTGTAGAAATCCATTATTAATATTTATGAACGAAAATGTTGACATATATGAATTTAATGAATGTATAATAAAATATGTAAATTCATAAAATAAATTAATTTATAATCTATTAGGGGATTGAATTATTGATATCTACTGATTAGCTAAAACAAACTCTTTAAATTTAGTGTCCTGCTGAAGTAATCTTAATAAATATGATAATAATAGAAAAAATGTAAAACTCTATCATGGGACAATATTTTCCTTTACAGATTTATTTACAAATAGTTAAACAAGTGCCTCAAAAATTGACAATATTAACGATAAAGAACGTGATAAAATATTTACATTAAAAATAAAATATACTGTTATGTAGTCAAATAAAAATAACAATTAACCAGAAATGAAATAAAAATGGATGTTATTCAAACCAATTTTTTTTTAATATATACGAGGGTCGTTTGATTAATATGGTAAAAAAGTAAGAAAAACTAAAGTAAAAAATTTTATTAAATTAATTAATTAATTTAAATTATAAATAAATTCACCATACTTATCAAACGACCCTCGTGTATATATATATATATATATATATATATATATATATATAAAGAGAGAGAGAGAGAGAGATAAAGTGTGTTTCTTAAGAGTGAGAGAACTTTAAATTAAATCTCTATCGAAAGTTTTATCTAACCTAAAAAAACAGCCATTATATATATACATGTGTATGTATGTATATATAAAGGTTTGAAGGGTATTTTTTAGGTTTAATAGAACTTTCGATAGGTATTCAATTTAAAGTTTTATCACACTTAAAAAACACTATTTATAATAAGAAAATTTCTTTTAAGTTGATCAATTTATAACAAATAATGATTGTTAATCTTAATAGCTGTATAATATTGTACTTGAATTTAATATGTAAATTCCAAGAACTGGAATTAAAAGATTTCAGGAATAATCTCGATAAAATAAATAAAATATAAAGTATTATATAATTATATAATTTTATTCATTCAATGCGCAATTTTACCTTTACATCAAATGATAAATTTAAAAATAACAAATAAAAATTACAAAAACGAATAAAATTGTATTAATAAAATAAACAAAATTTCCTCTAGCAAAAGTAAACACAATAGTTATTTAAATCATAATCTTATTTAGACTTTGTATTTTTCATACATTATATATATATATATATATATATATATATATATATATATATATATATATATACAAATATGAATGTAATACGTGCTTTCATGCTTGGAGTCAGTTTAATTTAGTTCCAAATGACACGCAAACTTAACATTTACAAACGTTCAATGGCTAATCGTTTACGTCTATATACCGATTCCTGCAAAAATAAACTATATCGTTTAAATGCATGAATAACAACTTAAACGAAAATAGATCACGGACTTTGTAAATAAGTCAACGAGGATCATTGACAAAAACTGTATAAAAAGTAGATTTTTTCGTAAATGTGTATTTGTTTTGTTCGCTGTTCTTTTTGGCTACAATGTTTAAGATCTTGAAAGATTTACAATGTTGACAGCAATATGTTTCTAAAGTACTTTAAGTTTCCAATTTCCTTAGTTGGAAAAATTTCAATACACGAATATATAGAGATATTTCAATATCTTGATTTTTTGATGTGTCGGTGAAAAACAAATTTTCAATATTACTTTTTTTAAAAATATGATTCTTATATTTTTTAATATTCAGTTTATTTACGATATGTTTAAATATTACTTTTATATATGATATATAATATAATTATAATATATTATATAATTTTTATTATGGAAACATTTGTCAGATAATATATATTTTCGTTTATTTATAAAAAAAATATTTAATTTATTTGAATGAATTAATTAAAAAGTAATATTTAAAACATCTATGAATTAGAAATGAAAAATATACAAATTAAAATTTAATTAGTTTTTTTTATTTCTTATAATTTTATTTCTTTGTATTTTTAAAAAATTACAAGTATTTAATTTAAAAACAAATTCGTCTTTTTAATGATTATGAAAAATTTAAGTCCGAACTAAACATAAATTGAATCTAAATTTTATTTTATCTTATATTATGTTTATAACTGTTTCCAATTGGTTTCATTATAAATACAAAATTTAAGTAAAAAAAATCCTCAACAAACGGAAATAATTCCCTTATACAAGTGATTTGTTAAAGTTACAAGTATTAGATGAATATGGTCGACGCTAATATATATTTTTAACAGCTGAAACAAACTGTACTTAATTTACAAATAATCGTTTTAAGTCTAATTCTAATGATTTAAGATACTTTTAAGGGGTTTAAAATGCCATTAACCTTCGCCTCATGTTGTAGTCTTTAGGAAAAAAACACTTTATTTAAATATTGTTGGAGAAAATCTCTGACAGATGTTTGTCTATTACAGTGCTACTAATGAACGTTAAGCGTTTTTACCCTAATAATGTGTTTTTATCGTTAACCTTGTGTTTTAGTAAAATATAATTTTATTTCTATACTATCTCAATTATATTATTTTTGTAAAATAAAAAATATTTATTTTATAATAATTATTTTTTTATTTACAAATGTTAATAAAATCTTAATCCCAAATATTTATAAAATCATTTTTAAATGTGTTTACTATTTTTACAACAATAAACAACATACTAATATTAAAAATAGATTTTTTTTAAAATGATAGAAAAAAATCAATAACGATTAAAATATTTTTTTAATTTTACGTTGTTAAAAAAAATATATTTTTCAGTTTCAAGAACGATATTTGTAACATAAACATATTCACACTTAAAATAAAATTCAGTCGCTCGATATTTTCCCTAACTTTTTATTTTGACGTAGTAAAAAAAAGATATTTAGAATGGGGTGAAGAAACTTTTTATTGCTTAATATTTCAGCACCTTCTGTGGCACGGCCTTGATATATAATTTTTCTAGATATCAACAACATTTCGATATTTTCAATCTTGACATTTAAATTATAAACACTATATAAATTTTAATATATATATATACATGTGTGTGTGTATGTTGTATTGATTTAAATGAGTAAAAAATATAATTTCAAAAAATTGAAAAATAAAAAAATATTAATTTTCCAAAAATTATTATTTTTCAAAAAACAAACAAAGGTTAGTTTTTAATACAGTCTTGTATTATCTCAATATCATCTATATATATATTTTTTAATTTAAATTTAAAAAATCAATACTAAAATTAAAATATATATCATTCTTTTTAATACAATTCAATTGGAACAAAATAAATTAAAAACGAAAAAAAAACATTATTTTTTCGTTTGATAACACCGCCCCGACATATAAACATGTATCTTTATGTTGAAAGCAGATAACTCTTGTGGAAGTCAAATAAAGAAAGATAATAATGCCGCTTGTAGTTCTCTTGATCGGCAACGGGATTTATGAGATAAGGGTGACAGACAAATGTTGCGAGGGATAGTGGAATAAGGGTGAGTGTTGTCTGAGTGCCCTATTGTCAGCTGATTGACGTGCAATATCCGAGATGTAGATGTGCAGTGAATAAACAAGTGTGGCTAGACAGGAATCTAACGTATGTGCATTATAGTACTTCTGTGTGAAAATTGCAATTCGTTTTGGACTTCTTTCTATGATTGCATTTATAAAAATAATTTCATTGTATATATGAAGAAATGTTTTTTGTTGAGTTTGTATAGTATGTTTGAGTTATATGAACAACGTACGAGTACAATTGATTGGAATTGGAAATTGCATTCAATTTTTATTTTATTGACTTATGTACAATTAAATTTACATAAAGTTTTTTTTATAAAACCGAATTAAATTATAGTTTTCGGTTATATTATTTATTATTTAAAATATATAATATTAATACAAATATATCTTTGTTAAAAAAAAATTCAGATCAAAAAACTACAATTACAAATATAATAAATATTTGTTAGTCAATAAAATCCTAATTTTATTATTGAAGTCATTTAAAAAATATTTAAACTGAATTGAAATCATGATATAAAATATAACTCAGCATATCTTGTTAAGTTAAAAATAAATGTTTTCCTATATATTATAAATTATTAATACTAATTTGTTAAAATCATACAAAGACAAATGTTAAAATAATAAACATATTTTATATCAATATTTCTGTAGTTGAGGTTTTGTCATACAATTTTTAATTTTGTTAATTTATTTAAAAATTCCTAAATTAGATAATCAAAGTACAATTAATTGTCAATTCTGATTAAAATTAATATCAAAAATTAAACCTCCTTAAAATGTATTAGAAAAATTGATAAATGAGAGGATTATTATAAATAAAAACAATGTAATTTTCAGTGAAGAAAACACTAAGTGTTTATTGATTATTGGTAGACGAAATGGTTGTCTGCCTTTAGTCATCACTGTACTGGTAATCAAGTGAATAACAAGATTAAAGAAAACGAATTTTATTATAAGTATACATTTTACAAACATTCTTATTAATATTAATGTGCAAAACTGTTGTACAACATTTATAATATTACAAATTGTATGCAAAGTAGTTGCCAAAAAATAAGTTAAATAAGTTGGCGTCAGAGATCTTTGATGAGGTAATATAAAAATATATACATATATATGACGAATATCAGAAATGAAAGATGGTTATGCAGAGAAATATCTTATAATCATAATTAAAAAAAAAAATTTAAATATTGTTGGTTTATGAATATAAAATCCCTTATAATCTATTTTTTTTATTTTTCTCAAACAAATATTAATTATACAAATATATATATATATATATATATATATATATAAAATTACATAAATAAATAAATTGGCCTTAATGAGACTGAAGGATTTAAACATATATTTACTTGCTTACTATCATTTATTATTCCTTATTATTTTTTAGTGTTGTTTGGGCCATCCTGTAGATAGTCACATATTGTGATATTCATATAAATATAAAATAAAATTAAGAAATGAAAAATATACATTAAGAAAAAACAGTATTTTTAATATTACTTCAAAATTAAGAAAAATAAATATTAATATTTTTAATAACAATATTTTTAAAAAATTGAAAATTAAAATATTAAATGTTAATAATTAATAAAGAGATTTTTTTGTAAATTTTACATAAAATATCTAAATAATAAATGAAATAATTGCAACATAAGTTCAGACGAAATAAAATTACTCACGCAGAGTTTAAAATTCTTAATATATATATATAACGACACAAATAGGATTTTTCTACGTTAATAACAAATTTATGGTATTTGTATTAAAAAAAGGTGTTTAAAAAACATCTCCAACTGTTTTACATAATAAAAATAAATACTTTATTTTAAATTATATAAAATTATTTATAAGGATACTATTCAAGAAATTTACATATAAAAAAATACATATAATAATGTTCCTTTTTTCTACCATTTCGAATATGTATTAAAATAATATTTCTATCTTTACTTTACGTAAATTCTTTATAAAATAATTTACGATTTAATCTCTTTAATGGTCTCTCATTCCCATTTGTCTAATATATGGGAGAATATTTTAAATTTGTGGTAATATTTGCCGTACAAACATAATTTGTATACACGAAAAACAAATATATTACTATTATATTTAATACGTACAAAAAAATACCAGTAAGTTATAAAAGAAAATATTTGAAAGAAACAAGAAAGAGGAAGAAGTAAAGAGAATTAAGTGCAAGTATGTACGTATACATTCGCAAATGTATATATAAATGTATATATATATATATATATATATATATATATATATATACAAATATGTATATTTTATGATATATATATATATATATATATATATATATATATATATATATATATATATATTAAAACACTTCAAAACGGTACTGCGGCGCCGTTGTGCGTTTTAGAGCGAAACCGACGCCCAATCGCTAACACCCCGGTCTTATACTATAGAAATCAACTGTTAAATTCACCGATTTCGAAAAAAAAATCTTGACGAAAAACGCAAAAACTTCAAAGCTTCCCCCCTCGGTGCTGTGAAAATTTTGAAAAAAAAATTCAAAAATATGTGTGTGTTTTGTGTGTGTATGTATAATAAAAGAAATCATATAGTAAATGTTAATAAACATTGCACGTAAAACTGTAGTTAAAACTGCTTAGTCGTGTGTTTCATACAATAAAGATTTTAACGATTTCTCATTTCCATCAGACGTTTGTAATGAAACTTCAATAAATTTCGTAATCATCAAGAAATGTGCTGAAACATACCGATATATTGCTAGAATTAATACTGAGTATTACTTGTTTTGAATAGGAAAACGAACAACGAACAGAATATTGTATCAAATCGACATGTTGTTTACACAAAAAGTAATATTTATTTTATGAAAATGTTTTCTGCATTTTTATGAAAAACAGATGCTTGTATTTATTAACTTTTTAAAAAATATATACTTTTCAAAACTTTACAACAAATTATTTCAATATTAACAATTATTAGAAAAAATAAAAGATGTTTATTTTTTAAATTTTTATTTTACAGATCAATTTAACTTTAAATTATAGATTTTCAAGTCTAATTTGAATGAAGCTTTTGATTATATGTTTTTATTAATCATCAGCAAAAACCAACGATTTTACGTAAGCCCACAGAAAATAATCCCATGGAGTCAGATCATATGATTTTGGTGGACAATTGATGGGTCCTTTTCATAAAATAATGGACTCATTAAACTTTTGTTTCAATAAATCTATTAAAATTTTCACAATTCCTAATCGTTGTTAAAGTGTTAAATGTTCCATGATAATTTTCCAAACTATATTGAATTGTAATGTCAAAATGAGCTTAAAAAAAATCAAACATGTCTACCACCAGCTATTAAAGTTTTGCCATTTTTATTGGAAACCCTATATTAAAAACTTTATTTTCTTTGTTTATGATTAAGAAATTATTATTCCAGTTTATTATTTGTTAATTTTTTCACTGTCATATTTTATTACATTATCGTGTAATAATTAACTTTTAAAATATATTAATCTTAATATATATAAAAATGTAATATAAAAACGTACTGATATACACGATATTGTTACAGAACATTTTCTATAGTTAAATAAAATGAAAATATACAAGTTCATGTAATACAAGGAATAACTTCTTTAAATAATTCAAGTTTCTTTTCTTTTCGAATACAAAACATAAACAACAATCATTCATTGTACAACTCTTTCGACGAGTCAAAATTGATCTTTGGATTATGTTCCAAGTCAAAAATAACTCAGTCGCACGTAAACGCGTCAAAAAGCTCTATTAAAATGTTTTTCCAGCTTATCCGCCAGTGCAACGACATTTTTTCTCGAGCGGCGTGTCGTCGACTACACGCATTTGTATTGCTTCACGTACGAACATAGAGAAGATAACGTGTTGTCGTACGGTCGGCATCAACCAGAAACAGCAGCGAAGCAGCGACATGGCTTCAAAGGTTTTTGTCAAATAAATCTGTCGAGACGTGTAATGGATGTCCGTGCTGACAAGGGCAGGCAGGATGCGCGCTACGAGACTCCTCCACTGCCATGTAAACGATACTAACATTTAATAATATCATTAAGACGACGAAAGAATAAGGAAAAAGAACAAAAATAATGTTTCAGCTGGCGTATAAGCAACGAATAGACAGTTCAATTTCCTATTTTCGATGAAATTATCGTAATGGATATTTGACACTAATTGATTACTGTGATATGACACGTGCGTCTAATTAATTTCGAACGACATCTTCGACGCAAAAGGACTGATTCACAACGAAACAACAATCTTGTTTCTTTTAAATACATTCAATCGCTCACGAATACCTTTGGTTCTATATACGGGAACCTAATATACTTAATGTCGTTATGTTTGTGTGTAAGTTTTGCAACGCAATGTCTATGTTCTATAAGAGGATTAAAATATTTATATGGTTAAACAGAAAGTATACTTTGATGTTTAAAGAAACATGAAACTAATCTAATAAGATGTCTATTGATGATTAGAAACTAAGTTTGATTGAAAATCTTTGGTAATTTACAATTGATTTCCTAACGGTGTCGATTGATTAATAATAAAAAATATTATTAAAAAAATTAATATAAATCAACTATAATAACAATAAAGTAATTTTTGTAGACTTAAAATTTTAAATAGTTTTTTCATCAAATATCAACATTTTTATATTAAAATAAAATTTGTTTTTTTTTTAAAAAAATCTTATTGAAAATTATATGTTAATAAGAAAAAAATTATTTTTCTTGTCTTTTATAAATTAAATTAATTATAGCCAATATCCAACTTACTTATATTTTTATATAAAATATAATAATATTTAAATAACACAAAAAGTTAAATTATACTACATATTTATATAAAAACTATGTGTTATTTTATTATTAATTCAATTTATTCAACGTACAAACATTTACAGATTTGCAAATATTATACAAATAAACGAAAATAGATTTTAAACTATGCAAACATATGAATTAGAATTAGTACAAATTTACATAATAAACTATATAATATCCAATTTCTTTCTTCTACTGTATTTTATTATTTCTTGAATAAATATATTTTAATAATCATTGCATCGAATAACCATTGTTTAAGATAGCCACTTATATTCTTCATGAAATAAAATTGCATTTGGTGTTGAATTATTTATATGTAATATATTGTTTGTATTATGAATCCTGAAGTCTTTTACAAATAATGTGCTTTTATCTAAATTATATTCTCTAATGGTAAATTCTAATACTTTCATAAATATCTCGTTGGTTATAAATGTAATATAAAATAGCATAGTGGAAATATTGCTAGGAATTTACAAGCATTTTAAAATTACATACACACACACACACATATATTTATTTATATATATATATATATTTATTTATATATATATATATATATATTATTTACTATTTTTGCTCCGTTGTTTTAAAATCCCAAGACAATCGAAATTCTTAGGTTTTTAATATAGATTAACATGTTAAGCGTTATATAAAATTATAATGCTGTTTAAAAATATATACAAAGTAATACTTTATTAATTTTTAGTATTGCATTTAAAATTATTATTACACAATTACAATCATAACACTATTTCAATATAGTTATATATACCATATTACCTATTCTGCTAAATGATATCAATTTTTCATTATCTATATATGAGTAGTTTTTTAATAATATTATTTTCTGTGTACATTTTCGTAAATTATATTTTAAAATAATTTTGGATAATTCAACATTAAACATTGAATTTTATAATATGATTAATTACAAAAATCAAATTATTTAAAAGCTTTTAACAAAATGTTTATTATTTTGTGTATTATTTAAAAAAGTGACATTTATGAGCTTAAATTATTGAGATATATATTTGCATTTTTATTTTACTGTTTTATATTAAAAAACTTTTACTGTTTTAAAGTTTTTTACTGTTTTAAATTAATTAACAAATTTTAAATTAAAATTACCAACACAAAAATGAATTATCATCTCAATACTATAAGAGCTTTAAAAAGTGATCAATTATTACTTATTGTTTATTTTATTTGTTTATAAGCTGATGGGCGTTTCGATAGCAATGGAATTATCATCATAGAGCTGTGTTATAAAATTTATACTATATTTAGTTCAAACTTCGAAATTTATGAGCAGGTTTTTTGTAATTTTTCCTGCAATTTATTTTCTCATAATAGTTAATAATGTTAGAATCTTTATTTTGTAATCCTTGTTTATAGCACAATATTTTTATAGTAGGCTGACTTTGTTATAATTGTCTGCTCCTTGGAGCATGTATTACCTTTTTTATCAATAAATATCTATTTGATTTGATTTAATTTGAACTTCGAAACAAATTTATTGGTAAGAGATAGGATTAAAATTTAACAAATTATTATTATTATAACGTATGAATACTTAGTTTTTCTTATACAGATACTTATATGTGAAAAATATATGATAAACAATAATGACAGAAACAAAGACAGAGATAATAGAAGAATGACAAGGTTGGTAAAAGATAAAATTATTTGATTAAAAATTATTTACTTTCTTATATGTGTAAAAATGTAAGAAACAGCATATAAAAAATGTTTAACCAAGTATTGGCCTGAATTATTTTTTTTGACTAACTTTAGCACACTTTTATCAGCTATATTTCTAACTTAATATATATTTTTCATATAGATGTAAGAATTAGTACAAGTAGTCTAAATGTTTATATATTATATCAACAATATGTTAAATTAGAATAATACTTTTTACTAATAAATTTTCTTTAAACTTTTAACTAGAATTAGTATAGATTTTATAATGCAGAGCTTTGATGATAACAGCATTGTCATCGAAATTCGCATCAGCTTATAAACAAAGAAAATAAACTATAAATAATTATTGAATACTTTTTAATATCTTGTAATGTTAAAATGATAATTTATTTTTGATGAAAGTGAATTCATTGCAATTTTAAAACGAATAGTAAAATTACTAAGTAATGAAAAATTAAATACTTAATTTGTTAAAATATTTCAAAACTCTATATTTAATATTTAAATGATTTTAATTATTTTCAAAAAAGATACGTAATAACAATATGACCTTATATAGTAAGAATAAATTTGAAGTAATAAAATGAATATTTTTTTATGTTTTAATTTTTTTATGTAATAATCAATTAAAGTATATAAATATATTCTACATATAAATATATATATATATATATATATATATATATATATATATATATATATATATATGTATTTATGTATGTATGTATGAATAATTATTGTAAATAATTAATTTAACAAGAATATTAATATGATTTAGAAACTATACATAATTTACCATAATATACATTTATGTATATATATTCATATTGATTTATTCTTTATATCTGTTTTTTGTAAATAACATTATAATTTACAAAATACACATGAAATAAAATTAATAAAAACTAATTATTTTAAATACACAATTATTTATAAATTATTATCAATCAGTTTTTTATTAAAATTTAATAGTAATATTTCAAAATAGTTCTATAGAATGTATAATAAAATGAAATATTATTTTATTTATGAAGCATAATATAATTTTTTAAAAAATAGTATTTTAATTGTTAACATTTTTATGTTTTGATTACTTCTAATAATGTTTTGTAATCAGAATAAATATTAAAAAATAGTTTGTAGCAATAAATTGGTGCAAATATTGCTTGTTTTTTTAAAAAAATATATATTATGCTTCATAAATAAAATATTATTTTATTTCATTATACAATTTATAGAAATGTTGTAAAATATTAGTATTAAATTTTAATAATACAACTGGTTGTTAATAGATAAATAATTGTGGATATAAAATAATTAGTATTTATTAATTTTATCCCATGTGTATTTTGGAAATTAAAATCTTATTTCCAAAAAAGAGATATAAAAGCCAATAAATATGAATTAACCAATTAATATATACATTGATGTGAATTATATATAGTTTCGAAATCATATTAATACTCTTGACAAATTAATTTATTTTCAATATTAATTATATATATATATATATATATATATATATATATATATATATATATATATATATAATATTTAAAAAGGGGCGTTATTTTAATTTCGAGTTACATTCATATGAAAACAGATTAACGAAATATCCGAAATACTTCAACGTGCAGAATTTTCATCACAAATTCCGAAATTTAATTTATTCGCATGTTGGAATCATATTTGGCCTTAGGTTGTCATTATGTCAAATACAAATACTACCGCATTAACGTAAATTGAGATACGTTTATTGTCACAATATAACTTCGGATATAATGTATCATCTTCATTGACATTGTTGTATATGTGTAGAGATATAATGATAAATTATTTATGGTCTTCGTTGAATAGAATATCTCTCTGCATGATAATTAATGCGTAAATTATTACAATATAAACATGTTTTGTGTTGCTGGTAATAGAAAAGAAATAAATTGTGAATGCAGATATTTAAATTATCATTTTATCATTATTGACTATTCAGCTTTAGATCCGTGGATATGTTAAATATTTATAATATATAGTCTTCTTTGTCTCAATAGTAAAATATACGTAATTTATAGTTGTTTTATATTTGGAAATAACTCATATTTATTATAATCAAATAATTTTTTTACTTAACTTGTAGATTTTTCAATAAAATAATTAAAAATTGATACTGGATCTACCAGAAAGTAAAAATCGAAAAAGTCATAAAAATTTTAATCTAGAGAAATAAAAAATAATATTTTAAAAATATGTAAATATTTATAAAAACAAGTATTTTATTTTTAAATAAATGATTTCCAATATTTTATATTATATTTACCGAGATTATAATATCTTCTACCATAAAAACTGACAAATAATTTACAAGGCTTTATTTCTTTCAATGAAAATCTCTAAGTGGACACGAAAACAGATAAGAGTAATTGATATATGGGAACAAATAAAATCAATGAAAAATGGACATATTCAAGATATATAGCAAGAAGAGAAGGTAATAGATAGACAAAAATCATTACGAAATCGTGATGAAAAGACAAAAAGAGACTTAGTAATATATTTTATCAAAGATGAAGGAATAATATTGTAAAGTATTATAAAGGTAAAAGATGGTTTAAATTAGCTGGAAATGATGGAAAAATTTTCGGAAAACATTAAAAGAATCTAATGATATTAAATGAGATTTTCATCCAGCGTTGGGCTAACTTTTATGATAATGATTTATAATGATTTTTTTCATTGATGCTATCTTAAAATGATAGAGCCAAATAATAAAAATTCTTTTAAAACTCATTTTCAATCTTAACAAATTTGAAATTTAAAAATTGATTCGAAATTTAATATAGAATTATCAGAATTTGGTACAAATTAATTAAAATATTATAATAAATAAAATTTTGATTAATAATTGTCATAATTAAGTTAGTTATTGATCACAAATTATTTTTCTACATTAGTCATATTTAATAGTTTATTTTCAAACAGACTAATTTTAGTTACGACTACCCTTTGATGTACCCTTTGATCCTCGTATGTATAATCTAAATCTTAATCTAATATTACACTCAGTTTAACCTTACACTCTCTTGTGACACTTTTAGATTCTGTAAACCGTTTATTTACTATTTATTATCAATTCGCAGAACTCTCTACTTAAAAAAATATTTAAAGAAAACTTGCTAAGAATTTAAAAAATAAAATGGTCTCTCAAATTGTGTTTGCTTACTGATTAACGATTAAACATTAGTTACACTACTTTACGTAAAACTACTAACTACTCACAGTTTACGTAAAAAAACCGACGTTAGTAAATAAATAATAAACTATAATTAAGTATTAAAATATCTAAGTAATTATCGTTCAACAAAAGTCAGTGTTAATTTAATGCAACTTGGAATAAACTGAGTAATAAATTACGTTCATTAAAAAAATATGTGATTATTTCATAAATAAAGTAATTAAGACGTTCTTGCTACATGAACCATTATTTTTTTGATAACACAAAAGGTAATTAGTTTTATATAGTGTAACTTCGTCAGTAGTATTTTTTTGTGTAAAAAAAACCTCATAAATAATATTAAATATAAGTAAAGAAATAATAAGCTTTGAAAAATAAATTATAAATTTATAATAAAGAAAATAAACATTCATGTAGAAAAATACACATTTGTTTAAAAATAAGATAAGTTTAAATTAGTATAATAAGTATTAATTTTTAATATCAGTAAAAATATACTTAATTTAGATTACACTCTGTTATCACTGTAGATAAAAAATATCAGTTTCTCATAAGCATTATGCAAATATACAGGCGACCCCCTTTTAACACGATATTGTTACAACACGATTAGAGAATTGGGGAAATCCTCACATAACATGACAAGTGATAGCGATTTTCAAGTAGAAGTGTGATTATTGAATAAATCAATACATTTGATTCAAACAAGCGAGTTTGATACATTAGAATAATGTGTGAAAAGTTTCTATTGCAAATTATTAAAATTGTGAATTGGAAGAAAAGTGTACGTGACATTTAAGATTTTTGTGGGATTATTCGTGATTTCAAAATCTTTGTTATTATTTAATCTACTAACTAAATATAAGATAGAAGTTAGTATTTAATGAAACTATTGAAAATATTTTAAAACTTTTGGTGTTTCTCTGAAGATATTCAAGAATTACTGTTAAAAAAAACAATGAAGCAGATTTGATTAAAATAGTAGTGAATTTATATCAAATAATATAACAGAAGAAAATTATAAAGTTTAAAATTTTACATTCAAAAACATTCAAAAAGGTATAAACTTAGTCGAGTAACTACAATTTTATTTTCTGAATCCTTCCACTGAAAAAATGCAAAATTCCAAAACATAAGTTCACAAATGTTAGGAACCTAAGAAATTTATAAAGATCTCTCGAGCAAATAAATGAAAACAACTCAGTACATAAAAATTTATGTACAACAGAAGAAATTTCAAAAAATGAAGATATTTTTAATAGCTTATTTAATTGTTTTCAACAACGATGAAGAAGAAAACAAACAGCTTTTACATTCAACATTATACAGATTAATTTATAGTGTGTTTGATTTCTTATTTATATTCATAATAAACATTTTATGCAAAATAGTGTATTTTTGTTACTTGTTGTAACCTAACCCAACTTTTTTCATTAATCTTTAGTTCCGTATAACAGGTTTTTACATAACATGGATATTTTTTTTTAGGAATTTAACCTCTATATAATATGAGTTGCCTGTATATATTTTAGGTATTCACAGAATAATAATCAATGATTTTTAAAAATAATTTTCTGCACCTATTTGAGGTTAAAATTAAATAAAACTTTTATAATTCATGAACAGTTATAATACAATAAAAAAATCATTTTTTAATTGAAACTAATTTATTAATAATTATATAGTTTTACTAAATTTTTATTAATGTAAGAAAATGTAAATGATATGCAATATACATATGTATATGTCTAATGAAAATTTATGTTTATAAAAATTCAAAATATATATTATATATAAATGTCAACTTACGTTTTTATAATTTCAACAACACTGACAAGAAAATAACTTTAAAAAAACACTATAATAAAGTTATCACATATAATAATTACTAAAAACATTTGTAGATTTCACAAAAATACAATTTTTAATATAACATAAATCACTATGAAATTTATTTCTGTTTGAACACAATATTTAATACACGTTCATACTAAATCAATATTTCTTAATAATACAATTATATCGTTTCATAACAATTTCATACATAAATTGAAAACATTTCTACTGTTAAATAACCAAACTGTCACATTTGAAAATCCCTAGAATTTCATTATACAGAACATTGGTCATCAAAATGTGACACCTAGATTAGTGTTTTATTAAAAAGAAATAAAAGAAACAATACTCATATTTCCCTATACACCACCCTATATACAAGTTTCTTTTTAATAAAGCACATTTGGATGACCTTATATAGTAAATGTTCTGTTAATTATATTTTTTCTTTTACTTGTTCATATTATTATGACTACCCATATTTCTCTATTATGTGTATATATTATATATAATATTATTATTTCAAAATATAATCTATTATAACCAAATACATTTGATTAGAGATGTAATACTATAGTCACGTATACATGTTTATTTAATATAACATAATTTGTTCCATTTGCAATATCTACGTATAATTTCATGTGCGTGAAATAATATTGATACAAGAACATAAATCTTTCTGCTGTTCAATATGGCTTTTGTTTCAATTATTGTTGTACCATACGCAGTGCTGCTGCATTGACAGTAATTTAATATAGATATGAATGCATTTGCAATTGAATTATATATATATATATATATATATATATATATATATATATATATATATATATATATGTATATTCTCATCAAACTCGTCTGGTTAGCTTAGCAATATGACCAAATACCAGTGAATAGTAACATTTATTTAGGCTTTCGCCTATCAGTGGTTGTTGATATAAATTGATATTATATATATATATATATATATATATATATATATATATATATATATATATATTTATATGAATTCTATGTACAGTATTATTTACATTACAGAAATACTATATTCGATGTAATACCATTTCGAATAGTCAATTACGCTGAAATTGTTTTATAAATACTTTAAACGTGTGAGCAATAAATATTTTAATTTATTATCTATGGGAATAAATTACTATGTTAATTAGGATAGATATTTTAAAAAAAGTAAAAATTACTAGAAATAAAATATTTATGGGTTTATTTTTTATTTTCAATTTTTTTATTATTAATATGCACACATAATATGCATATATATATATATATATATATATATATATATATATATATATATATATATATATATATTTGGTCGTATGTGTATTATAAATAATTTTTTGGAAAAACTGATATATTCACATTTTCATGTCATGAACATGAATTAACAAAAGAGTTTATCATTGTAATACAGTTTTGTTGAACATCTAAGAAATATATTTCGTAACTAAATACATTTAATATTATATATTATTAATTCTTAGTATCATGAAATTAATG
Source organism: Neoneuromus ignobilis (assembly GCA_029203775.1). Classification (NCBI taxonomy): domain Eukaryota; kingdom Metazoa; phylum Arthropoda; class Insecta; order Megaloptera; family Corydalidae; genus Neoneuromus; species Neoneuromus ignobilis. Next base: position 13,450,423 of record CP092087.1, read on the forward strand.
TCACAATACAAATAAAACGTTTTCCGCAATAAAGACTGTTTATCGTACAATAAACAAGCATGCCTTTGACGCAATAGTATAATTTTATTACGCAGTGACCGAACCACTAACGTCTAGTATTAAAATTAACAATAAAATAACAATGCAAATTATACCCCGATGGCATACCGCTATTGGTGTCCAATAAATTTCTGAATTTAAATTGATATTTCTGGTATCTGATATGTTAAACTACTCAACAACATGGAAATAGACAGTCGTTCACTCAACCTACTCCACTTATAGGCCAGTGTGTTGCGTGCAACGGACTAGTAATGTGAAGTGTGGAAGTAAAGGGTCCGCTCCGACAATGTCCGGACATGTTCGCTTGCTCCCAGGCGATGGTTTACATAATGCAGCGGATATCCCGGGCCGTTCGGGCCAAGCTGTATGCCGTCTCTACTCTGTAATTCAACATTAGAATTTCCAATATGTTAGCAAGCACACATTCAGTACACACAGGAAAGTAACTTCAAACTGTATCTTTTTCCTTGCAATGTATTTTATTTCGATAGGGATATGTGTACGTGTGTGCGTTCAATGATATTCCATCCTATGCAGAAAATCAATAAAACTAATACATAATGATAAAGCTTTTATTTTAAGGACGATTGCTTTTGTTTTACGTTCGACGAAAACGGCAATGCTTTTATTTTTATGACCGTTTTTGGCGACCTGAAAACTAAATCTTCACTAATAAAATATTTCTTCTCATACATATACATACACACATACATACATACATTCATGTTTTAACGTCGTCATATATAATTGTACACAAGAATTTTTACATGCTTACATAGATATATAGACACACAGATGTACAGTTACATACATTTGTATTTGGATATATGTTTATACTCGTATATAGGGTCATCCAAATGTGATGTCTAGATTTGTGCTTTATTAAAAAGAAACTTGTGTATAAGGAAACATGTGTATAGTTTCTTTTGTTTCTTTTTAATAAAATACAAATATAGGCGTGACATTTGGATGGACTTATATATATATATATATATGTGTGTGTGTGTGTGTGTATGTAAGAAAGAGAAAAATAATACAGATGTATAAAGAGAGAAAGAGAAAAAGATATTTTTATAAATGAAAAGTTTTGATTTATTTTGTTTTGAATCAAAGGAAAATATATTTAAATACAGAAACAATGAATAAAATGAAAACAAAACAATTCGTAGTTAAGGAAGCTTTCTTAAGAAAAAACGTAAATAAAAATATATCAGAGGTATAAAAACAAAGTTTGATATTCCAAAAAAAACACCAATTTAATTTCACAATTTTTAATATGTTATAACATTTTTGACAACAAATGAAAATATAATTAGTGTACTGACATATTCTATTTAAATATATAAAAAAATCTGTATAATTAAAAGAATATAATCAAAATATTTTTTTATTATGAAATAATATTTAAGTCACACAAGTATTATACAACGTTAAGTACATTATAGCTATTAAGATAACAAAGAGTTCTGTAGTCTAAAAAGAGAAATTAAAGAACAAAAAATTAAAAAGTAAAGACTACGTATATTAAGAAGCTCTATTCTTGTTTTACATGCTAGATATTATTTAAATGTGCATTACTTTTATTTGATAAATAAATGTGTACTAAAAAGAGAGATTTAAAGATGAATTGATTGGAAATTACTTAAAAACACACACACACATACACACACAGATATATATATATATATATATATATATATATATATATATATATAAATGGCTGTATGTGTGTGGCTGTGTGTGGTTTCATATTTATTAATATTGACTAAACTTTCTGTGACATAAAATATTTATAATTTTTAATGAAAAAATGCAGTCAAAATTTAGATTACTTATATATTATTTATTAAATATTAAAAGAATTTTTTAAGTGTATTTATTCAATATTTAATATCATATTATTTTAGTTTTCAAGTGATTTAGGCATATATCATAATTTCTCTTATCAATTTTTAAATATAATTATTTTTTCAAAAAAAAGACTGACGATAATAGCATCGCCATTGAAATATACATTGTTATAAACAAAAAGTGAACAATAAGTGATTATTGAACATTTCTTAACCATTATGGTGTTGGAGATAAAAATTCATTTTTGTTGAAGTGAATCTAGTTCCAAAACAAACAATAACAATAAATATTTTTTTTAAAAAATACCAGAAATGTATATTCCAAAAAATTAATAATTGATGAAGTGAATAACCAATTTGTTAATTTATAAAAAAAATCAACGTATAAAAAAATAAAATTTTGTTTTAAAAAGTCTTATTTATAATTATATTATTTTTGTACACATAAAAAAACAATGATGAAATTTTTTTATTTAAATATATATATACATACATATATATATATATATATATATACATTTATATATATATATATATATATATATATATATATATATATATATATATATATAAACAAATCATAGCTTTAATTTCCTAACGTCCAGGAAATCAATCTGAAACGCACTAGCGTCTTGTAGCTATCATTCAAAAATGTTTAATTTCCTTTACCTGCTGGTAACTTATGTACTTTGAAATTTTTGAAAAATAAATCAACGCAAGTAGAATATTCAAATTTAACATAAATTTAAATATGGAAAATGTATAATACTTTATACATAAATAAATATATACATATTTAAATACGAGACGATATTCGATGAAATCTTTTAATTAGGTTTGTTTATATATATATATATATATATATATATATATATATATATATAAATATATATATATATATATATATTTCTGTGTATATAGATTTTAAAGAGAGAAAAAAAGTAAAGTGTAATAAAAACTACAATTTTTATATATGTCAGATAGTAAAATACAATAAGTCTTTCTAAAAAAATAAGAATATAAGTCAAATTGAACTTGTCTTTATTTTTTTTATATTTATTGTATTTAATAAATAAATCATTTATTTATTTTCCTAGAAGATTTTTTGAAATTGGTAATATTTAGTATTGAAAAATAATATTGCATTACATTCTTCTTTGTTAAGAAGGTTAATTCAAAAGAAGATTTTTGGAGTCATTTAGTAAATATTTCGTATTTTTTGATTTCATTTAATGATATAGATAGATTTTAAATAAAATTTTCTTAAAAACAGAGTTAATAGATATTAATTTGTAAAACAATTCTTTTGATGCATAAATTGAAAGTATGGAGAAATTTCTGACAAAAAATAATTTCAAATTCGTAAATATTATTCTAGGCAAAATGTATGTATATTTAATTTTTTTCTTTAACTCTTTTGAACTAGGTATTATTTGTACAATGTATTTATAATGAATTATAAAATTATAACTTAACAATATTACAAATATCTATTTATGATGTATTATTTATTTATTTTTATTTTTTTTTTGAAGAAATGGAATAAGTATAAAATAAAAAAGGAATTTTATTAAAAAGGAATAAATTATTATGAAATAAAAAATATATGTTGAATTTTAGTTGTTATATTAAGTTTTAAATAAATATAGTATTAAACCAATAATGGTACCTTTTCAATTTAGAAATAGTCACAAGAAAATAATATCATGTCAATGCTAATAATTACCTAAATTTTAAAAAAATTATAAATCAACTTTTCTTACATTATTTAAAGAAATAAAAATTAAAGCAATAGTACAGACTTTTAAATAATTATATATATATATATATTACTCATTAAATAAAATGTGTGTTTAATTTAGAATAAAATTGGAACAGATATGCAAATAATTGTATCATTTTACATGAGTTGTTTAAAAAGTGTAAAATAACATTTTTAGAATCAATGGAACACGTAATCAATTTCACAAATGAAATGAAAAAAAGAGTTAAATACGTTTACGTCTTGTCATTTTGCGGTCCTTTGATATGCATAAGTTTGTTATTTGGTAATGGAGTACATAACAGTTGCGATAAAATATGCATTAAATTGAAATGTTATTCTGTTTTCAATGTTGCAAATAAAATACGCCTCTTGAACTAAAGAATTCAACACGATTTCTCTTTTTCCCTACCTCGTTTTCATATGCAAAACAAACACGGACGCAGGTTCAATCAATAACAAATAACATAGGATTGGAACGTTCGGATTTAACGGCTAGGGAGCAATACGACGATTGTAAATGTTGTTTTCAGATAAACAGAAGTGTTTTTTTCATGTAACGTTCGGATATTTTTTTTTTGTTTGGTGATTTCGTGAATAATGTTTTAATATGGAAATCAAATATAATCTATTTAATCAATGGTCTGTGCACTCGAAACAATTTCTTTTTAATATATAAACTTTAACTCTCTTTACAATGATACATGTTCACAAATGTATTTAATTTTTTTTTGTATTAATTTATTTAAATTTTTCAGAGGTATTTAATAAGCTCCCTCCTCATATATATATTAGGGTTGCCCAAATGAGTTTGAAAAATGGTAAAGAATAGTAAATGATTGTAAGCAAGTAAATGTATGTCTAAATCTTTAGTTTTATTTTGGTCATTCAATATAAAACACAATAATCAACTTAACAAAAATTATAAATAAAATTTAGTTATATTTTATCTAGAATTATTTCATTAAATATAAAAATAAAAATGTTACAATTCACATATTACACTTTTTTTTTCTCAGAAAATAAAATATTTCAAGCACTTGTAATTTTTGTATGTAAATTTACAGTACTGACTGTTACACAATTGTTTCTTATTCTCACATAAAAAGTTATATATTTAGTGGTTTTTAAATTGTTATTCAAATCTTACGTTTAATAATAAAGGGTTAAGGTTCTTGGTTCTTAAATAACAGAATATTCAATCGATAACCATAATATAAGCATTAAAGTCAAATAAAAAAAATTTAAAAAATATGCAATAATTTACGTAGATAAATGTATATAAATAAAAAGACTTGTGGCATTTATGTTCATTTGATTTTATGCATAAATAATCGTAAATAAAAATAAAAAAATATCTGTTGAATATAAAGCAAAGTAATATAATACTATTGACTATAAATGTAAATTACGATAATAATAAATTTTAGAGGTAAATATAAATCTATGTCGTGTCAAAAAAATATAAATTAGATTAATAGTTCTGCTTGGGTGGTTTAGTAAATAAAATTCAGGTATATATTTTTAAAATCAATTTTGAATAAAGTATTTATATCTACAAATCGATTCGATATTAAATATGATTTTTTTTATTTATTTAATATTCTTTATTATCTATTATCTTATAATAATAACAAATAGAGATAAAGTTTATAAATATAATTAACTTTTTAAAAAAATCAATATTTTATATTTAATCCTATAATGCATAGTTTTTTATTTTAAAAAATAAACTACGTATATTCATATAAAATACAAAATTAAAAATAGAAAAAAATATAGTTTTTCTATTTATATTTATACAAAAGAAAATATAATGTGTTGTATTTTTTACAAAATACATATGTTTGGGTTTTGCAATAAAGGTTTTTGTATTTTAATCGAATGAGATTCTCAATTGAAAAATATCTTTGATTACTTAATCGCACATTTTGCAGAAGTCGGGAAGTAAGATTTATTTTTTACTTTTGAAATTATTTCACAATAAAATAGAAAGAAATAATTTCTAACGCTCATCTAACATAATATCAATGTACACTGCTAAATTTGTAAATTTTGATAAAAAATAGCTTCATATTTTGATAAATGGATAATTCATGTATTTAGTGTTTTTAAAACTGTTTTATACAAAGTTACTAACGAAAAATATCAATGATTTATATTATATATTAATCATTGCGCATTGTGGGGATAAATTATTTTGAAGATAAAAAATTTAAAATGATCATATTTGGAAAAAATAAGAAATAATAAATCGTATTTTGAAAATATATAACTCTAAATCACATTGATTATTACAATATTAAAATTTGTTTCAAAATTTTATTTTACATTAAATATTATAATTTTAAAAAATATTTATGAATTGGTAATATTAAATATAATTTCATAAAGGACTAAAAATAATCAATTTGATAAAAATAAACATGAATATATTATGTATCTATATTAAATAAAAATTACAATTTGTTTTAAGAAGATTAAATTTGTAATTAACTAAATATAATAATATTAATTTAATTCAAATCTTTTCACAAATCAATTTCAATTTAAACGATTTGATTTGAAATAAATTTTAATTTATATAATTTTTTCTACAAAATATATTTTATTATAAAAATAAAGTTTAACTTTTATAGAATGAACTTAGTAAGAAAATACAAAATTAAAAGATTTTATATTTGAAAAAAAATTCTAGTTTTATATTTATGTTTCTTAACTTTGACGAAAATTTTCCAAGTAATAATTTATTACAATTTTATATTTAAAATTTTTTATGACAAATAAAAACAGTGCAGTATTTTTATAATGAGTTATAAAATGTATTTTTAGACCTTTTACGTATTTTATAACATTTTCAATCATTTTCATTAATAACATTGTATATCATACAAATATAAAATTTATGTCTGTGAGTGTATATATATATATATATATATATATATATATATATATATATATAATAAATAAAAATGTTTTTGAAAAATAAAGTGCACATAAGGAACTCTTCAACGTATTACACATAATACATGTTTTTTCAGTAAATCTTTATTTACAGGAAAAGAAAAATTTATACACGTGTTGGTCTTATCAAGTTACTGTAATTTGTAGTTCGATGAAAGATATACGTCTTCTAATATTAGAACTGTACAAATTTTTATTTAATACATTGTGCAGCTGTTCCATATGGTAGTTATCTTAAAGTGCCCTCTGACATTTTATTATTATTTTTTATTTACTTCTGTGTCAATAATATCTTACAACACTCTCGAAGTTAGTCATATGAATATGTTATGTCTGTGAATACTAGGTGTATATCTATAGTACAATAGTAAGATGTTTCAATGTATAACATTTATATTTTTTTAATGATTGCATTTATTATTGTTAATTTTTTAAAAAAATGTTTTTATAATGGGAAAAAAATTTTATAGAAATTTATAATATATATGCATAAAAATATTTAATTCTTTCAGTATGTGGAAACAATAATTTAATTTATTTATTTCACCTAAACGTCCATATTTTTTTTAATTTATATATATGAAGAGCATTATTTTTCTATGAAATTTTATATAACAAAAAAATTAAACAAACTAAAATAAAATTGTCAGTTACTATTAATTAAAATATAACATATTTAAAATAAAATATTTAATAATTTTTATACATTTACAATGAAGTACTATTATTTATTGTTTATCTTTCATCATTTTTCAATTATAATATAAAATTCTTTTTACAATTCAGTAAAATTTTATTATTTAAAATATAAAAAAATAATACAAATATAACAAAGTAAATAATTGTAATGACTTTAATAAATATTATTAACAAGTATTTTAAGATCGATGTAGGTTATTAAAAAATTAATTTATTAAAAATGATTTAATATTTCTCTTTAAGAAATCATATTTTTACAACAAAAATTAAATTCACATTCACCTTAAACATAATTTTGTTACATATGATTTATTAATGGTTAATATTTAATTTAGTATCAACATAAAATATTAAGAAAAAAAATTTTTTTAAATCAGATAATCTAAATATATACATGTATAAATTATTTATTTATTACATTATTTGAACAATATTAAAACATTTTTAATTATAATGATTACAAGTATTATTCTTATTCTCTCTCTCTCTCTCTTTCTATATATATATATATATATATATATATATATATATATATATATATATAAAATGTATATTTCTGTAAAATTATTATAGTGCAAATAATTTTAATTAATATATTTTTCTATTAGAATGACGAATAATTATGTATTTGAATTCTTGTATTATTTTATATCAGGTAATCTAATTTATCATTTTATATATGCAGAATCGTAAAAAATGTTATGAACCTCTGTCATAGACCAATATTTGGTAAAAAAAATATATTATCACCCTCTAGGGAAACTTTTTGAAAGCTTAGAGGGAGGCGGTAAACTTTTAGTAGTGAATAAAAATATCACACTTTATTATTGATTTATGTAAACTTTACTTTTTAAGTGTTCATATTAAAAATAAATGTTATTTAGAAGTGTCAAGTGATACTTAAAATAAATACTTGATATAAAAAAGCAATAATCACAATTTTAGATAGGCACGAAATTAGTAGATGCAATAAATTATAAATATACAATTTAATTTTAAATTTTTCCGTTCTCATTTTAATAGATTTTTTTCATTTATTTTGTATCTTATTTTTAATTTCTAATACATAATTATTTTTTAATAATCATGTCTATTTATCTCTCTCTCTCTCTCTCTCTCTCTCTATATATATATATATATATATATATATATATATATATATATACACATATATATACACATACACATACGTATATGTGTGTAGATGTAAATGTAGGTGTGAGTATGAGGGTGGTGTATGTGAATGTGTGCATATGTCAGTGAATATGTGTTTACAAATACGTTTTCATCTACGCATTCTTGATTTGATATGTATGTGTGTGTGTAAATGTGCGTCAAAAATATTCCCTTGTATTAACAGAACGCGTTAACTAGTTCAAAATCTGATTCAAAACGTTCTACGCTAAAGGATTTTGACAAGCACGAACAGTGCTACCTCCCCTTGTGTCACATATCCGTTGCCCGCATGTGAAGTGTCAACTGTGAATTGTGCAGTAAGCGAACCAACCACTACTAACCAGTATCGTTAACATGCCCATATTTCATGTGATTTCACAGACACGTGCTGCCAAACATGACGGTCTATTAATATTTCAAAATTCATTTGAATTCCACATTGTCCAACACGAAATCATTTCTGTGGTTCATAGATAAAATGCTTTATTAACTTTTAACGCGTTCCGCGTTGTTTTCGTTTCAGAAATGCTGAGTATGCTTCATTCTTGTATTTCATTTTTCATTAAAAATTAGTTACATCGTATAATTTTCATGAAATCAAAATCAACACTGATATTATATATATATATATATATATATATATATATATATATATATATATATATATATATATATATATATGTTGATGGTTTACAGGCCAAAGTGTTCATTCTACTTTTGAATTTTTTAAATTTTAGTTCCAAAGCACTTGATTGACGCTTAACTTTTAAATAAATTTCAAATAAATATCCTTAATATTTAAGTTCAACGCCATCAAATGACAAAAATTTTTTTGACCGTGGAATAATAAATAATTTATTTCAGAAACCAATGTAATTAACTCTATACTCTATAGTATTTTTTTGCAATAATGCAATTCAAATGTTTCTACGAATTTAATTAAGTAATTTTTTAATGCAATAGTATATATTAAATAATAACGATGATTTCTATCGTTATATTGTCATAAGAAAATTTTTTGAAAAAAAATACGTTAAGCACTAAACCCACCTTGTTTACTTTTATTTACGCTGTGTACATTTTATTATATCAGATGATTCGTAGGATATAATCAAAGTAAAATAAAAAATCGTTTCATGTAGTTTAAATGACTTACATGAATTTTTTTTATAAAACCATTAAAAAATTCCATCACTAACAGAAAAATAGTGGTTACAGAATTACTAATAAATTGGTTTAAAATGTATTGGATAAAATTAGAAAGGTCAAAATTCCATGATATATAATTGAAATATGATTTTAATGAAGATGTAGAATTCAGTGTCATTAATATTAAAAATTCTGTAACAGGTATAGTAGTAGTTCTGAAAAATGTAGACCAGCCTTTGTTGTGTTCTAGAGCCAAAATTGGGATAAGAGGAAAAAAGAAAGATATGATGGACTTGTTGAAAATCATTCTTCTTATTATAAAAACTTATGAACAAATCGACATGACGAGTCCTTGTATACTTCTAACAAAGAAAACATTGTTTACGTTGATGATTTCGATATTAATATTTAAATTTAATCATATTGATAATAATAATTGTAATAATAACAGAACATATATCGTATATTTTTTTCTAAAACCTTGAATAAATAATTTATTATAATGATTTTTTTTGTATAACAAAACATTTGTTTGAAGATGAATTTAATAGTATTAATTATTATCTTTTTATTTTCAGTTGCTAAATCGATTAACTCTCTTAGTTATACAAAAAATATCGATTATTCTAATGATATACTATTTTATGCATTATTTAAGTTGTTAGATAAAATCTACGTCTGTAACAAAACATTCTACAATATTGATTTGAATTTAAGTTTTAAAAAGAATTTGAAAAAATTATGTATATTATTTTATTAATTTCTCTAATTTTTGTTTTGTGGAGATTTTCGATTTGGTTAATAAGAGATTTATATATATATATATATATATATATATATATATATATATGTATAGAAATTCTATTACTCATTATGATTATATCAATAAAGTATGATAATTACGATTAAGTGGATATAAATTATTTGATAATATCATTATAATGTTTAATCAATTAAACAATGCATGTTTTTAGAAAAAAAATATTTTTTTAATGCACAGGAAAAACTTTACGATATCATTTGTATCTGGAATAAAAAAGTACAATGAATAGAATATTTTAATAAATTAATATCTGTTATAATAAATATTTAATGATGTATGTATTTTATAAAAATACTCTGATACAAATATAAATCAAAGAATTGAAAATTATTTATTGGAAACAGTAGACAGAAAAATTATAAATATAAATATTTCAGTCTAATTAAAATACAATAATAATTCACAACTCATTTATGTTATACAAATAAAATATTTATTTGACACAGTAACTTCAATCAAGATTCAAAGATAACACTCTAATAAATATTTGAAAATCACAAAATTATTATTGAAAAATGATTAAGGTTCTTTTGTTAAAATTAATATACACATATATATATATATATATATATATATATATATATATATATATACATATATATATATATATATATATATATATATATATATGTAAACCCCGAATAAAAAAATCTTCACCAATCCGCCTGGTCAGCGTGGTGAATATGACCAAATACCAATGAATGGTAGCATTCATTGTGGCTTTCGTCCAGTATACGAGGGTAGTTTGATAAGTATGGTAAATTTATTTATTGTTAAATTTAATTAATTAACTAATTTAATTAAATTTTTCAATGTAGTGTTTCTTACTTTTCTATCATACTTATCAAACGACCCTCATATATATACATTAATTAAATATCTATTTATGTTTATTAATTAATTACATTTATCTAATGACAATTGTGATTAATTTATAAACTTATCCTACAGGACTAAATTGTTGTTTCAAATAATTTCTCTTATAATTAGAAGTATAATTTTGACATTTGATCTTCTTTACTGATGAAATATATTTTGTTTAAAAAAAATATTAATTGGTAAGATCTTATAATAAATTCATAATTCAAATAATTTTTTATAATTTTTTTCATTTTGTAATAAAAGTAAAAATTTATTAGGCTTATTATGCACATTTTAATTATGTACATGCAACTAAACATTTCAGTAAGATTAATTTGATGCTTTTAGTAGAAACAAGTATTTGCACTTAAACTATTACAATATTATTCAATATAGGTGACTATAAATCCAAATGTATGTTGAAGTACCTTGTAAGCAGTTAGCGAATTACATGCACACGTTGTATGATAACTGCATTCTTTTAAGTGATTTAAATATAATTAACGGTACATCTTAAATGGTTCATAACATTAACAATGTTAAGAAAAAATCTTTAAATTTTACAAGTAATATAGAAATTGTTTTACTGTACATAAATATTTTTCATATAAACATTCTACACTTGAAAGTGATTAAACATTTTCAATATTGTACAAGAATCTAATACGTATATATTTATATTTCAAATTTTTAACATCTATACATAAATCTTTTTATTTACATAATTTTTCTATCTTCTTATTTCTCTTAAAACTATACATAATTTCTAAATTTCATGTAAATTTACTTCTTTTGTATTCAAAGTCACATCATTATATAGAGTTGTCTAAATAAGACTAAAAGTTTTAGACATATATTTATTTGCTTAATATTATTTACTATTTTTTACTATCCTTTAATTTTATTTTGGTTATCCTGTATATCTATTTAAAATACAGTTAGAAAATAATTATATTTTTAATAGTTCATCTTAAAATTTTGTTACATATTTATATATCGGAATTATAATTCTAAAAATCTTTATTATTTTCAATTAATTCGAAATAATATAAAGTTTAATTATATAAAACATTTTTTTTAAATATAATCTTCAATATTTTTGTACAAAATAATCAATACATTTTATTGACTATTTCAGCTAATAAATAAATAAATAACTATATTATCCATCATACGTGAAGAAAAATTTAAGATAAGTTGTAATATGTGCACAAATAAAACGCAAAAAATATATTTCATTTTTTCTAAGTATGGGGTTATTTTGTAGGTAATACAGTATTTTCGTATTGGTTGTAGAATTAGTCAAGCAGCTTTAAAAACTCGAACAGTTTGAATAAGAAATTATGACATATCCGCAATATTATCCCAATCTGATACCATCAGATTGTCAGCTATTCTAAACTCCCCAAACTACATTCGTAGAAAGCAGTTTAATACATAGACTGATGTCGAAAGGGATATTGAATTTTTGTTTTCAAAATGAAAAAAGTTTTATCGCCAAAGTATTTAAAATTTTAGATTAAGATGGGAAGAAGTTGTGAATAGTAATAGAAAATGTATTTTGAATTAAAGTGAAAATGGCAATTTTTTATTTTATTCCAAAACTTTTTCTAAAAAATCGTATTACTCATATGATAACTTAATATAACAACCAAATGCAAATTACCAAATATAAATAATATAATTTAAGTTACCAAAATTGTTTAGAAATTAAACATAATAGAAAATCTAAAAATAAATAAAAGCAAAATTAATAACAGAATAAAACATAAATAATTATAAAAAAAGAATTTTCTTTGAGTAATATATAAAGCTCTTAAATAAATTAAATTTCTTTTAATTTTGCATTTATTTAACAAATATAGGGTGTTCAATCAGTACTGCACAAAATATATCATCGCTCGATTAAAAAAATGAGTTTTATTTAAAAATTAAATTGTGCGCTCCTGATAGGACACTCTATAGAATTTTATTTGAAGATCATCATAGAAAATAAAGAAAAAATAAAATATACAAAAAATATTTTAAGTCGATTTTTTTTATAGATTTTAACATTTTTTTTCTTAATTTCAGAATGGAAATATTTATATATACATTTACTATATGTACTGTCGTAATAAAAACACTGTTAGAAAATTTAAAATTAACAACAAAAAAAACGATAAAATTTCCTACTCAGATATAACATCATTTGATGAGCGTTATGTATATACAGTCGCGGAATTATTCACAGTAAACAATACTACAAACAAAATTGCGGTCAAAATAAAAAAGGGTCGCTGTATATAATTAGTTTTTATAATTGGATCCCGAGGGAATATGAACTGTAAATATGTGTTGCTTTTTGTTTCAACATTGATGACATATCCACGGCAAAAATACAAGTGCATATATTAATTTAAAAAGTGTATAAAAGGAATGGATGTACGTATAGGGCGAACGAAACAAGCTTTGGATCAAACGAGTATAGTTGTATTGTAGGTAACGAAGTTAATACAATTCGTCCGTTGTGTTTAACTTTGGATAGTGGCCAGTTGCTAAATTGAACTTACACGAGATTACACATATTTAATTGATTTCTAATTATAATGCGGATATAAATACATATTTATGTACGTTAATTACATTTCGGATTTATTTCAAATTTATATCTATTTATTTTTTAAGTCCTTTGTTCATTTATCATTTCAAGAATAAACAAATGGTCAAATATGTCAAATACACGGATTAATACTTAAAAATTCAATGTCATTTCATTGTTTCGTTAATTGAGATTTGTAGTCAAGATATGAGTGTTCAAGTATCTAATATACAAACACATGAAATAGCTATTATCATTAATCTTTCACTAGTTTTGTGAACATAGAACCGATTATTTTTTTATTAATTTCTTTTTTTCAAATGTCTTTTTGATTAAATTATGATTTTAATTTAAATATTTGCTCACCTGTGATCATTTAGAGAAATTTTTATTTATTTATTGTTTTGTTCTACCAAGGGACTTCGTTCTCAACTCTCTTTGCACATCGACCCCAAAATTTCATTCTATTTAACAATGTAAATAAATTATGAAAAACAAAACGTTTATAAAGCTATGTAATACTTTTGTGTAGATGATGTTTATTAAATATATATATCAGAATAAGGCATTATTCAAATAAAAATATGATTAAAATTTTAGTAATAATTTCTTATTAATAAAAATGTTTAAAAAACTAATGACTAAATTTTTATTCTATTAATCATCCTACTAAAAATCAATCATGTCATTTCAGACGTATTTTTAAAAAAAAATAATCTGATAAAAATTTATTGAAATGAAAATTCAGTGTGATAAAAATTTAGTAGGAAAAAAATATAAAAAACCGAGTAAAATTTGAAATTAAGTTCTTTCTTTTCTTACGTTTTTGCTTTTTCTTCGAAAATAAATTTCTTTCTTAAACAGAATTCATCCCATCCCAAAATATGTACGAAATCCTAATTTATCTTTTTTACTGTTTTACATACTCCCATGAAAATAATTTATAAATTATTATATTTCATTATTAATCATTTAAAATTCAATTTTATTAAAATTGCAAATTAAATTTCATTAAAAATTATTTATAATTTCTTTAAATAAAAAAATAATTTTATTTGAAAATTTGATTTTTAAATTTTTAATAATTTTTTGTGATGATTTAATTAATAATTGTATTCAACCAATATTATATTTAACAAATATTACACAATTTTAAATATTCAAATCAATCAGTTTATTAATCGCTTCAAACGGCTGATGACTACAATCAATCACTACTAACGATTAATTTTATAGTTATTAGTCACAGATTGATTTAAAAACGACTAATTTCAAATCAATCACTTGAAACGAATAACGACTAATAAATTAATCGTAACTAACGATTGATTTTATACGATTGGAATGTTCATAATCAGTTATTAGTCATCAATCGGATAATTTTTGTTTTACAATTAAAATTTATCTCATCTGAAAATCTGTCCGAAAATCAGTGTGAAAATCTATTTTTTCTATTTTCTGTTAATTTTAATATATCATAAAATTTGTACTTGGGTAATTTTTGGAAAATTTCAAGAAATTCCAAAAAGAAAGTCTACATGAACATAAAAGCAAAGATGTAGCACCATTTTTTAAAAAATAGTAGGATATTAAGAATGTATCATCACTAAATAATACAATAAAACCATACATTTCATAATTTAATTAAAGTAAAATTCATTGAATTGGATCAAAATTATTAGTGTAATAATAAATATTTAATATTGTGTATATAACCAATTTTTGAACAAATATTAAAATTTATTTTTTGAAAAAATATTTCTCATTAATTTTTAAAAATAATTCTGATTAATAGTTTTATTTAAGACCTGTTCGTATTATTTTTTATTAAAATCAATGAATTTATTAATTTTATTAAAAAAATTACATTCTATGAATTTTTTTCTAATTTTTTATTTATTTTTTATATAAATATTTTAATAATTTTAATATATATATATAATTTATTATATATATATATATATTTATATATATATATTTATATTTATATATATATTGCTATATTATTCATTATATATCTATTTATATAAGTATTCGAATTTTTATTTCAATACAAAGTATATATTTTTTGTAAAACTTTACGTTTAAGCTAAATTAAATAAAATCAAGTTACAAATCTAAAAGTTGAATTTCATACATTTCAAGTTAAATTCGATTTTGAATACGCACAAAAAGATCTTCAATTTACCATCGAGAAAAAATCGAAACTTGTAAAAGCGTTAACGTCAATTCGAACCAGCGAGCATAATATAAGACCGGTTCGAAATTGAACGAGGGCAACATAGTGCGATAGATCGTGTTCTAGTTTTATGTGATCCACGAAACCTTAGTTCTAAAAGCCGTATATTCGTATGTGCTCTAAGATAATGCTTTGTACTTCTCGCGCGGCCCAGCTGCCACACTCCCAAGGGAAACTTCGAGTTTTACTATGCGGTGCTTACACGTTAGAAATGTACTTGTTCGTAGATGGTCAAAGTTTTGAGTACCTTCAATAACTGTTAAGGTTCTGATTATTTTCCTATACAGATGGAAAGTGTTACTTTGATGCATTTTGTGTTATTTTTAAATCTCACTGGCAAATTTAGTATAACAGTTCACATAAATGTACTTTTGTAGTTTTGTACAACTCTTCTAAAATAATTCTTTCACAGATGCAGCTATACATTTGCTAGCTTAAATAAAACAACAAAATACAAAGATAAGTAACCGTGTTTTTTTAGGAAATAATAGTAATTTAATTATTTTTTTAACTTAAACAACATTTTATATGAAACTTAAAAAATAAAGAAATAATTAAATTATTATTAAATTATATATATATTATGTCAGAATCATTTTGTTGTAGTTAAATGAAAAAATAATAATAACCATTTATTATTCTAACTATAAATCAGAAAAAATACAAGAATACAAATTTGTATACATTTTAGCTAGAATAAAAAAAGTTAAAATTAAATAATAAGCTTAAATTAAATTCCAAAAAAAATAATTAGTTGTTTTATAAAATATTTGTGTCAATTACTTTGATTATTTAAATATAACTTAAATTTCATAAAATGTTAGAAGATGGTTTCTGTGTAATTATTTTTTTATTAAGAATTAAAAAATACGTGATAAATTGTATGCTTTAACACAAAATAAATGTATAACAAAATATAATGAAACAGAAATTAAATAATTCAAAAACTCAATAATTTTATTCCTACATTAAAATAAAAAATCTATTGACTGTTTCTGTAATTTTTAATTTATTTATTTATGACATATAAAATATTAAATACAAAATTATATAATTTATAATTATTCAAAATTACAAAAATGATAATACCGTCGAATATCACTAATCCGACCAACGATAATTCGGTTTTAGATTTAATTCAGACATAATTTCCACGAATGTAATTTCTTGTGTATTTTCATATCTTTATTCAATGCATCTTAAACTATTGGTGGACTTTTTCTTTATTATTCTATTCTTTATATTCAATAGGCCTATCTGTATATATTTATTTGTGTATATCTAAGAATTTTGTCACTTTTAAGAGAAGAGATGTTATTTATTGTTTTTTACAGAATGGTTGAAGAATCAGATTCGTATCTTTTTTTGATAAAAAAAAACTAAATTGTCATATGCCTTTGCATATTTTTTTAGTCACTAATATTTGAAATATTAACAGTTTGTGAGGACTGTTTGAGATAGATTGAATATCTACATGTATTGTATTTTTGTATTTCTTATTTTTATATTAGAGTAGTGTGTTTTGATTTTGTATCTTTCCCTATATACTAGTGTCATGTATATGTCTTTAACTTGAATTTTTAAAACATTATTTTCAGGTGTGAACAAGGTTGAAAAAACACAAGGTCGTTGAGATATTGTTTGAGTTTATTATATGTAATTTATTTTTGACAATTTTGGATTAATTATTGAGTAAATTACATGTGCCTATCTAATCACTGATGATCGACTAAACTCACTAATCCGGAACATCACAGGTCCTAATAATGTGGGATTTTTGTTGATCGATTATATATATTTTTTATTTTTATAACTTGAAAATAATTTAGTTTTTGAAAAACAAACTCGTAAATTAGATTTTTATTTAAATGTTACACTATTATATTTTACAGGATGGCCTCAATGAGACAAAGTTTAGACATATATTTACACATTACATATTTCAATCTCATTTGAGCTATCTATATAACATAATAAAGAAAAATATAAGATTTAAAAATAAATTTATTAAGTAAATTTCATAATAAAGTAGCTAACTTTGTACATATATACAACATATGTATGTATATATATATATATATATATATATATATATATATATATATATATATATATATAAAGTAATTTATTACTGAAGGTGAAACTATTAAAACTTTGTGTAAAAAGTTCAGAAACCTTATATAATGCTACAATAAAGTTATTTATTTAATTTATTGATTTTTTCACGTAAACGTCTACACTTAATCATTTTCAACAGTTTAGATTAATGAACTTGAATGCAATGTTGTTTATAGTAAATTCAGTACAATGAGTATTCACACAAACTTAGTGACGATAAAAGTTCATTTTTGTTTGACCGTCAATCTTGAATAAGATTTATTATATTTTCAATGCACGCAAATCAGAAATTGTAAATATATCACGAAAAACATTTTGTATTCAATTATACACTTTTTTTAATCAACGGATCGAAAATAATGAAATACGAATTGGAATATTTTTTAAACGTGTGATGTAAACGCTTTTCGAGTTTTGAATGACTTGGTGGTTTATAAAAAAAATATTTTAATCTAAACGATGAAAACATTTTTTATTTATTCGTATTTTTATTTAGTAATTTTTAATTATTTATAAATAAGTAATTATGATTAGAATTATTTTGTAGAAAAAATATTGTTACAAGATTTTATAAAAACAGTGAAATTATTTTCAAACTATTAATTTATTAAATTCATTTTTACACATGATTTTAATCTATTTATTTATATAAAATATAAAAATAATATTTAATTTCTAGTATCATTTTGTCACGAGTAACAGAAGTTAATTTAAAAATGTCAAAATAATACAACGTTTGTTTTTTAAATAGTACAAATTGAAATAAAAATAAATAATTAAAATAATGTACATTACACTTGCATGCAGTACGAATTTTTATTCTATGTAAAAGATGCATGACGTTAATGGAGATCCTGTATTTTAAACAATATTTTCCAACTTTCCGCTGAATTATTCAGTAAATAAACCCTTTTAGAGTACATGGAGATTTTTCATTGTATTTTTTAAGCACAGTCCCCACGTTGAATAATTTGAATACGCCTCACTATATATCTTTTTATTTTTTTAAATATTTTATGTGCTTTATAGGCAAATATGTCCATGTCCCGTTCCGTCTATTCATAAATATATATGTAGAACAATAAACATATAAATATATTACTTAACTAAATTTCATTCTCTGTTTAGGAAATTTTATTAAACTAGAACAATAAATTTTTAAAAAATAATAACAAAACATATTAAATAACGATAATAATGTGCTTTAAAATGAAAATAATTTTTATTTTGAAAGAAAAAACTATGTGTTATCTTTGAATATTTGAAAATTTTAATATTATTGTTGTTAAAATGATTTTTTTATAAATTATATACGTTTATTATTTATAAATGATAAATTATAGATATTTATATATCTTAAAACGTCTATTAATATTCTTTACAAGCATTTTTACAAACCTTGTCCTATTATTTATTTTATTTTATTACGAATTTCAAAATTATCAAATTTAATTTTGGTATAAGCTTATTTTCTTTTTAAAAAAATAGACTAATAAAATTTGACAATAAATAAAAATAATTCAATAATAAAAATAATCATCAATATAAATTTAAGAACTTCAATATTTTCAAATTCAATTTCAATATTTGAAATAAATAATAAATATTTATCTTTAAGATGAAAATCAATTTTATCTCAAATTAAAGATATTTCAAGACAGCACATAATGGACGAATGATTAATTTTTAATTAAATTACTATACATTACAAGGCAATTTCATGTACTTATTCAAATTTGTAATTGAATACATCAAATCTGTAATTGAATCTCTAATTATATACAGTGTTTATTTTTTTCTCTCGTGTCACGCAATACAACGCAGTTCCGGAACTTTCGTCGAAAAGTAAACATAAAATGTAATTTAATATTTAAATAGAGAGATAATTATCGTATTTGTACATAATAATCATTCATGTTTGATCAATTTTTGTTCAATGTTTCGTTGAGATATATTTTATTTTATAATTATTTACTATTTATTTTTGTGATTGTTGCTTATTTCAATATTTAGAAAATATGTTTTAAAATGTTATTTCATAAATAAGGAATATATTAATATATATATATATATATATATATATATATATATATATATATATAAAGGAATGAATTATAGACAATTATAGATATTGGATTTCTTTATTTTTAATGTAATTTAAATTTTTTTAGTTACAAATATTAATGTCCACATAGAAAAAAATTTCTATATTTTACACTTATATAAAATAATCAATGTTCAAAATTTGTACTTCTTATTTTACAAATATTTAATATTAAAAGATTATTTTTAGTGAATATTTCTGTACGTCTGAATAATCATTTAATTATGAAATTTAAACTAAACTCGTAGAACTGTAAAAATGTAAACGGACTAAATATGACAAATCGAGGCTGAATTTTATGAAAATTGTCAACACAAACACATTAAAATTTGATGCAAAAAAATAAATTTGTAACATCGAGGATTTACAGGAAATCTAATCCTTGTTAAAAGCAAAAACATGAAAAACAGAAACATAGTTTTAAATATGTAGCAAAAAATTGTTTGTGCAATAGAATAGTGGGGAATATCAAATAGAAAAATGAGTGCAATTTCATTGGATTTACCCTTCATTTAATGTAGATTTGAAATATAATTTGTTGTACGATTTAATTTGTTGGTAACGTGTATAGTAATTTATTGTACATTACAAGTATCATAAATAACTAGACTCGTAATTAACTGAAGGGTGCACAATTAAATTTATTATTTATTCCCTGAAGATGTCAAAAACAATAACAATTTAATGCTTATTTAACATTTATACTTATATATATATATATATATATATATATATATATTTATGTATGTGTGAGTGAGTGTATGTGTGTGTGTGAAATATACATATATTTCAATATACACATTGGTATACACTTAAAAAAATATTAATGAAATGTCGATAAATTTTGATTAAAATTCAAAATGTTTGAAAATTAATTTAAAAAATTATATTTTTCAAACATATAGTTATTCATTCATATTTTAATTGCCTTTTGAATATTTTTTTAAAAAAACAATAATACAAAAAATTAAATGTTGTTTGGTCAAAATGAGACTAAAGAGATTAGATATATATTTAATTTGTTACTATCATTTATTATTATTTACTATCATTTATTTTCTCTTGGTTTCCTTCGTAGATATTAAGTAAGAATAGTTAAATAGTTGTAATTATTATTTTTTAAATAAGATACAAATAACAATAATCCAGTAATTATAAAATAAAAGTTTACACTGGATTGAAAATTAATAATTAATTATATATAAAAAATATAAAATTGAAAATATGTATAAATATTGAAAACCTTATTTATAACTGCTTCTATGTAAACATGTCGTCCTTAGAGTTGCTAGAACTTGAATATTATTGTACACAACTTTGATTTGACTATTTGTCATGTCTTTTTCATGTTGTCAGGTAGCAAAATATCAATTCCAAAGACACCTTACAATTGTCTGAATTTATATTCAAAACTTTAATAACTCTGAATGTATATTTAATTACTGAAAAACAATTAATTAACAACAAATTCTAAAAATACTTTTATTAAATTCGATTTTTTGATAAAATACATTTTACAAGAATGTATTTTAGCAAACTTGATTAAATTTTAAAAAGTCAGTTTTTTAATTCATGAAGTAATTAGTAAATGATTATGTCATCGAGTTTTTTTTAAAAAAAAACAGTCAACAAAAATTCAGAAAAAAGTATATTAAGAGAATGATTTAATTTTGAAAAGTTATTTAATTCATAAACTGAATTTTCTTCATAAATACTTAATATATGATTAAGTTATAATTTTTTTTAAAAAAATGTAGTAATCAACTGAAATTGTTATTAAAATAGGTATTATTAATAATTTGGCAAACGAAAAGAACAAATTCATAAGAAATTATTGCAATTAGGAAGAAGAACGACATTATGATGGAACGTGACAATCTATAACCTTTTAAAGTAATATCGATGTAATGAAAACTATTTGAATTCTCCTTGCAAATTTAATTTTTAGCATATGAGTATTATCGTTCTTACTTCTTAATAAACACTGATTAAAAAAATAAATATCTATATTAAATATATACATATATATAAATATATATATATATATATATATATATAATGGATTGGATAAAGAAAATCAAAGATAGGTCCTAATTTGACTAGTTATATAGTTAAAAGGGAAGATTATTCATGGATAAAGGAAATTATTGATTGAGAACATAGATATATAAAAAGATCTAGAAAGAGACCCATAAAAAGATGGGCCAAAAATATAAGGAAATTCGTCAAAATAGATTGAAAGAGAAAGATATTGGATCTTTCAAAGTGGAAAATTCTGGGAGAGACCTCCATTCAGTAGTGAATTGTGAGGGATAATGATAATGATGATGAGATAGATATTGATATTTCGTAATTTTTTAAATATTTTTATTATAAAAAATAATATATTTATGCTACTAATAAAATGAATAACATTTTAAAGAATGCTATAAAATAAATAAGTATAATCTACTATTTAAAAATTTAATTAATGAAGATTAGACTTTTTACAAAAGTCAGTTTGATAAAAAATTAAATTATTAAATATATATTGTATATATATATATATATATATATATATATATATATGTGTGTGTGTGTGTGTGTGTGTGTGTGTGTGTGTATGTGTTTATATAGGTATTGATTGTTGTATATATTTGTGGTTGTATATTTCTATATTCACTTTGTTTTTAAAATTGATTGCAGTTTATTAAAGTAGGGGTGCATAAATATTTCAAACTATACCACCCTTTTCAATTTATACAATTCATTGAATACCATACATATTACAATATTTTATGCCTTCCAGCGTGTTATGTTGCACGTTTATGTATTTATTAAAGAACGATCTATTATACATTATCTGATAAAGATAAATGAATTCAAATATCTACTTTAAATTTTACAAATTTAATACCGCAGTCCGTTTTTAAAAATCTTATTTCAATAAAGTATGAAAAATAAAATAATGTATCCATAAATTGTTATTTGCCTGAAGGTTTTGTTATATTTTTTAATTGCGTATATTAATTGGATATTCAAATAAATATTTCAATATACAATGTATCTTCGTAATTATAATTTGTATTTTATATTTAATTAGAAAATTTTGAGATATTCTAATAAATAATTATTTTATTAATACAATACTTTATTCTAAATCAATGAGTATATTATTTTTAATAAGAAATTAAATAATACACTAGCTCACGTTTGAAAATTATTTAATTACAGACATTTCAATTACACTAACTTTAATTCAATTAAATTGAAATTAGTTTTTTCGTCGCTTCTGAGTAAATAAATATACAGAAATTCAAAGTCGTTTCTGAATATTCAACTACATAGTTAAACGAATGAAAATAAGAAAACGTAAATAAATATTTTGTTTTCAATAGAGGCATGAGGAATAGAAAATAAATTGCCTTCTTGCATTCTGAAATCATTTTCTTCAATGACTAAAATAAATAAATTATATTATTGCTTTCTGAAACCATTTCACTACCAGACTTTATAAAACATGAACAGTTTATAATATTATTTCAAAAATAATCCCTATTATCATATTTACTTATCTTAAGTAGATTTGTTATTATTTTTAATATTGTAATATTTTATTTTTAAAAATAGAAATTTACAGTTGAAGAAAAATTACAATAAAATTAAAAATAATTTTATCAAAAAATTCCAAATTTTTAACAAAATAACATTTTTGAAATTTTGTTAATTAATACATCATTTTTCATATTTTATTACTTTTTTAAAAAAATATATGTACAGAATGGCCCAAATGAGATAGAATGATATTCTTCAGGCTCATTTGGATCACCTTATATATATATATATATATATATATATATATATATATATATATATATATATATATATATATATAAGGAATGTATAGATAAATTAACATATTAAAATCTTAAACAAACATTGATGACATAATCACGATATAATCAATTATTAAAATAAAATTGATAAAAGCTACACCATTTACAAGTTTGATAATGAGTTTCGTACTTACTGTATTAAAAATGAATACAAATTTGACGAGAGCATCGCCGAACAAAACCGAACTTGTATTCTCTTATCGTACTCATTTCGTCATCATATTATTATCTCAATTGTACGGTATAACCCTTATGTATTTGAGTTCAATTCGACCCTAATTTGACGCGCTAACAAGACAAGATGCTCAACGTACAACAGCCTGCACACACTCCCACGCATCATGTAACCCTATCACAATTTAAACTTCTATATATTCGTCCTAGAAACAGAACTCCCTTACCAACAGTATAACACTGTGTATATATGTGTGTATGTATATATAGGGGATCCATATACCCTTTTATCTCTAACACACAATTGCATTTAACAAGCCTGGTTAGATAATTATATGTATAAAATCACCCCTCTAATTCTATGACCGCTTCACGTCAGTTTCAGTTATTTGTGTGCGTTATGATTAATAAAATGGAAAATTAAGTTTTAATATCGTTTGTAAGCTATAATTTACCACTTTCATATTAGATCAAGATAGTTTTGAACCGTTCAAAATTTGTAATTAGTGTACTGATAGGACGTCAGCTTTTCATATATTAAATTACGAAAATTCAAAGTAATTTCATTATATATTCGAAAATTTACATTTACATACAATTATATACTCACAAACTTATTTTTATTTATGACTTTATATATCAACGAAAATGATGTGACTACAAAGAACAATCGTTAATTTCATAAAATATTGAATTATTAATGTATTATTAAAATTATTCTAAAGAAAATTCCATTAAAATCTAATGAATTATTTTTATACATACGAAATATGTAAAATGAAATAAATTGTTAGAAAATATTTTCCTACCTTTCAGAGAGAGTTAATACTTTAAAACAGCAAGGAATTTTGAATATTCAGTAACTAATTATTAATTATTTTTATTTTTTCTATGGCATGTTGCTGATATATTTTACTATTTAATAAAAATTAAATTATTAGATTAATAAAAAAAAATAACTTTCATTAAGTATACAATTTAATACTTATTCTGAAATTATGGAAAAATCACTTAAAAACCAATAAATTATCATCCAAACTCCTCAATATATTAAAAAATGTCAATAATTACTTATTGTTTACTTTGTTTACTTATAACAACAGTAAGCTGATACACATTTCGATGGCAATGCTATCAGCATCAGAGCACTGTATTCAAAATGGATATTAACTTACTGTTGTTATAAACAAACAAACTGAACAAGTAATTAGTAACATTTTTTAAATCTTTTACTATTGGGGTGATAATTAACTTGTGTAAAAATAAAACAATTTACTTAAACCAATTTTATGAATCTCTTTTTACAAAAATAGTCAATTATTAATATAATTTTGTATATTAAGACATAAATGAATATATTGTTATAAACTTTACTATTTCTAGAATGATATGTATATGAAAAAATGAATTGTTTTTTTTCTTTATTTAATACATGAAGTATTAAAAGTAGAATTTAAAAAATATAATAACAGATATTTAGTAATAAAAGTTAGAAAATTTATTTATTACAACTTGGTTAATTATATAAATTAAAATGATATAAATTATGTGTGATAGATACCTGAATATGTTTTAAATTAAGTACACTTAATATGAAGTACTTTTCAATGTATTGAATCTAATTGTATAATTCAGTTAAGAGAAAGGTTTTTTTACTTAGGATCTTTTACTGGTTGGTATTATTTCTCTATTTTTAAAAACTATATAACTAAGTAAATCTTCAACTACAATATATTTGATACTATAAACTATTTTATACAATATAACGTAATTACTTTCAAGTTTTTGAATTTATATTGAAAGCAGGAAATTTAGATTCTAAAATTTAACATTAAACTGTGAATATTTCCTCAAATATTGAGTTTTGTCTATTACGACGTAATGAACTGAATATATAGTTATAAAGTTTGCAATTTCCAGAATGTTAATATTTATATTTAAAATAAGGAACTATTCAAAGAGATAGATTAAGTTCTATAATAATTAAATTAAAATTTATATTTTGATCTTTCTATAAAACTTATTAATGGAATGTTATAATTTTAAAATAATTCCATATTTATTATTTTCAATTATGTACTTTTAAATAGTTGATAAATAAAATTTCAACTTATTAAATTATATTAAAAAAAAATTAAAATTTTTGTATAAATATATTTTATATATTAATTACAAATGTTAATACATACACACACACACACACACATATATATATATATATGTGTGTGTGTGTGTGTATGTATAATTTGATTAATTAAAAAGTATTTCTTTTTATACATTCAGTTCTATTTAATTATATCAAAATAGAGTTCATTTACTAATTAATTTGTGTAAAAGTTATCATCTTTTAATTAAGGATAAAAACTAAATATAAAATAAATATACTTAATTAAAATTATCACAATAATAATATATTTTATATAAAGGTATGCTAACATGTTACTTCCATTTCTTAGTAACTCGATTGTCAATGAAATATAATCTCACTAAAATTTTAAAAAAATATTCTATCTCTTGTCTTTTAATTAACCTACCAATTTATATCTTGTAAAAGATAATGCATTAATTTATAAAAAAAACTATTCACACCTTTTACTACTTAGCATTTTAATTGATTTTTATAATAACTTTTTGATAGCAAAATTAAAAATAATAAAAATCTGTTATTTAAATTTGAAAGTTAGTGATCATTTTCTAAAATAAAAATTATATTAAAAATTAAATATTTTACACACTGAAAAATATTTTTTTTCATCTCCTGTTTCTTCAATCAAATTCTTAATTTTTTTAGTTATGAATATTTACTTATATACATAATAAGTCATTATCACTAAATAAAAACTACGATTACAAACCAGTTATTAGAGACAAATATTTTTAATTTGCATATTTTATATTCAAAATGTTAGAATTATATTACCATTAATTATTGTAACGTCAGAAAGTTTTATTTTTTGATAATAAATTAAAGTAAACCTATAACAAGTGACAAATTTCTTACATAAAAAATTATATATTAAATCATATTTCATATATATAAATATATTTTTATTACAATATTATTAAAATAGTACCTGAATATTTTAAAATGAACTTTTAATGTTTGTAATTGATAAATTAATTATCATTAATCATTTTTTATGATTTCAAAACATTTTTAATTTAATTTTATTTTTTTGAAAGTAAATATTTTTTAGATTACAATTTTGTCAACTGAGTATTTTAAATTCATTCATCTCTAAAACCAGGAGCTTTTATGAACTGTCAAATAATCACTAAATTTACTTTATTTACAATGCAGCTCTCTTATGATGATTGCATGGCCAGTGAATGCATGAGCTTTTAAACAAATAAAGTGAACAATAAGTGATTGGACACTTACAAAATCTTATAATATTGAGGGTGACTGATTCATTTATGTTAAAGTGGAGTTGACATAGTAACAAAACAAATAGTGAAACATCCTTGTAAATAGAAGCTGATTTTCCAATCAATTATTAAAGCAAAAAATCTATAACTAATAAATATGTGTACTATAACACTAGAAAAATGTTTTAAAACATTGTTATGAGTTGTAATGTAAAATATTTAGTACATTACAACTCATAATTAACCTTTATTTAAAAACTATATTTGAATTTTTTCTATTCTATTTCACCCTATAATAATTTTGAAATCTATAAATTACAATTGCTTAAAGGAATAATATTTACATACTTCATAAGAATATAAATTTTAAAAATATTATATATATATATATATATATATATATATATATATATATATTGTTGGTAGAAATGAATTCTTAAAAACTCAAAGGTAAAAATATATTTTATACTTAAAGAATTTAAATACCAATAAATTTGTTTTATATTACAAACATTTTTTTATTTCAATATTTTTTATTTACACTGTTTTGAACTGCTGTCGACAATAAAAATTAAGCGTTCGAGACAATCGTTTTCTTAATTAAAGGTGACAGAACAAAGGTATAAATTTGAATTTATGACCCATTAGTCATCAGTCTTATAATTTTTACAAGAGTTTGTTCACATGGATGTTAAATCGCGCGTGACATTAATCTGATTACTCAAGAACACTAGTTGTTTCACTTTTTAACTTTAAATATTATACAAGATCGTTGTATCGAATAAACGAAGATAGGAACAGTTATTATTCGTTCAGCAACATTGTTAATTATCCGTTCGTGACATCTGAGTGATATTATATCAAACTTGCACTATATTATAATTATATTTATTATGAAAAAAATATTTTGTTTAATGTTATATGCATTAAATACATTTAACGAATCATTATTGTATATGTGTATATACAATTCCGTGCTGAAATAATTTTAAAATAACACCAATTAGTTATAAAAATATTTGAAAACAATTTTGAAATAAATTAATTTTAACTAAAAATCAAATTATATGATTAGTA
Source organism: Neoneuromus ignobilis (assembly GCA_029203775.1). Lineage (NCBI taxonomy): Eukaryota > Metazoa > Arthropoda > Insecta > Megaloptera > Corydalidae > Neoneuromus > Neoneuromus ignobilis. Next base: position 13,479,307 of record CP092087.1, read on the forward strand.
AAATGTGTGGAAAAATTTGTATTTTTAATTAATATCACTAGTAATTTGATAAAAGCATTATAATTATAATTTAATATACATGTTGTCTAAATTGAAACCACCTGTCAAATATATATATTCATATTTCTAACCTTATATATAACGATCAATAATTTTGGATTAAAATTCAAATATATACATAAATCAGTGGTTATATATAGAAACATAATCTTCTTTTTGTGTATTTAAAAGTATTTGATGTCTTTGTTATGTTTTTAAATAAAAAGAGTTGCGAACCAGTGAGAAAAAGTGTATCAATTTTGATTGTTTTCGTGTTATGCAAATCAACCACTCTTTGTAATGTAAATTTCATGTTGTGTTGAAGTATGTTTCTCTATTACTCAAATCATTACTACGTAAACATGAGTCATTAAATTATAAAAATAAATAAAGTTTTTTTTAATATACCTTTTTCGTTCGTTCAAACTTAATTATTGACTTAGAAATGTTTTTATTATCCAATTTTGTCACAAAGTTTGCTCATATAATTTATATATAATGGTCGTTAGTGAGTTCGTTCGTAAACATGCTTTTATAAAGTATTTTTTATATTATTTGATATAAGTAGGAAAAATTAGAGATAATACTTATTACTAAAATAGATTTAAATCAATTATAGTTGTCCTTTTAAATAAATATTAGTTCGCACAAATTAATCCGATAATGTTTCGAAACTGTGAGCTATTCTATAATGACAATAAGATTTGAAATTTCATTCAGAGAATTAATAGAATTAATCATTCAAGCGATACTAATTCCGTTTATAAATACATACATACATACATATATATATATATATATATATATATATATATATATATATATATATGTCATTATAAACTAAAACAATTCAGATTAAAATATTTAGGCTATAAATAGATAGCAGAGATTATTTAAATTTTGCAATTATATCAAAGTAATTATTGTTTTTTGAAATGAAAGATAAAAATATCGAATTTTAAAAATCTCAGTCACAAAATGTATTAAATCTAAAATTTAAAATATAATCTGGATAGGCTAAAGAGCACTTAACATAAAATTTCTTTTAGATAAAAATATTTGTTTCTCTTTTATTTATTTTTTTTAAAAATAATAACAGATATTTTAGTATTTTTGTGTAATTTATAGCGCTTGATTCATTAATGTTTTTATAATCATAAAAATGAAAATCACAGTTATTAAATATTAACATATTTTAAAAGTTATTAATAAAAGTTTTCAATTTTGGTTATATTATTAACAAATCAATAAATAGTTAAATGGATTTTCTTTTTTTTCTTACTGAAATTGTGTAAATGGAATTTAAATACTGAAAAAATGAATGACAGGTATATTTTTAATTACAAAATATTTTTGATATGAAAAAAATGCTTACATAAATTTCATTTTAAATTAATATATATTTTAACAGATAGCATTTAAATTAAGATAAAAGAAGAATTATATATTATTTTGTTAAAAATTTGTTCATTGATAAAATTATTTCACTATATTTTATTTTTCGGTCGTATAATTAATTACTACTGGTTTGTTCACTTTCAGCCACAAGTGTCTTTCATCCACTTAACATTTTTCCTTGTCTTTTATCGAATTTCGAAAGGGTAACAGAATAATCAATTATCGCATGGACTATATAAAAATTTACAGAAAAATTTAAATTTGATGATATTTAAAATTCAAATATATAAGATGCGAAGTGAATGTGTAGGTATAAATCATGGAGATAGGCGTCATTTTCCTAAGATTACGAATGAACGTGGAACACCAGGACAAATTTTAACAGCCGTCGTCGGCAGGGTACCGTAAGTGATACGAAGTCGTTATTTAAATGAGGCTGATACGGGCTCGTTTATTCTGCGAACGATTTCATTGTGTAAGTGAAATTTCAATTGATAACCGGCTATAAATCAACCTCTGTTGTATGCACATGCAAACAAATCGCCATGATAGCGCAACCCGCGTCATTTTTATTCCTGCACATAACTACGTTTATTGATGCCATTTTCGAATCAATCAAGTTAATCTCTTAATGCTTTTAGGAGACCGCAACAATGATGAGCAAAATAAACATTTTTTTTCATTCAAATGTGTAGCTTTATTGCATAATTTGTTTGCTTCACAAACTGTTCGATAAAATTTATCATAGAGTACTTATAACAAGGTAAATAGAGAATATTTTAAAAAGATATTTAAAATGGAATTAATTAAAAGCTATTATGATTCATATTAAAATAAATTTATTTTTTCAATATGCTTTATGTTATTTAAAATTTCAATCTCAATTATTGACAGATTAATTTGAAAATAATATAGATAACAATACAATCTGTGGTAAATTATAAATTTTATATATATATATATATATATATATATATATATATATATATATGTATTGCATATATGCATGCATGAATATATGTGTATATAATAGATTCAAAAAGAGAAAGAGAATGAACATGAATTGTCACTTAATTTGAAATAAAATTTGTAAAAGCCTTGTTACTAATAAATGAATTTCACTATATAATTGTTCCAATTTATTCCTGAAATAATTTAACAATGTGATCTATTATATGCCAATTTGTTTCTGTCAGGTCAATAGATCACTGTGGACAATTTATAAAAGAAATTTCTTAAATGAAATAAAAATATTTTTATGTTTGTTATTATGTAGAGAATAATGTTACAATAACAGATTTTACTTGTATGAAACTTTTTTTTATCATAACTCAAAGACTACATCTGTTCTTTAAATTTATTTAAGCTTATATATATATATATATATATATATATATATATATATATATATATATATATATATATATATATATGAATGTCTGTGTAATTATCTGTAATTTACTAATTACAATTATGTTATTAAATGCTCCACTTCATTTTTAATTAAACAGCACATTTTTTTCTTGAGTAATTATGATGTCGTTGAATACGTCTTACATCAATATACTTAAGTCAAATATTTTTATATTTTTTGCTAATGTTAATCTTATCTAATATTTTAGATATGAAATGGAATGTAATATTCATAGTGTGGAATTTAATTTCAATAAGTCCCACTGATGACAAACAATTGTCTTCAATAATTAATATAATTTAATTTCAATGTTTAATTTTTTGTGAAAATATTTTTATGATTGATTATAATAAAAAAGTAATTAAACGGTTTACATCTTAATACATGTTAAATCGATTAATGGAATACACGAATTTTCACCGAAGAGAACCGAATTTAAACAATAAAAAATTCACAACATACTTGTGGTCCGGTGGATTGTATTGAGTAGAAATTCGCACGAAATTGAAAATTAATTATCACTTGTGCGTTATTTTTTTGTTTGAATACACCGTTTATATTTTGTCTAAACCGCACAATAATTGAAAATAGCGCGAAAACCCCCACCGGGGTGAGTATGTAATACCAATGTTATTTTGCCAGTGATCGGTCGAAAACCGATAATCCACCTCGGTTTATTTTTGTAAATTTGAATAAGCGAGTATCACTCAAACCACATGTCCTTTTGCTCACTGCACATCAGAGATTTTTCAAAACACAAATCAGCAACGTAAACAAACGCTATTGTGCAATGACCTGAAGGGCGTGCGATCCCGAAGGGTTAAAATCCCTGCGAACGCTCCACTGTATCGTGTAATCCTTCATAGCTTGTTTTCATAATTTTTTTTCATCATAATCCCGACATTTCAGTGTACCATTCGACGCTGTGATCGAAAAACATTTTTAACCCTGAAAAGTTCAAATATACTCGGGTCAAAAATTTGTTATGCGTCGTATACAAAAAAAAATAAGTTATTTACTCGTGTTCGAATTTTAAATTATTGCTTTTTAATCGAGACGATCTTGAAAAATGATTTTTCACTAGGACGTTATATATTGCACAGAACGGTGGAAATATATAGTTTCAGTTCAATCGATATCTTTTATAAATAAATAATGTTGTTCATTAGAGCGATTTTATACGGTCTGATATATAATATTGTTCTCATAATTTTCTATTTATATGTAATAAATATAATATCATATAAATATTCATTTAATTTTACCAACACATATCAAATGTTACAAATTAGTTGTATTATTACAGATTAAATAATTTTTGAATTAATTTGTTTTATGCTATTCTAGCACAAATAAATAAATTGCATTATACACACACACAAATATATATATATATATATATATATATATATATATATATATATAAACAAAAATCTCATTATTTTCATAATAATGTTCCTTTTTGAATTGAAATTAATTACAATTCTAGTAAATAATTCATTTAAAATATTTAGTAAACAAAATAAAATTATATACGTTAATCAATTATTAATATCGATATGTAATTAATTATTTAAAGAAATTCAATATTTTAATTTCATGTTATTTATTACGAGAAAAAAATATTTAACTAATATAAAATAATATTTTTCTAAAATTTTAATTATTTTGTAACAAGTAAATTTAATTGTAATAATAAAAATACTAGAATTTATAATTTTGAAATTATATGAAAATATTTTTAAGACTTGCTTATTTCTAAATTATTTATTTATTTATATATAAAAAATTAAAAAATAATATTTTAATATTATTTAAAATTACTTAAAAATTAAAGCATTTCGTATTATTTAATAAATTTAATTTGGTGAGGATTATTTTCTATTCATGAAATATCAGGATTACTTTTACATAAATAAATTATTACTCCCAAAACTACAATATATTAGAAAATGTTCAATAATTATTTATTATTCACTTTGTTTATAAACATAATAAATTAATAAGAATTTCGATAGCAGTGTCAACATCATACTAACACAAGGAATAGTTTATACAAATAGTTTTTATCAAAATTAATCTAAATTTTATAATACAAGCTCTAATGATGATAGCATTGCCAACGAAATGTACATTAGCTTATTATTGTTATTGTAAACAACCAAAGTTAACAATAAATAATTATTGAATATTTTTTAACATCTTGTGATGTTGAGATAAATCATTTGTGTGAAAGAATTATTATTATCTATTAATATTTAAGTACATTACTGAGATTCAAATAGTAAACAATGTTTATTTAAATAAGATATATATGAGTAATTTAATAATTTGATTTTATACAAAAAATAGAATGGCTCAAAATGAGACTGAAGGGTTTAGACATATATTTATTTGTGTACTATCATTTACCATACTTTACTATTCCTCAGTTTTATTTAGACCACCCTATATAATATGAAATTGATTATTTAAATATGTTAAAGTAAATACTTCCTTATTATATAATTTTGACAGTAAAAAATAATCTTTCTAAACACAACTTTTCTTTTCTTCGTGTCTAAAAAAATATTAACAGAGAATGTCATTCTGTTTTTTAAATACAATACGATAAGAGTAAACAACATGTTTTGTATTTTATGCAAAGTTTTTAGTTATGCTATTTCCTGTACGGATTACAAATTTTATCAGATTAAAAACTGCTTCATTAGAAAAAAGAACACTATCAAATTCAAAACAGCTTTTGTGCGATAAATGAAGAGATATATTCCCCCTTGTTAAGGGTCTACACATATAAAGTACCTATAATATATACAATGTTACACAAATGACTATAGTTTGAATACGATTATCGTGCTAAAACTGTTCACATTTTTTTTATTCAAAAAATATTTTTTACTTTCAGTTGTATTGCTTTTGTAAAAAAAATCTGTATATTAGAAAAATATATTTGATTTAAAATAACACTTAAAGCATCATGACATTTATTTTTAATTCCATTTCATACTTTATATATATATATATATATATATGTAGATTTATGTATAGGTGTTTTTAAGCGTGATAGAACTTTAAATTAATTTCCTATAGAAAGTTCTCTCTAATCTAAAAAAACACTAGTTATATATAATCATGTGTGTGTATGTATATATAAATGTATGATAAATAATGTTTTTTTTAGGTTAGATAGAAATTTCGATAAAGATTCAATTTAAAGTTCTATCACCCTTAAAAAAATATCCTATATTAGCAATATTTTATTAATCAATTTTTAAAACATTATGGACTTTATTTATTAGATAAGACACAAAATTATGTTTTAAAAAACTAATTGAATATTATTTTAATATATCTATATATCTATCCAATGCTAGATGAAGACCTCTCCTAAAACATACTATTTTTACTGATCCAACGCTTTTTTTTCATCCAATTCTAACGAATCTTCTCATATCTTTGTTTTAGTTCTCCATAGATTTCTTCTTGGCCTTTTTTATATTTTTGGATACCCAATTAATAACATCTTTTGCTCATCAATCATTTCATCATCTTGCTATACGTCCAGTCCATTTCAGTTTTAAATTTCTCACTTTCACTAATATTTGTGTACTAATTTTTTTTTTTTAATTCACTCGTTTTTTCTATCTCTACATGTTATTCCCAACATGGATTTTTTCATGCTTCTTGAATTGTCTTGAGATGTTGAATTATTTTTGTATTTAGACCTCTGTTTTATTTTTATAAATAAAAACAGGTAGGATGCATTGATCAAAAATGTTTTTCTTTAAAAATATTCAGAAAATTTCAGCTTCAAAATATAGAAATTCATCTATATATATATATATATTAGGTTGGCAAATATCTCCCTTCCGCCTTCTGGTCTTTTTAATTTCGCATATATTAAAAAAAAAAAAAAAAAGCGGAAGGGAGATACTTGCCAACCTAATATATTTATATATATATATATATATATATATATATATATATATATATATATATATATATATATATATATATGCTTCCCTCAGAATAGGGATTTGTTATGGAATTAATAACCTAATTTTTTAAAAAACTTAATAAAGACAAAAAAGGCTAATCTGACATAGCATTTTCAGAGAGGTTAAGGACCTATGAGTTGAAGTAGTAGTAGTTATAATAATATATATTTGTATATATATATATAAAACTCAAACACACACTCGCATATGTATATATATATATATATATATATATGTATGTACAAGTATGTATGAATGTAAAATTGTACACTGAAAATTAAATATTCTATTTGTATGTTCTCGTAGCGAGTTGCAATATGTTTTAAAATTAAATTTTGCATTTTCCTAAAATATATATAAAAAGGTAATAACAAAATTAACAAAAATATTATCAATATTTTCTAAAAAATATAATTTTTTTTTTGATTCTTTTAATATTATTTGAATATTTATTTTTTTTTAAAAAAACACATTATTCTCGATCATAACTAATGAATAGAATAATGTTATTTTATTTTATTTTCTATATAAAAAGTATATTTTAATATTTTTGAATTCATTTACATATACATAATTTCAAGGCAAAAAAATGAAAACGAAACTTTTATCTTTTCCTCCAATATGTTAAATTCAAATACAAATCTAGTTTAAACGAAATGTCTTATTTCTTTATTTATAATTTTTTTCAAGCTCACGGTTTGCATACGCATTAAAAACTGACATATATGATAACGACAATCATGATAAATTGATTGTTGTATTGCGTTAAATACTAGAAATCTGTTTGGATTTACGTGTTGCATGTTGAGCAGCAACTTGAATAATAATGGCGTCTAGAAAGGAAAAAAAGAACACGAAGAAGAAAAAAAACCTAATCATGCAGTCCTTCGGCAACATTTTGTGTTTATTATATTAGCTGCACGTAACGGGTGGTTTCATGTGACAAGTCGTAACTCGGAGCAGGCAATATTACTACCGTGTTGTTAGTTTGATAAGATCGGTGCATAAAATAGCACGGGTATATAATGATACATCGCTCGAATTTGCTGCCACTGGAACTGTTGTTAAGAAATATTATAAGAACAAGAAGGCGATCTTTGAGTGTAAAGGAAAACATTCCTTTGTATCAGTGCACCTCGGGAACAGGTTGTTATTATGGAATGTGATGCGGTGTAATGCATCGTTCATTATATAAACTTTATACACGAAACCTGGCGTTGATAATCTCGTATGCAAATGTGATATTAAAAATTTGCAAACGCGTTATATATAAATTGAACCATTGGCTTTGTCCTTGTATTAGTGTACCTGTGTGGAATTTGTAATTATATTCAAGATATATATTTAATCAATATCGATATCTATACATACGAAAAGATACATTAACACGCACATACACACACATGTATTTTAATAAATATATATATATATATACAGTTATATATAAATTCCTTCATTTTCCATCTATAGAATGTTTTTTTTAAAGTGATAGAACGTTACATTGAATCCCTATCCAAATTTCTACCTAACCTAAAAACATTCTTTATCTTACCTTTATATATACATGCACACACATGTATAAATATATATATATATATATATAAAGATGTTTTTTAGGTTAGGTAGAAATATGCATATTTGACTTGAATTTATATAAAACTTTTCGTTAAGGTTTATACACTATTTTAAAATAAAACATAAATAATATACCTTCAATATATATATATATATATATATATATATATATATATATATATATATAAATATTTTAAGTACTTAAATTTACATTATTCGTCATCTGAAATTTTTCAGTTTCTTCATAAATGAAAATATCAAAATTTAAATGAATTTATAATTTCTTATTAATTGAATATTTATACAGTTTTATATATTATTTAAAAATTTCAATACATATCTATTTATTGAAATTTAAGTACTTAATTAAAATTAATTAAACAATACAAAAATATAGATATTATTCTTTGTTATGTAAAATTATTATTTGAAAGTAAAGAATTTTAAATAATTAATTAAGTAGTTATTTTAACGTCTATATTTAAACTTTTTTAAAAGAAATATCTAAATATTTTATCAGAAAATAACGTATAAAAAAGTTTGAAATGGAAAATATAAGAAATGATATATTTATAAACAACTATATATATATATATATATATATATATATATATATATATATATATATTTATGTGAGTCAATGTCGGTTGTTTCCATCATAGAAGGTTAATAGTTTGTTTATAAATAAAAAAATAGATAAAAAAGTTCTGGTAAACGTTTAATATTGCTTTCATTATATGAAACAGTGAATATAATCTATTATTTCAGAAATATATTCTACATATAATATTATGTCATGTGTAAATGATGAACATACAGCATCATGCGCTTCCCTATATATTCGTCATAAATATAATTCTGACGCATATGATCAAAGAACACGCGAACTGTGTATTTGGGAATACGAAACATACGAGTAAGTCTGTAGACTAGGAAGTGGATTAATTTATTTTGAAACTGATATTAGGTGAAACACCTACCTGAAAAATATTGCTTCGTAACAAGAATAAAGTACAAATCATTTTTACTTTTTATTATATATATATATATATATAAACCAATTGATGGTATAGTGATTAACAACACACCTTTCATGTAGAAAAAGTCCATTTGAATCTCAGTCTAAGATATAAGGCAGGTTGGACTCTGTAGACTTACTAAAAGGCAACTTGAAAAATGGAGTAAATCCCAAATAAAAAATCCTCACCAATCTACCTGGTCAGCGTGATGAATTTGATCGCATGAATGGTAATATTTACTGAATTTTGTTAATTTCAAAATAGTGTTTGATACAATTGATATTGCATTATTGTAAAAAAATATTTTAAAGAATAATAAATAAATAAAAATTGTTTGGAATGATTAAAAGAGATGTTTAAAAATACAACAGTACAAATCAAAATGGAATATTTTTAAGACAAAATTAAACTAAAGAAATCGGTCAGAATAGGAGATAATTTATCACTCAAATTATTTAATATAATCCTAAAGTATGTAATGTGAGAAGCTTATTTCCAAAATAAAAGTATTAAAATAAATGGAGAACATCTATCAGTTTTTTGATCTTCTGAGGACGTATTATTTATAACTAAAAACTCAGAAGAATTAAAAATGCAACTTGAAACACTTTCAGAGAAAATCAAGAGTTGATAATAAATGTGGATAAAGCTGAAATCATACATAATAGATTTATAGAGAAATTTAATAGATTTATAGCGAGGGATAGGGTAATAGGTTGAAGCCAAAAAACGATAGTACCGAGTTTCAAATCCACGAACACCCAACAGACTTCAACAAATACCTTCAAAGAAAGTTATCTATTTAGTACTTACTAACAGAAGTTTAACAAAATTAACTCATCTACATACACAATATGTAATTATATATATATATGCATATAAACTACTTTTTACAGATATAATCTCAAATAAAATTTTGATAATAGCAGATATTCGTTTTGGTTTATTGATGCAAACATAATTTGTTTGAGTTTAACTTTGAGCTTGACAAATTACTCCGAAAAAATATTCGATATGATGGTGAAATATGGCCAGAGATTAAATTGAAAGTTAGGGAAACTTGGGTAGCATTTAGTAGAATAAATATTATAATGAAAAGTAAAATACCACTGAGTCTGAAACGGAGAGCATATAGGTGAGGATTGGATGACATCAGCCACGGAGAGGAAGCAATGGAAGAATCCTTAGATAACATTTAAGAAAATTGAATTTCATAAAATTTTTACCCAACAGTGAACTGATATAGGCTTTTATGGTATTAATGATGATATATATTTAATATAATACACATAAATATGTAATTCATAATTATTTAAAAAAAATATATATTTTTATTATCTTCTTTACACATTAGTATTAAATTAAAAGTAGATATTACATTAATAGTATAAAAAAATCAGTGTGTATTTTATATACATTATCAAATAGAAAATATACTATGATAAAATATTTAATATTTATTTTCATGTGTCTAAAATTTCCTTTAAATATTTTTGTTTGCGTGTAATGTCGTCATTGAATAAATCTTAAAACACTTGTCTCATTGCACAAAGTTAACTTATGAATTTCCTTAGAATATTTTTTTAACGAATTACAAATATTAACTTTATACAATCTGATACATTAAAGCAAAACATAATTCCCTAACTGGAAATGTAGCGTAGATTAAGATACGTTATTCAGTATGACAGGAACGTGAAATAGCTACCACTAATCTGAAACGCATACAAAATATATACAAATATTATTGTTACATAAATTAGTTAACAAGAGATAAAACGTGTGTATGAAATAGAGATAGCGTTTTCATAAATAGTGTTTATGAAAAGCGGATGTACGAACGAGTTTTGATAAAATTAATGACGGTGGCGGTGTTGTAACTGCAAGGGATGCACGAGAAAGCGGAAGACGGTTTCGTGCCTTTAAGTGTTAATTTCAATTATCCGCAGTGACGAGTTTCCATTCTGACACGCTGCATTAATTGTTACTTCCTGAAATTAGCGCACCACAATTATGGTTTGTGAGAAGAATATTTTCTGCGGTATTTTTTTAACATAAACAGGAAAATATATTCAGAGAACAAATAAAAAAACACTCTAGACTTAATCGAATTTCCAAAAAGAAATTGCTTATGATTCTGATATTAAGAATATTCTCCTTTATAAATACAAATTGAAAAAAAAATTATTAAAAAAATATATTTTCATATTTTCTTTACAGTTTTTTTTTTCATTTTAAATTATAATAATTTTATATATAATATACATTATATTTATATAATTAAACATATTGTATATATAATAATTATACATTTACTAAATTTAATAATTTTTAATTTTAAATACAATACCATTTACTTAGAAAACATTCTATAATAGAAACATGTAATTCTCAAAATAACCATTAAGTTCTCATGTATTGATTTTCAATTAATTTTCTTTTCATTTATATCAATGTCAAAACTGATCACTGTTCAGTACTTCAGACAATTGGGTTTTAATGAAAAGTGGCATTGCTTATAAGCCTCGATTCAAACTCATGACTCATTGACCAACAACATGTCTTGTTAATTATTCTGATACAACCTTTTCTTTTACTGATTGATTATTTAGATAGCATAGTATATAATTTTAATGAGAAGTCTCATATATAAATATATATATACGATTTTTTTACAGTCACGAGAATAAGCGGAATTTCGAAATAGATTTAGCACAATAGATCATATTCAAGTAGTAAGAAAAATTATTAGCCGATACAACAAGTATCAAACACCATTTTGTTTTGGAGTTATACATTATAAAAAATCTTTCAACTTAGTCAATACATTAATGATATAAATGCATTGAAGAATCAAGGAATTAAAAAAGCATATATTATACTCTTAGAAAATATTTATAGAAATGCTATATTCTCCAAACATGCATATGAAAAAATAGGAAAATTTAAAATTATAAAAAGAGTGAATCAGGGCAAGGCATTAAACAAAACTATTTATATTTGTGTTAGAAAAAGTATTTAAGAGACTAATCTGGGAATATGAAAAAATAAAAGTAAATGAAAAGATGCTTAGTTACTGAATATTTGCTGATAATACTATTATTTTCTCAAAATGTCCAGATAAACTTAAAAAAATAATAAGAAAATCAGATAAAGCACGGTAAAAATTGGTCTTATGTTAAACCATAGCAAGACAAAACAAATGTTCAATTAATTTTCAGATCAAAGAAGAATCGCACTGTATATATATATATATATATATATATATATATATATATATATATCTATAATAATTTATTAATACTAAAGGAATATTTAAAGATGGAGTAAACAGGAGAATAAAAATGGGATAGTGTCAGTTCGGAAAAAAATCGCATATTATGAAGTTGAATATTCTTCTATGTTTAAAAAGGGAACTTTTTGATTATTGCATCTTATTTATTCTGACTTAAGGCAGTGAAATATGATCCTGAATGTCAAAATAATTCAAAGGCTTCAGGCAACACAATAAAACATGGAAAAATGTATTTAAGACTAACACGTAAACACCAAAAGTTGTTGATATTATGGCAAAAGTGAAAATTTTAAAATAAAAATAGGTTAGTTGTATATAGCAAGACAAGGGGACCATCAATTAGACAAGGGAAATTATTGATTGGGAACTTAAATATATAAGAAAGTAAAAAAAAAACTGTGAATAGATTGAACAGAGATGTAAGGAAATTCGTTGAAATAGACTGGAAGGGAAAGGTATTAGATCGGTCAAACTATAGAAAGTTTTGGAAGAGGTTTTCATCCAACAGTAAATAAAAAAGATTTATGATAATAATGATTAAGATGATGATATATTCATAGAGATAAAAAATTCTGATTAAAGATGAAATCTTTTGACATAATAGTGATATAATTCCAGAGTTAATATTTTCAAAATTTTTATAAAAATAAGTACCATCTAAACTAAAAAAAAGATTATATATATATATATATATATATATATATATATATATATATATATATATATATATATGTATATATATATATATATATATATATATATATATATATATCCGTTTGGACACATAATTATTTGTTGATATTTTGAGACGTTGTTGTTTCTCAAAAGAAAGCAAAGAGAAAGGTATAATAAAAATAATATATTATATTTCAGTAGGAACAAACCTAGAATTTGTCCAGACATAATAAACAAAACATGAAAACCTTCATTAAACGTGGTCAGAGTATACAGTAAAAATTGTATCTTTACAAGTAAACGTAACATATAAAACATAGCGTCGTAGAAAAAATAGCTTTCAACATTTTTTTCCTACGCAAAGTACACTGGTATCATTTTCCATATAATAAACTTTCGGTTGCACGAAAAAAAAACATGTACGTTTTTTTCTTCATTTGTGAATTTCACGCATTTTAAAATAACACTTTAACTGTACAATAAAATAATTTCAACAACAAAAGAAAACTATGAAATTCATAACTACGACAACGTTGAAACGATGAATCGTCAATACATTCAACGTTCAAGTAACTATTCTTCATATTGAAAGAAATAATTAGGAGCTGATTGAAATTTGCCGAGTCATCGGCCATGTATTGAATATATGAATACATGTGAAAAGTCGCAACTCATTTAACTGTTACGAGATAATGGATTTTTTCGAATAACATCACGCCAGCCATACTGCCTATTCTGTTCTTCAACGACGGCCCTATTGTAAATTAAAAGTACGTGGCGTGGCGACTCTTCACATTTAACCACAAAGCATCTCTTAGTCGTGTTTATGTAATAGAGAGACAGGTGACTGTCTTTCGGTAATAACAAACTGAATACGTAAGGCCAACTTATATGATCAATACACGTTAATATTCATTACAGGAATTGTGCCACATGTCTCTTGAACGTATACGTCAATTGTATTTAATTATAATTTTCTATCAACAATCGATATTTTCGAAAGAATTTCAAAGAAACAATTAATATCTTTCAGCTTAATAATAGTTTTCAAATTTCGTAACTTTAAAGCGAGTCAAATATCGAAATAAGTAGACGTTGTCGTTTTTATTCAACTTTTTTATTAACAAAAATAATTTACACTTTTTTAAATATACAAATTCTTTGTCATTTGAAAAAATATTCTTTTATAACTATTTTTTAACATATTGGCTTATTTTATCGTAAACAAATTGTTCAAATTATGACACTGGATTTTTTTCTTCAAAATAAATAATTAATTGCTTTTTTTAAATTAAATTGTAGTTGTTGAAATATTTACATTTTTTTAATTCGAACTCTATTCAAACAAAAACAAATACTCAGATTGTGTCTTAAAAAATGTTTCTTACTTTTGTTATGATGTCGGATTGATTAATTTAAATTTATACAATGAATTTATAACCTAGCATAAAAAACATACTTCAATCTAGGAAATGTTCAAAAAATAAATAAATGAAAAAATGAATAACTGAAATAATTAATCAGATTTTATTTATTTCTGATAATGGTAACATTGCTATCGAAATGCATATTAGCTATTCTTGTTGGATAAGTGATTATTTAACACTTTCTAATAACTTATGGAGTTATGAGTGGAGGAAGGGGGTGATACTTCATTCGTGTAAAAATCAGTTAATGGATTTAAAATTCACAAATTATTTATAAAATAAATAGTCGTTTACACTATTCTTTTCATATATCAGATTTTTTCATTTATCTTATTTATTTTATCTTCGAATAAAAAAATATCTAATTAAGAATAATTTCAATCAAGAACGACTAAAATAAAATAGATTTTTATTTTTTTAATTTTTAAATATAATTATATCATTATACATATATCTCACCCAACTGTTGATAAAAGACGCTATCTATAAAAAGCATATTTTTTAAAAAATTTTCATAGATCAGAAATGAAATTATTTTCTCAAATCTCTTTCTATATAAATTTTTGTTAAAACTCGAAAAGAAAATATTTAGATCAATAGTTTTATTCATTTTTTTACTTTTAAATATATGATAATATCAAAAAAATGGAATTAAAATAATGAATTAAAATGTTTTAAATCAAATTATTTCTCTATTTCTAAAAGATTTTTTTAATAAAAATAAATTCTGAGTAATCATCAAAAAATGATGTAATGATTTTAATTAGAATTTTATTATATGTGTGTTTTAAAAAAAGATTTATTAGGTAATGATCTATTCTAAATTTAATATTATTTTAAGTCGTAGTTAAACAAGAAAATGGTTGAAATATATTCAATACAAAAATAATTACATTCTAACAAGGATTAATCTAAAATAAGTTTTCAAAAAAAAAGGTACCAAAAACGATCATCATATCTGATCATCTTTGAGTTCGAATTAATATTTAACAATATAATTGAAATTATTTCACATAGAATGCATCTATTAATATTAAAAAAATCTATAAATTAACTTATAATCATTATAATTTCAAACACAATGATGGTAGAGTGTAATGTTGTTTTGTTGTATAAATGTTAATGTTGTATTATACAAGCAATCCAAAAAATATTAAAAACTGATGGCCAGTTACAACGTACACACATATACTATGATGTATTCTTTTTTAAAAAAAACTGCTCTGTCATATAGAATAATGAGTTGTTAACAACCATTGAAAGTAATTTATAATTTTAGTTAAAATGAGATGTCAAATTATACACGTTCGTTACATTCTGATTGGCCACGCAAGTCTAAATTATCATACTTATGATAAACGTCATTTTATTTTAGTGAATTTAATTTTTGTGCAATATACTTTTTATCTTTTGTTCGAATATAAATATATATTTATATATATATATAGCTTGATGTACTTATTAAAAAAAATAATTTAAAAATCTACAATAGTTTATCAATGTAGAAATATAAAAACTTGAATTGATGTTTAAAAATATTTTCAAAATAAGTCGTGATCTTTTTAAATATTCCTTTATTTGCTCATTTTTCTTAAAAAAAGATTAGTCGTAATAAACTCATTAAATAGTATGTTTAAATGATTTTAATTTTTGATATTTTTTTCAAAACAAGAAATTAAGTAACCTAAAAAAATTAATTTTTTTTATTAGAATCAATTGTTCTTAAAAAAAGACTGAATGTAATAAATTTATTAAATAAAGTGAATCAACGATACAAATAAACTTTTGATTTTTTACTTAATTTAAAAATAAATTTGAATAAGTTTTTATTAATACAATTTATGCACAATAAGTTGATATTATTTTTTTAATTTAAATTGTAATATTTGCTACTTGTTGCTAGTCTTAAGAAAGTTTATAAATTTATTTCTTGTTTTCAAAAAAATATATATAATGTTGATATTTTATCATTTTAAACATTATTTGATTGTTATAAATTAAACTAATAACAATTCAGTTTATAAGAGAAAATATAAATTAATATTTAGTAAAATTATATACATACAAATATATATAATTTATAAAACATTAAATTGTTTTTTTATTCAAAATATATTTAAATTTTTTATATTGATTTATTTTAATAAAATATTATAATCATTACAAAAAAAATTATAAGTACAAAAAATTTCAATTTTCGTAAATTACTAATAGATTTATTTTGTAAGAAAAATTCTTGCAGTTAATTATGAATTCAGCTGAAGTTGTCGACCAGAAATTAAAATGGAAAATATAAATTCCTAACAAGAAAAATGTCGATAAATTTAATTAAAGTGCATACTTGAATAACATAGCTTTATGTATATATATATATATATATATATATATATATATATATATATATATATATATATATATATAATGTGTAATTAAAAAAATATATTTTATTTTACATCCTTATGTACATTTTTAAACATTTTTACCACGCGCTATTATATTTAGTAAATGTGAACATTTTCCTGCAAATTTTCATATTTCCACTATATATCGGTCGTTTACAGTATCATATATAAATATATATATCTACCCGATAAAACCCTATGCTCGATGTACTGAATAAAATATTATTTCAAGATGTTTCACATGAAAGGAACATTTCCACACATTTAACGCCATCAAAAGCGGGGGTACAAGCAGTATATTTGCAACTTTTTTTTTCTTCCTTAACGACATGGGCGCATATGTGTGTATGGAAACGAGCTGTTTACATACACGTACATGAGTGTGTAACTCTTTCATCCTTTGTGTCCACAGCGAAAGAGCTAACAGCTCAGGTAACGACCTTCCGAGTACACTTTGTACCAGTGGTTTCACATGTGATATCGTTTAGTGTAAATATTGACATTTGCAAATAATACAGGTGGTAAACTTGTCTTGCGCAGCTGTTTACAGCACCCCTTACTAAGAAACCATACTTAATAGATCATCTTATAAAAGCGACTTTAAAGCACAATACATCATTCGGTTTCTAATTTAGATTAAAAATATTTCAAAAGAAACAATTTTTTCAATTTATTCTTTATATATATATATATATATATATATATATATATATATATATATATATATATATATATTGTAACTATTTTCAGAAGTTTTTAGTACAAACAGCTGCTATATGTTGAAGAAAAATATTTATATACTGAAAAGTGATCTTAGTTATAAATTTACTGCGTAATAAAATCATCTTATGTTTTTATTTGTGGGCATCGACTTTATTTTTAGAAACATGTAGGTCACTGAAAATATATAGGAAACATGTTTTTTCTTTCTGTACAGTAAGCAAATAAAAACATTCTAATAGAAGTTGTATGTTTAAAATTATTTATTAACTATTAAATATGTTAAATTATGATCAATATAATATTATGTTAAAATTTAATATTATTACGTAAATTCTTTTATGAATTCCTACTTTTCTGTTAATGATAGAATTCCTTTTAGATAGTTGCGAAATGATTTATTTTTCAACTCATGTAAATAAATAATCTCTATTTCAAAAGATGCAATTTAAACAACATGTGGTAAATATATTTATTAGGTTACTTTTCTTCATAAAATTCAAATAGTGTACGTATATTAGGTTTTAATAAAAAAATAAGTTGTTTATGGGGGTCAGTTAAATATTAATTGAAATTTTTTTACTGTTCAAAGAGCGAACATTTGCGGCAAGACTAAATGGAGATATTAGTGGGGGTATTAAGGCTCCTTTTTTATAGTGCACATGATTTCGCCCTTATATTTTTAGTAGCAATATGCAATTCTTCATTTGGACTGAGTTAAAATTTCGAAAAACTTCGTTGGGTTTTATGCCTGTTGAATTCAAATCAGAAAGCTGCTCGAATTGAAATTTTTCAAACTGTTAAATCGGTACAAAGCAAAAAGGGATTTTTTTTTAATCCTATTCTGACCTGTGATGAGACATGGGTATATCATTATACCCCTGTGATTCAAAAATGATAAAGAAGTATTGGTTTCGCACACGCCCTACTACTTTCTAAGATAAATAAATCAAAAAACTGCCAATTCGATGGTAATTTTTTTTAAATGTTAGTGGAAATTATGTAGAAAAATAATTGTGTGTACATTTGAAAAATATTATTGTAATTGCAATAAAAAATACAGAAAAAATCTATGTATATTTAATAATTAGTACAGATTTAAAAATTGTTTATAAATAAAAGCTATATTATAATAAATAATTTTAATTTATTGATTTTTGAATTTATTTGTTACGAATATTTTAAAAATGAAGTTTTGTGAAAATGTTAATTAATTTTCATGTACATTATATATATATATATAGGAATGTACGTATGTATCTATGTATTTTAAAATAAT
Source organism: Neoneuromus ignobilis (assembly GCA_029203775.1). Lineage (NCBI taxonomy): Eukaryota > Metazoa > Arthropoda > Insecta > Megaloptera > Corydalidae > Neoneuromus > Neoneuromus ignobilis. Next base: position 13,498,548 of record CP092087.1, read on the forward strand.
ATTTTTCGATAGGTAATCGAATATTGAAAAACCTATTGTCGGTTTGGTAGCAAATTCACAAACTGACGCATTTTCTTTTCATATATTTTTAATATATATTAAAAACAACAAGCCCGTAATAAAAACAAAGAAATTTTCAAAATACGCGATTTGCAACACATTCACATAATTGAGCTATAAAACAATTCTGTCTGAACTTTCCCTAGCGTATAAAAACAGTGCAATTTTAAAGTAGCGAACCCGCATACCATCTAAAAGTGTCGCCTCGTGACTGTTGTTTCAACAAAACGGGTGTAATATTTACACATCACATGACTCGTTGGCGTCGGTAAAGAATGGTCCCGGCTTGAAATGAACCCAATGCTGCTGTTTTCCCCCAAGGCTTTTTTTCAACAAACCAATTTTTTCACTATAAAACATATATATATATATATATATATATATATATATATATATATATATATATATATATAACAATAATATATGAACTACAAAAAATATTGATATTATTGAAAATTCCTACTACATTTTTAATGTAACAAATAACAAAAATGTTCTTGTTATATTTTTTGTAATTCGATTTAAAATAATTTTCTAAATATAAGTAAACACATTGTATTTTTTAAAATAAAAATCCTCAAATGATTTCATTTATGAATTAATAACATTGACTAAATTGGGTTTAAATACGATTAATACAATTTATTCAACTAATTAGTCATTGTATATATTTTGTGATTAAATTCATTCATCAAATTTTTAAACAAATTAAATTTATTTATTTTATGAAATTAAAGTCTTAATAATATCAATTATTAATAAAAACTGTTTATTCATATATTTAAAAAAATGAATGCATTTTCAATATTTTAAAAGTATTACAACTAAAAACTTTAGAATATAAATACGAAAGATTGTTTGAATCATTTTTCAAATATATTAGAATAGTCTTGGTCAAATAAATTCTTATTGATAAAACATCAAATATTTCATTTTGTTATGTTGTAGTGTCATTCTACTGGAAAATATTTCTTCAAGAATGGTATTGTAAAAAAAGTAACATTGTGTTTTGAAGGAATGAAGATATCGATTCTATTTCACAATACATGAAAAACTTATTCAAACAATAATACAAAATATTGCATGTAGGACGTCAAAAGATAATAATTGTTGAAGATGAAAATATTTGTAATAATTTATTTCAACATCCATATTTTTATAATACAAAATAACATTATCTCCTTCAAAATAATTTCTTTCTAATTCAATATATCAATAAATATGAAATGTCCACTATTTAAATCAATTCTGAAACTCTTTTTGATTTGTATTAAAAAGTTTTGCTTCTATTTTAAAGTTTTTAAAAGTTTAAAAATTGATTTTTCTGAGCTAGAGTTTTATTTAGAAAATGTAAATAGTCATGTATAATTTAGTAAAAAAAAGAAATAGTAAAGAATATTTATTTGTTAATTAAATAGAATCTTTTTCACAAAAATATATTTATAAAATAATTTCTATATACAGAATGACCCAAATAAGACTGAATAATATAATTTTCAGTCCTGATTTACATCCTTCAGTCTTATTTGAGCTATTCTATATTATAAAAACTGTTTTCAAAATTTTAATTTTTTCTATTATTAATTTATATTAATCGTTAAAAATTCATAATTAGTATTTATTTACTTTCTATTTAAAAAAAAATATTTATTTTTCATATAACATTAATATATTATTATTTTTCAATAATCAAATATGTTTAATATTATAAAATATTTTCTTATATATATATATATATATACATATATATATATATATATATATATATTAAGTTTGAAATGAAATGTGACTTGAAATTTGAACATTTGAAATTAAGATAAAAATGATAAGAGTATTAATGAACGCCGAAACGTTGTATCTTCTAATGCAGACATTAAAATGTAAAATGATTATTAAATCGTTTGTTAAGGATGAATTGACGTTAATTGATTAAACAATAAGAGTCATTGAATAATATTTTCAAACAGTCATATCGAATTTCATTCTAAGAAATCATATGAAATAAAGCGATGACTTGTTTACATTCAATACAATAGAATCTATTCAATGACTTGGTCGTTCACGAAACGAGGGAATATCAAATATTCTTAAAAACAGATCCGAAACGGAACGAACGAACCAAGTACAAACGCCCAATCGCATTTCAAGTCTCGAAAACGTTCTGTTCGATGCGTCTTTACATTTCACCGCTGGAACTATTTACATAGCTTAGACATTGTAATTATTTGTTTCTTATTAGCAATTATGCAGAAGCATCCACCGAACACATAGCGTGAATTCCTTACAGAAACAAGCAGGGAATTTACGCAGAGCTACAGGTATAACAATGTAGATGGATACGGCCTCCATCTTCATGTTCTCGACCGTAACCTAACATACTATCAGGTATTAGAGAAATAAATGTTCGTAGAAAACAGTTTACGTTGAAAGGTTTACCATTATGTGCTAAATTAAGACCACTCGTTGGAAACAAATGTGCCGGCAACACACGCCCGTTATTGCCTTCACAGTGTTCGGTGGCGTTCTAAAGATTTTCCTTCAGGGGCTACGCGCTACTCTACAGTCGCGTTATGTATTCTTTGAACCGGAGTCAAGTGCTTCTTGCACTTGACTTTTTTTTTCTTTATATATATATTAAGATAAGAGCGTTCGTAATGGATAATCTACGACGAGATTTTTCCCTCTATAGTAGGAAATGTATCACAACATATATATGTATGTGTTTGGTATAGTAACGTTAGAAATATTTAATCACTTTCATATTGTAAAAAATCGATGTTCATTTCAAATGGAATGTGCATGTCGATAAAGCTATAAATTATTTAGAGCTTTTAAATCAATGTTATCTGATATATACGTACATTAACACACACGTAGTGCTGATTGTTGTCTTTTTTGCAAGTATCGTTTCAAAATGAATTAGTTAGCTGTTTTCCAGTTTAATATTGGCAAATAGATATTACACTGAACGTTATGTATTTATGTCGAAATAATTGGAAGCGATGATTCTTGATTGAAAACAAATCGAAAAAGTCATTTCCTAGAACGATTTTATCTAAGTTGATCTATAAATGAATTTAAATAGTTATTAGATTTTTAATTATATGCGTTAAAAAAATATACATAAAATTAAAATAATATGCGTTTTTTTTAATTATTGTTATTTTTATAAATATCTTATGACACTATTTTAAATATATTTATTAATATAGTTTTAATTTCAAAAAACTATAAAATCCATATTCGTTTTATTTTTAATTTCTTTTAATATTGAGCTACGCTAAAACTAAAATCGTATTAATCAAATAAGGAATGTTTAATCAAAAACTGGTCTAGACTTTATAACTCACTGCTCTGATGATAATGGTATTGCAATCGAAATAACATCAATTTTACAAAAAAAAAGATCATAAATAATTATTCAGCAATTTTGCTTGGATGATAATTTTCATTTGTGTGAAATTGAGTTGTTAGAATATTTTTATTAAAAAAATTATAAAAATTATTTTTAAAATTAAGCATAAAACATAATTTGGTTATGATTGGAAAATAAAATACAAAAATTAAACAACATGATTTTTTTGTACTTTAGGGAAAATTAATATTTTTGTAAAAAATACGTATAAACATTTTTGTAAAAAATTAATAAAAAAATTAGAAAAATTATTTTTTTTATTACAATAATAACTTATTTTACTAAAATAGTAAAATAAGTTATTATTGGCAGTAAAATAAATAACTTATTTTTTCGTTATGATCGAAAATCGAACATAATTCTTGTTGTTGTCTTTAATGAATAGTAATTACTTAAGAAATAAATTAAAAACTGTAAAAATCATTGATTATATTTTATACAGTTCTATATAAATTTTTGTAGAAGAAAAAATCTTTGACGTATATAAAAATCCATTTTTTTAAAAAAATATAGATTATTCTATAAACATGGAATAAATATCTCGAGTAAAAAAAATCTGATATATTATATGTGTTAAAAGATTAAAGTATAATATGGCTATATTGAATATAGCTTATACTACTGTCAAATTATATTTCTTATTTTGGTAAGGAATGATAAAAATACATGATGCATTTTTATTATCACAAATTAGAAAATTAATCTCTTTAGAAAATTCAATTTCAGCGAAATGACATTTTTTTATAGAAACAATAATTATTTATTTTACTTTATTGTACTGTAAATATTTTTGATTAAATATTTTTTTATAATATAACTAATACTAAAATTGATGTTTATAGAGATGAGACTAAGTTAATAATTTTAAAATTACTTTAAGTCATTTCAAAACCCAATATTTTTTAAAGAGGCTTATAAATGTTTCATGTAACTTAACAACAAAAATAACTTCTTTAACCAAACCACAACTTAACAAATTGGATTATACGTGTGTTTGAATAATATAACTAGATTATAGTATTAAGAGTTTCCGACTTGCATCCATAACTAGAATGACATCAAACTCAAAACAATTTGCTTTTACATTTGTTATGTATGCAAAGATGTGTTCACTGAACATTTACATTCTTTTTTTATTTACATTATATATATATATATATATATATATATATATATATATTTATAATCATAAAATATGAAAGTTAAATTTAATTAGATATTATTTAATTAAAATATTTATAATTTATGTGTATTATTACAAGATAATACACTTTAACGTTCTAAATAATTCATATTCAAAATAAATTTTAACCTAGTAATTTTTTAATGAATTTTAAGTATAATTACATAACAAATTTTATTTTAATAGAACAGTCATGATTTTGGGAACTAAACAATTTTAATTAAATCGTAAAATTTTATAATTACAGAATGAATTAACATATTTCACCAGCAATACTTTAAAATATAATATAAATGAAATATAAAACACTATATTAATAATAACTTAATATTAACAATATTTGCAAGTAAATAATTATAATATTTATAATATTTTTTGATATATTTTTTAATTATTTGAAACATATAAATATAAATTAATACATAACTATGTTTCTAAACATAATATTATCAAAACTATTAAAATATCATCAAAAAATAAATTATTTCCTATTTTATTAGAGAAGATTAGATTTTAAAATAAATATAAATTTTAATAATGTCCTTTAAATATTATTGTTATATTTTATTTGAATTAATTCTTGAATGTTGTTTATTAAAATTATATATATATATATATATATATATATATATATGTATATATACGAAGGTCCAAATAAAACTGAAGGATAATAAAGAATATTAAATCATAGTAAACAAGTAAATAGATGTCTAGACCTTTCAGTCTAATTTTGAGCATACCATAGTTATTTTTACTAGCATGTTATGTATGAATAAAAGTCTTTATAAGTTTCTAAAAATTCCAAGTCTCAATACGATTCATTATTAGGATAAATAATTTCAGTTTTTTAGATGAGTAGTTATACAAAAAGATTTGAGATATTTCAAGACAATTAATCACTTTGCCATCAATCGTAAAAAAATAATTCATGTATAATACATTTAGTTATTGTAAAAAGAATATAATAAGAGCTAATTTACTATTGTAGATATATTGCTTTTGACACTTAATGGATAAAATAATATTTTTGTTAAGAAATATTCATATATGATTTCTGTCTCTTTCAAATGAAAAAGATAATATAAATAAATAAAATATATAATGCAATTAATCTTACAATAGGAAATAATTATTTATATATATATATATATATATATATATATATATATATATATTATATATATATATATATATATATATGTATATATTTAGAATTATAAGATTTTATTAGTTAATGTATTTTAGTTTGAGACAAGCTTCTAGTTCTAATTTTCTTTGCCATATTGTCCTAATTGAAGAAAATAAAAGTAGTATATATTTTGTGTCATTGAAAAAAAAATTATTTTTGTAATATCTAATAATTTTATATAGGGAAAAATTTGCATTAATTGACACAAAATTTTATAAAAAAAATATAAAGAAAATTTTTTTGAAAAACTTATCCTTAAATACAAATATTTTAAAAAAATTATATAATCTTTATATTTCATATTAAATTAAATTTTATTATTTCATTTTTATATTCATTTCTTATTAACCAAAAAATGATAAAAATATTTAAAAGAAATATCTTTAAATAATTATTAATATTTTCTTTTTTTTATCTACAAAATGTATATAAGAATTTGAATTTATTTGCCAAATAACCGTATTCTACGTAGTTTAATTGTATACTTTGAAAAAAGAACAATTTAAATTTAAATAGATTTTTTTAGATAAAAAAATTTAATATGGTGATATTTAAATAAAATTATTCTATATATATTCCCTTTTATTTAAAAATATTTGCATTGGTACCATTTAATAAGTAAAAAATTCTTTGTTTACAATATAAATATGTTTGTTTTTGTTAATAAATAATAATAAAAAGAAACAATAGTATAAAAATAGGTTTATTTCTCTTCATTATGCTCAAAAATGAAAAAAAGTTTGAATAAAATTAATGTAAGCATTCTTGAAATTTCTTTGAAATAACAAAAATACTATCAGAGAATATTTTTTTAGTATTGATTCTATTTATCTATTCGCTGTTGAAAAAACTAGTTTACTTAGTACTCGAGAACTTTAAAAATAATTTTTATTGTTTATCGTTATGATATTCATAATTTAGATAAATATTTGTAACGTAACTAATATTGATATTATTTTCATTTAATAGAAAGAATTAACAAATTAAGTAAAAATATTTTTTGAGACAATATATTTTATAATGTGGCTATTATTTTAATTCATTATGAAGAAAATTCTGGATAAAAATGATAATTATTATGAAATTCATTTGTAGTTTATTTGACATTCTTAATTTCCAGAGTAAAAATATTCTATATGAAAAGAAAAATCTATACTGAAATCCTCATTTCAGACGAAGAATTTTAGTCGTCTTTATGATAGACGGTAAAAGTGTAAAAATGTGTAAGAAGTTTCCTTGCGTCTATATACGCATGTACGTACATGAAAGATAAACACATGTATACTTTGAACGTGAGTGAAGTACGTATAATAATTGACGTTCTCGGATTCCATACATACGCCGCCTTGCTGCCACTTGAGTGCAGTGCTTTTCTCATTTGGGTCAAGAGGCACCTATCTGGTGAGCGACTTCGCACCATAGCGCAGGTTTCGCAATGTTTATGTTCCTGAACTTATTACGTCTCTACAACCATTCTTGTTTTATCTGAATGAAACAAGTTTAAGATTCAGATGTACGGATATACTTTTCGCATATTATATAAATGGGCAAAGATTTCATTGCGAATGGTGAAATGGTCATATTTTATTCTTGCATGTAGCAAGACAAAATAAGTACTGAATTTTGTTTCCCAATTAAAATTAAATTTCCTTGAATAATCCATAACTGGGAAAAACGTAATTTACAGTTGATGCCCTAAAATACTTTTTTGGAATTTACATGATATTGTGATTCGAATAAAATACTAGTAACAAATTAGTAGTAAACATTTGTTTATATATATATATATATATATATATATATATAGGGTGTTTCATTAGAAGAGCACAAGTTGATTTTTAAATAAAATACATCTTTGTTTGAGTAGGTGGTACTGTTTTTTTGAGCGTTTATGAATGTGCGTTTATGATATGGTCTTTTTTCCTGGTCGCCACTTCATAATATTTTTTGGAAATATATTGTTTTCTTTTCTTGCTATATATCTAGCCCATGTCCTTTTCATCGATTTTACTTGTTCTATAGGGTGGCCAAAATGAGAATATAAAATTTAGACTTACATTTACTTGCTTACTATCATTTATTATTTTATATTATCCATCAGTCTTATTTGAGCTACCTTGTATTATATTAATTACCCTTGTCTGTTCTTGTATAATTTACAGATTTTCCAATCCCGTTTAAAAATTCCTAACATCATTTTTTCTATGCTTCTCTAGGATATCAAAAATGTTTGCTTAATTTTTGCATTCTGTGTCTAAGTTTCTGATCTATAAATACAAGCAGATAGTAAACATAAGTTATTTATTTTCCGTTTCAGGTTCAATGGTACTCTACTCTTCATTATACTACTTATATTAAACAATTATTTTACTAAATTTCTGGCCACAGGTATCCATTATATCTTTTATTCATTTTATTAAATTTTTTGAAAATAAAATAAATTATTAATGACAAAAATGAATTTAATAGATCATATGTCGTTAAAATATAAAATAAATTATATTAAAATTTATAATAATTTTTTCCATTAATTAAATTTATTTTCTTTCTAATTTGGTTTTATATTTTGGTATTTTTTTAAAAAATATAAATAATTTCAAAAGAAAATGTTAACATAAATTTGTGAAATTCAAGTTTAATAACACATTATTCTTCAATTCATATTTTATTTTTAATTGTAAATATTATAAAAATATTTAAATTAATATTTTCATTTTAATATAAAAAACACTGTAAGGAAAAATTATCCTATTTTAATAAGGTAAATATATTTTTTTAAAAAAATGACAAAATTCTTAAGAAATAAGAATATTTTTTGGATTATTCATCAGGGGAAAATATGTATTAATTGTTTTAAAATATATGTAAAATTTTTTGAAAAAAAATCTTTTAATAGTTTATAATAAATATGTGTATGTATAAAGGTTTGAATTAAGAGAATACGTATTATTTTTAAAATTTGGAGTTTTAATCAAGAAAACTCTCTTTAAATAAATAAATAATGTAACTTATATGCATGAGCATAAATATATATAAACGAATATATATATATATATATATCGTTGAAAATAAAATAAATAAAGAATGATAGGAAATTAAATAGTTA
>CP092087.1:13515000-13562500 GCA_029203775.1 Neoneuromus ignobilis
TTTTCAATAAATAATATGTTACTTGCAATGTTTATTTTACTTAAAAATATATTTATCATATGAAGCAAATATTTGAGTAAATACAAAAATACTGATAATACTGTAAAAACAAAACATGTATTTTTTTATATCACTTTTTATATTTTTTGATAAAAACCTAGAGAATATAGTATTTGCTTTGATTAATTATTTAATAGTAAATAAAACTGGTAAAAAAAATTGAATTTGAAAATAATATGAAACATATAAAGACCTTAAAATGTTTTCAATTAAATATAATTTCCATAAAAAATAATAAAAACTATTAATATTAAAATAGAATATAAATAGCTAAGAAATATTTTAAATTTGGTAATCAAAAAATGAATTTAATTATTAAATAAATATAATTAAAAGGTACAATAAATAAATGAAATAACAAAATTGATTTTAGGAACTGATTACTGTATATTATTTTTAAATTAAATGTTTTAAATATTAAATATCTTATACAGTTATATACGTTTAATAATTTGTATGTTTATAATGTATATAAAATAAATAATTTATTCTGTATAATATATTCAAAATCGACGTGTTCAATTGACTAGTATAAGTACTTTGGAATGCTGATCAGTATATCGCAAAATGGAATTTAACCTCATATGATACGTCATCGTTTACTAGAAGGTATTTACCGTAGTTAACGATAACTTAGAACACTTAGGTATTTATCTCATTGATTCTTCAATAAAATAGAGTTTACATAAAGATATATTAGATTAGTATGGGAAAAAATTTAGTTATTAAAAATACTTTAGATATCGTATCAGTTTATATTAAGTAGTTTGTCTTCTCGTCTACCTGCCCTATCTCTCTCTGACTGAAGATCAAACGCATTTCTTTCTCATAACAAGCAAGGATGCTAATTACTACATCACTAGTTGGTCACTCTAATATATGTATATAGAAATAATTAATAGAAATATAAAAAAAATCTTTCAAATGAGCTGGAAGAAAAATCATTGAGATTGATTTGAATAGAACTTTTTGGGAAAGTTTTTCATCCAACAGTGGATAAAAAAAGGATGATGATGATGATGATGAATATAAATAAATATGTATTGTATATGTTTTCTCTATCATACATTTAAATAAATATTTTATTGTAATTACTTAATTTTGATTAAAACAGTCCATAAAAAATAAGTATATTTTTTTTTAAAAAAAACGTACCATTTTTCAAATTTATTTTGTATTTTCAGTTACTTAAAATTAACACATATATCTAAAAACAATATTTCTAGAAATTTATTTCTGTTTAAAAATTTCAAGTTGAAAAATGTATATATGACAATTGAAAAATGTATATTGATTTTTTTTTTAATTTATTAGGGGGATCTCTCTATTCGCTTTGCTTGTCGACCCACAAATTTGCTTCAGTTTCACAATGCACGAAGAACCTTTAATTTATTAAATAAAATTTATACTTCGATAATTCTCGGAAAAGTTCGAGAAAGTTCGGAAACAAAATTTTTACATCATAACGGAGGCGGAGCACAATTACTCTCTAAATGAAAAGATAAATAAAATTTATACTAAAATATTTGTATCCATAAGGAGTATGTAGAAAGTATAAAAAAAATAAATTAATTATAAATATATAAATATAAATATATATACATATATATATATATATATATATATATATATATATATATATATATAGAGAGAGAGAGAGAGAGAGAGAGAGAATCTCTATTCAGATAACTTTGCTAGAGAAGTTAAAGCCCTATAAGGGCAGTAGTAACAAGAATGACGATAATGATTATATACCATGTTTTTTTAAGAATGATAGAACTTTAAATTGAATCCCTATCGAAAGTTCTATCTATCCTAAAAACACTTTTATATGTATGTATATATATATATATATATATATATATATATATATATATATATATATATATATAGAATGATTTTTTAGGTCAGATAGAATTTTCGAGAGGAATTCAATTTAAAGTTCTATCACGCTTAAAAACATCTTATATATAAATATATTATATATATATATATATATATAGATATATATATATATATATATATATATATATGTGTGTGTGTGTATGTGTGTATATATATGTATATTATTCAATACTTACAAGTACTATAGTAATGAAATATTTATTTTAAGATTTACAACATGTAAAAAATAAATATTTATATACGAATACTTGTAGAATTGTTGTACTTATTTACTTAATAACCTCTTTTAATTTAATACTCAAATAGATCCTCTTTCATACACATATATGTATACACAATGTTTACAAATATTTATTGATTTCAGGTCGAAACACATCTGTTATAAACACTAATAAATGCTGCCAATCAAATGTCCACTAAATCATTGACAGTGAAATCAATTGATTGAATAAACGTGTAGTGCAACAATTAATTCAATCAGAAAGCATAGTACATCAATTATTGACACGTCTTAATATAATTCCTGTATTCGTTAATTTAATACCAATGATCTTAGATACATGCACTAACAAATAACATCGATCGATTCTATTCATACAATATGTCTAAACAGTTTTAAGGAAATTATGTTATAACAAGAAAATATGACATTATATTATCTGGAACGAATTGACAATTTCTTGTATCTTTACCTGGGTATATAAACATGTCACGAGAACTGGACAGTTTTATAACTAGAAAGTGGAACACGAAACGAAATCTTTTATCATAGAGCACACCCGGTGCCGTTTGCCTAATATAAGAGTTTTGACAAAAGTCACAAGAGTTACAATGCCTTTTTCGGGAATCTGTCGTAAATGTGACCATTAGAAGATATTTTAAACTCGGTTGTAACTTATACGAACACTGTCGAGTCGTTAGCATTTAAATGTATATTTACGTCCCAGAATGAAATCAAAAATAGTTTCTATGTAGAAATTTTATTACTAAATTAATATTCTAATTAATATAGGTTTTAATAGACGGCAATAACATATCAAAAAAATTTTATATGTTTTTGTATTTGTAAACCGTCTTATATTATAAAAGTGACTATTTTTTATTCATTAATTTAAGAGTCCCTACATTAGCTTTAAATTATTTTTTTTTAAATTCCATTAATGAATAACTATAATGAAACTTATTAAAAGAATAAAATAAACATAGTTTACATCGTAAGACATTATTGATTACGAAAAGTTTTATTAAATTCAAACATTTAAATAGATTTATAATTCTGTTAAATTCAGAACTTATATGATTCATAGAAAAATGAAATGTATACTTTAGATAGTACTTTTCAAGGATTATTAATTTTCACATATTAAAATAAAAAATTATAAGAATTATAAAGTAATGCAACGAAATTCACACTAATAATATTTTAAATCATAAATGAGAGGCAAACAAAAAAATTAATTAAATCACTAACTTTTTTTTTGAGGTTATGTAGAAGGTAAGTATTTTATCTTTATTATAGGTGAAATGTTCTGTATCGTGAATTTTGACTAAATTAATCAATTTGAATAATTTGATGGAACTATATATATATATATATATATATATATATATATATATATATATATATAATGTGTGTGTGTGTGTAAATAAATATTTATCATAAATATATTTATCATGAAACTGACACATTTAATTAAAATAATTTTAAATTAAATTTTATTACATACAGTAAAATAATTGGAATAGAAAATTATGGTTATATATATATATATATATATATATATATATATATATATATATATATATATATATAAACAAATATGAATTTCATAATATTTTAAAAACTATTTTGAAATTTTATTTTTAAAATTATTATTTTTCAATATAACTGTTTTATACAAAGAATGTATTTTTATTTTATTTCATATAAAAAATAATATTAAAAAATATACAAAACTTATAAGATTGAGTTATAAACCAAAACTGTAATATGATATATTAAAAATATTTGTTGCTTTAATTAAAAAATGTCCATGTTCAAATAATATTTGTACTATTAAAATAGTTAAAAAAAATTAAAATTAGTTCTAAACTGGAGTATTTAAAATTAATCTCATTTTTAATTTTATGTATTTAAAAGAAAAAAAATGAACCAGTCATATAGTAAGGACAAAAAGACTATCAATGAAAAATGGAAAATTATTGATTAGAAACATAGAGATATAAAAAGGTTCATAAAGAGATCTAATGATAAAAAAATTATCGTAATGTATGGAAATTAAAGGCATTAAAATGTTTAAAGTGCAAAGTTTTGGAAGAGAACTATTTACTAGTTTTCTATCTACTTCATCCAGAGATAGAAAAAGGATGATTATATATATATATATATATATATATATATATATATATATATATATATATATATATATAGTAATAGTAAAATACAATACAGATTAATTGTAAGGATTAAATCAATAATTAAATATCCATAATTTATAAAAATAAATCTAATTTCTCATTATAATAAGGGTTATATTTATTTAATTGCTGTTGGAATTTTTTTATAAGCATGAATGAATAAATTAATAAATATCCATTATAGTATATATATTGAATTAATTTCTTTCAAAAAATATTTAGTATTCTTTTTCCAAAGAAAAAAAAATAATTTGAATAATATTATAAATGACTATTTGTTTTTCAACTATAAATTTGGAACTATGGCGAATTCACTTTCATACCTCAACATCTCAAGATATGTTGAAAATGTTAAATAATTATTTTTTTATATGAATTTATTTTCTTTATTTATAATATGATGCGCTTTTCAAAGGCAATGTCATAATCATCATTGCGTTGCAATATAAAATAAAATACATTTATATAATATTTTAAATTATAATACAGCGTTCTAATAATGATGATATTATCATCGAAATGCGAATCAATTTATAAACAAAGGAAATTAATAATAAATAATTATTAAACAGTTTTTTAATATCTTGTGGTGTTCGGAGAATATGATTCATTTATGTAAAAATTATATATATATATATATATTAGGTTGGCAAATATCTCCCTTCCGCCTTCTGGTCTTTTGAATTTCGCAGCTATGTACAAAAAAAAAAAAGCGGAAGGGAGATACTTGCCAACCTAATATATTAAAAAAAATACATTCATAAATCATTTACAAAATAAATTCGAAAATAAATAAAATCTCGTTTAATTTAATGACAGTTTTATGTTCATTTTTCGAAACAAAAAAAACAAGTATTTCATTTTAAACATGAATTATAATTTAATACAATACAATATCCTCAAAAACATTATTTTTAAATTAAGTAACAGCGAATATAACGTGAATACATTTCATCACATCACGACTACACTGTGTAATTCCAATAAGTTAGGCTGGGGCTTTGTTAGATAGGTTTCCGTTCTTGGTTACTGTGAGGAAATGACCTACCGTATTGGTCTGGGTCAGTAATATTGCAGTCATGATACATCCTCGCCACAAATTCTTCGTGATGGGATTTCTGTATTGTTAATTTTTGGGTCAGTATGTCTTTTACAACATACATTACTTAGAAGTCACATTGCTTGATGTTATAATAATACCCCCAATAATTTTACGTATTAGACATGTATTCGTTTAAAGTATTTTGAAACCTCAATGTAATTCCAGTGATTTACTCTAATAGTACAAACAAAATATTCAACTTTATTTATATAAATCTTTAAATATGTTTCAAATATTTACATTTTTTACAAGAAAATAACATTTTTAGATTTCAATCATTCAAAAACTTGTAATTAAAAATGAAATTAATCAATTTTTTTTAAAAAAATTGAAATCGTTTCCAAATACACCTTTGATTAGTAAGAACTTATTTATTAATATATATATATATATATATATATATATATATATATATATATATATATGTGTGTGTGTGTGTGTGTGTGTGTGTGTGTGTGTGTGTGTGTGCGTGTGAGTTTTATTGAATACACCGAATGTACAATTTTTAAAAAGATATTTTTTATTTATCAATTAGCTGCAACAGTGGCTTGAGGAGTTCTAAATGTTGTCACAATTTTTATATTAGAACTGATTTTACAGTGTTTTAATAAATAAAGAAACCTCTGGTTCTGGTCATTAATATATTTTGCTTACTTCAAAAATTGATAATGGATTATATTACATTTTTATAGTTCTATTTACCTCTTTGTACTCACAAGAGAATTATTGTTCAATAGTCGACACGTGTTGACAATGTATGCTGTGTTTTGTTGACAATTGTGACTTGTTTTGAGAATGGATTATGTGTTACATATAACGTGTGTGTGTGTATTAAAAAATTAAAATAGTACATGAACAAATTAATAAATTATTTATTATTTTAAAATACAAAATAACTTATTTAGTGGTAAAAACTTTTTCATATTTTATTTAATAATGAGTAATATTTATAAATTATGCATTCAAATTTATAAATAATTGATTATTAAAGTTTTATTAAAAAAAATAATGTATTATTTTACAATTTCGTTAATATACAAAATTACAAAAATTCTAATAATAAATATTCAGTGTTCATTTTTTTTTAAAGGTATATAAGTTTTTAATGTTTGTTTTGAAAATGTGGCAAATTCATTTTAACAAAAATGAATTTTCCATCCAAACTCTACTATATAATATAAAGTGTTCAATAATCACTTGTTAATGATTTTGTTGTTTGTAACTATAATGGACTAATGCGCATTTCGGTGGAAATTCAATTATCATCAGAGCATTTTTTTATAACAAATTTCAACAAAAAGATTTTGACGATAATGGCATTGCCATCGAAATTGGCATTAGCTCATTATTGTTATAATCAACAAAGTGAATAATAAGTGATTATTGAACATTTTATAACATATTGTAATGTTTTGAGGGAAAATTCATTTGTGTTAAAGTATATAAGTTTTAATAAAATAATCAAGCATAAAATTGCTTTATAATTTTTTATAATAGTTAATATTTTCAGATTTTTGTAACTTATTTTTTAATTTTCAAGTCTTTAATTTTGTTTTTTAGATATTTTTAACTATTATCTGAATTATTATAAAATCATTAATATAAAAAAGTAAATAATACAAACACTAAATAATATAATATAATTTGTTAGTTAAAAGTATATAGTTTTATGCAATAATTTTCATTTAAACATACAACTATAACGACTCATAATTTATGAAAATAATATATTTATTGATCAATAGAGATCAATATATGTCAATAGACTAATATATATATATATATATATATATATACTTATCTTTCTCTCTCTCTCTCTCTCTCTCTCACACACACACACACATATATATATATATATATATATATATATATATATATATATATTAATATATGACTTGATCTATGTATATATTTGACTATAATAGAAGATAATTTATGTCTACAAAATAATTTAAATAGATTCCAAGTGCATATAGACTTTTGTCGGTTTATTAAGTGTGAAATTGAGGCATATTCACATTTTATCTTGCTTACTAGCGTGGTTGTCATAAAGTATTCATTAATCAATTTAGTAGGGAAAAAATCTCTTTTAAATAAAACTTGTTGCCGAGTGTCATTTTATATTAATAATGTGCTTTTCTCAGAAGACTATTTTCGTCGTATAACGACAGATGTGTTTAAATAGTTGATCATATTTAATTTAAATACAGAAATGTTTTTTCTTACTCAAATATTTACACATTAAATAAATATATTATAAAAAATTAAACATTTTTTTATACAATGCCAAAATATGTAATAAATTTATCAGAAATCAAATTGTAATTTATTTATGTTATGATTTTTTTTTTAGTATTTGTTTAATACAATAATATAGAGTCATCCAAATATGACGCCTTTATTTGTGTTTTATTAAAAAGAAACGATACACATGTAAAAAAAATCACCCTATATATAGATCATAAATAAATTGATTCAAAATACTTTTTTTTATTTATTTGTTCTTTTTTATAATTGTTTGGACTCACTGATAATTTTTAAAATGTGTATTATTTTTAATGATGATAATTTTCAGTTATTATTACGTTTTAATAATTTATATATATATATATATATATATATATATAGAGAGAGAGAGAGAGAGAGAGAGAGAAAGATTAATATGTATAATATTTTTTAACATATGGATTTTAATATTTATTTGATACATTAATATGTCATAAAAGGTAATTAGACATGCAAAGAGTAAAGTTAAAACATTAAAAGTTTAAATATTTCTTATTAATCACATTACTAAATGCAGTAAACAAAAAAATAATTAATATGTTTAAGAGTTTTGCGACAAACATTTAGTTGAGAAAGTTTCAAGATAGGACAATATTATGATGTGTAGCGATAACTGTGTTCAACGAGATAAACTCAACTAAAACTTTTATTTCACTGTTTACTCAAGATGACCACACGATACGTTTTCAGTCATAAAATTATTTAATGGTTATTTTATACAGCTAGTCATATTGTGCCGGCGGCAAAACGCGGAAAATGTTATGTTCCCAAACATGCAATTGCTTTTTGTCGCTCTGAAACTTTGCCACGATTTAACCTGATCTTGCGGAAATGGGAAATTGGATCGGAAAATAATGTTTTTCTTTTATTCTATCTGCGTCGTTTCAAACTGCCGGTGTTGACATTGCAGTCAATGTTTTATGACGACAACATTGTTGCGCACTCAGCAAGTCCGCTGATACTCGGCTCCTTCTATTTGATTCGGAAATTGTAAAATTCGATAGGGTTGTTTTTTTCGCGGGACAAACATTGAAAAGATAAGACTTTCGTATTAATAAATATTATTCGAAGATATAAGTATCCGTTACGTTTTACGAACATGTTATATGTTATCGTAAATTATATTAAACATATAGAGTGGCCCAAATGTGACTGAAGGGTTTAGATATACATTTACTTCCTTATTATTATTTACTATTCTTTACTATCCTTCAGTCTCATTTTGGTCTCTCTCTCTCTCTCTATATATATATATATGTTTGTGTTTGTGTGTGTATGTACGTATGTATGTATGTGTGTGTTT
The DNA here is from genome assembly GCA_029203775.1 of Neoneuromus ignobilis. Lineage (NCBI taxonomy): Eukaryota > Metazoa > Arthropoda > Insecta > Megaloptera > Corydalidae > Neoneuromus > Neoneuromus ignobilis. The sequence continues at coordinate 13,524,075 of CP092087.1, forward strand.
GTGTACGTTTAAATAATTATACACGTTAGTATATAGCTGAATGGCCTAAAGACCACATAGGCCTGTAGAGCCTGGGAATAGTAATAATAGTAATATATGGTCAAATACTAAAAATTAATATTTATTTATTTTTAATATTTTTTTATTGTTGATAATATAATTAGTTTTATTAATAACTACACACGCGCATATATATATATATATATATATATATATATATATATATATAGAGAGAGAGAGAGAGAGAGAGAGAGGGAGAGAGAGAAAATTGTTTATTAAGGATTTAGGACCTTTATCATAAAAATAAGATATATTTAAAAAATGCAAGATATGTATTTTTCTGTAATTTTCAAAAATGTCTCTATAATTACATTTATAAGAAACATTTGTATATATTTTTTTCTTGATTAATAAAAATATTGCGTTATTAATAAATTATTTTTTCAATTTTATTTAATTTCGTATTTTGAATATATACGTAGCTATGTTCACATAAATATTATTATATAATGAAATGATTAGTAATAAATGCTACATTATAATTTGAAAATTTCCCTCTATTGCTTATTTGCTTATTATGTACATATATGTATATATATATATATATATATATATATATATATATATATATATATATATATATATATATATATATATATATATATATATATATTCTCTAGTTAGTTATAGAAAAATATTATGACTTTCACAGTAATTATGGGTTGAAGTGATAATTTTAATTGAGTATCCAGGGATCAATAGTCATGATGAATTCATATATAATTAATTATCTCTAGATGCAATTGCATACACACAATTTACACCAAATGCCATCACCGTAAATATATAAACTAGTATTCATACATAGGTATTCACAATACGTATATATGTATATATATATATATATATATATATATATATATATATATATATATATATATATATATATATATATATATATATATATATATATTCGGTAGTTTTAAATAGTTTTTCGCGATTTTTTTTACTATATAATTTTTGCTTCTTTTAGTCAAGTAATATATATTGCTATCTAAAATATTTTTTTTAAAAAAACTTTTATATATTAAAATTAATAAAAATATTATTTATTTTAATCGTAGTAGTAATTCGGATGAATACTTTTCAAAACCTATTAATCACATAAGAAAAAACATCTTTTTTATTTTGAAAAATTAATTTTTCTTGTAATATTTTTAAAATGGACCTATTTTGAAAAAAATATAACATATTTTTTTAAAAAAGGAGATGCGAATTATTTAAATGATTGAATTAAATGAATTCGTGAAACCCAGTAAATTCACATATTCTACTTAAGCACAAAATTCATTTTTTTATAATGCTAATGTTTTTTTAGAAATCAAATTCTTACACAATTAACTACATATGTACTTACATTTAGAAAAATCTTTAAGATTATAATCCAATTATATGTTTTCTTCCTGAAACAAAAATTTTTGATTAATTTCAGTAAAATATTAATTATTAATATCTGTATTTTATGTATTTATGAAATAAAAAAATCATTTTTGACTAATGAATTTTTTATGTAAATAAATTAGTCACATATTACAGTCGAAATTTATTAAGAAATGAAAATTATTATACAATAATATAAAATAAATATTTTATTTATTTATATTAAATTAAATTGAGTTAATTTTTTTGTACCTTAATTTAACTTCAGTTAATTTGATATTAGAAAAAATATAAAGATAAAAACATTTTACGTTAATTTGGTACTAAAAAAACAAACAAAACATGAAGAGAAAAACGTTTTAAGTATGTTATATATTATTGACATTCATAAAATATAAATACAAAACTATATAAATTGCGATTACGGCCATAAAACTTGAAAACATCATTGATGGTATTGCTGGATTCAAGTCACATACTAATAAAATGGCATGGATTGAAATTGGAAAAATTTCAAACAATGAATTTTATGTAAAAATGACAGCATTGCCCGAATAACAAAAATAGATTGAGAACAGAAAAATTGAAATATGTTCGTGTATATACAAATATAAATGTGCATATAAATACAGGTGAATACATAAATAAATACATAAACAAACACACACACATATAAACACATATCTTTAGATAAATGAATGAACAGATAAATACGAAGAGAGATGTTATTGTATATATGTAATTAATATTAATTAATGTATATTTTCAAAGAGTTTTTTTCTTTTGATACAAGCTACATTAAATATATTCTCTTTTTAAAATATATGAATCATTTTAAAGACTTATAATTATCATCTCATTCAAAAACATTCGTCACACTCAATATTCTAAATAAAGTAATTCATAAGAGCTGTGTTTTTACTTATCTTTACAAACACACAAAGAATTATATACTTAGCATATTTTATTAAATAAGTGACTCAAAGGAAATAGACAGAACTATTGTTTAGCATATATTGAAGTGTTAATAATCATAATTGGTGACACATAAAACTTCATATGACTCATTAATTATAATTTTTATATTACTATACACAATATGTTAATTTATATATATATATATATATATATATATATATATATATATATATATATATAGAGAGAGAGAGAGAGAGAGAGAGAGAGAGAGAATTTTACTTTTCAATAATCGGAAACATACATTTTTTCTTATGTAAAATTATTTAGCTTTCGTATATTCATGTATGATTCAGATAATAATTTATTACTATGTAAGTCAATATTACTTGAAAATCAAATTGCTTGTTCAAGTTTCTGAAGTATATAAAATAGATCGGAGTTTTTGTCATGCATGTTATTCACGTGTACTACAACTTATCGTCTTTCATTAGAGTTATATATCATTTTTTATTTACATTCTAAGAATGCTTGTATAATAGAAAAATATTCTCTGTAGAATATTCTTATCATAAATTATTTATTAATCATTTTTGTTGATTTTGTGTTAGATATTAAATTTTCAGTTTTAAATTTAAATCAGTTAAACGAATTATATATATATATATATATATATATATATATATATATATATATATATATTTATATATACAGTTAACACTCCTATAATGTGGTAATCTCATAACACGGTTTCCATTTAACGCGGATCAAAAATTGCTACAGCCCTCCTATTACGCGGTTTCTATATAATACAACTTGATTAGCTTAAACAGTCACCCTATTGCATGAATTTTTCTATTAAACTTTTACGATTGAAATTAATGGGAAATTTTCCTGTTTTTTTCATGCACGTACATCACCATTTTTCAATTTAAGTAGTCAGGGAATTCCCCTGTAAATGCTGAAACGATGCAACAATGCTGTTTTTTTTATCAAAACGTAGTTCAGTAGATGAGTTGTTTTATTAATGCAATAACTCTATCATAAATAATCGTTGTATAATGAAAAAATTGAATTATTTTCAATTTTAAAAAAGAACTACTTTCAGTATTGAAATTTTGTCAAAAAATTTAAATTTCCGAAATGAATTATTTTGTTCTCAAGTCATAAATAATGATGATTTATTGATGAAAACATCAATTACATTTAAAAATAATGATATTCATTATAAAAATATATTTTTTCAATTTTTCAAATGTCTACGTGTGAAAAATGTTATTTTTTATAATTTTATTGTTGAAGAAAAAATTCGTATAGAAAGTAAAAAAGATCATTTTCTATCTATATATATATGGTTTATAATTTAGTTTATACATGTATAATTAATTAAAACATTTCTAAAGTCGAAATATGTCAATTTCTATAATCAATTAAAAACCGATTTTTCTGAAATATGGTTTTTCGTTTATAAAATGATAAATAATAAATAATGGCAATAATTTTTATTAGAAATGTAATATTTTTATCATAACTAATCACTATATAAACAAAAAATTGAACTATTTTCAGTTTTAAAAAAATCGATATTTTTGGCCAAAAAAAACCACGACCTATAGTATGGAAATTTTGTCAAAAAATCGAAAGTTTTAAAAATGAATTATTTTCTACTAAAATCATAAATAATGACGAATCATTTATGAAAATATCTTTTGTTCATCGATATAACAACATTCATAAAAAAAATGATATTTTTTTCGATTTTTCGACTTCCAACCTACGAATTATTATTTTTAATAATTTCATTGTTGCTGAAGAAAAATTCATATAACAAGTACAATATTTTTTTTCTATATAAATATATGTTTTTATAAGTTAATGTACACATATATAATTAATTAAAATAATTTCTAAGGTAAAAATACGCCAATTTCTAAAATTGATTAATAAACGATTTTTCTAAAATATGGTTTTACGTCTATAAAATTATATATAATAAATAATACCAACAATTTTTACCAGATATGTAATATTTTCAACTTAAATAATCATTATATAAATAAAAAATGTGATTATTTTCAGTTTCAAAAAAATCGATATTTTTGACTAAAAAAAACCACGACCTATAGTATGGAAATTTTGTGAAAAAATCGAAATGTTTAAAAATGAATTATTTTGGACTAAAATTATAAATAATGACGTATCATTCATGAAAACATCAATTGTTCATCGATATAATAACATACATCAGAAAAAAATAATATTTTTTTTCATTATTTGATTTTCAGCGTACGAAAAATGTCATTTTTTTATAATTTCATTTTTGTTAAAAAAAATTCTATAGTTAGTACAAAAAATTTTTTTATACATAAATATATGTTTTTATAACTTTATATACACATGTACAATTAATTAAATTAATTTTTAAAGTAGAAAAATGCCAATTTTTACAATTGATGAAAAATGAGCCATCTTATTAATTTAAAAAAACATATAAATTATAAATATATATATATATCATATATATATATATATATATATATATATATATATATATATATATATATATATATATATATATATATATATATATATATATATATATATATATAGAGAGAGAGAGAGAGAGAGAGAGAGAGAGAATAACATGTAAATATAAGAAGAGAAATTAGTAAATACGAAAGAAAACAAATGTTATAGAAATTATAACAAAAGTGAAAAGTTTAAAGTGAAAATAAGCAGGTCATATGGAAAGAACAGAAAACAACCGTTGGATAACAGAAATAATTGATATTGAACTTTGAAATATAAAAAAGCAAAGGAAGATACTTTTAAGTAAATAGGCTAAATTTATCTATGTGGAATGGAAAAGAAAGGCATGAATTACTAGAAGAGAAGAGATTAAAGGAAGGTTATCTTCCAGAAGTGTATAGATAGAGGCTGATGATAATATAAGCTGGCCTAAATGAGACTGAATGGTTTAGATATATATTTACTTGTTTATTATTATTTACTATCCTTTGTTGTCCTTCAGTCTCACTTGGACCATCATATGTATTTATATATAATATGAGTGTGTATACATATATGAAGACAACATTATAAATAATAATAATATAAAATATGTAGTTGCAAAAAATTAAATTTAATATCTTTTATTGGTACAGGTTTTTGTACTATTTTTTTAAAAGTTGTAAAATTAAATATAATAAAATACGAAATATTTCATTGTGATTTCAAATAGAATTGAGTGTATAAAATATAATATTATAAAATTGATAAAATCTTTTTTTCGTTATTTTAAAGTATAAATTATTATTATAAAAGTGTTTTTTTAGGTTAGATAGAACTTTCGATAGGGATTCAATTTAATGTTATATCACGTTTAAAAATATAATATATATATAATATAATATGTATGTATGCGAATGTGCGTGTGTATATACATGTTTATCTTTAATTGATAATAAAATATCCATTTTATCGATGTCCATTCAGTAACGTGCATGTATGTGGTTAACAATACGTTATTATTGAAAAATACAATAAACGTTACGATCAGAATGCCATTAAAAATATGTTTATCCTCCATCGGACACCATTTAGAATATCCAGTTGTGTCGTATATTTCGTGCAAGACCCGATTGAGAATTAAATACGTCGACTAAAATACTAATAAAATTCGAACAGAAATGAATATTTAACGGAGAGTGAATCGTGGTTTATTACTTTTACCAGGTTTCAACTAGCTGTAAATAATCGAGCATGGGCTTTTTATCGTCATTATGTTTTAATGACGATAAATTATTCGCAGCGTATCCCATGAGTGGATCTGTTACATACGACACACAGATCCGCTTTGTGTGCCGCCGCAACGTGACGCCATAAATTGCGGGGTGCGGCGTCGACGACCGCACACGAACTGATGTGTGCTGAAGATAGTCCCCGCGCTCATATGTGTCACACTCACAACATCGTCACATAAGTGATACTTATCCGATACGTCTCCATTAAAATGTTCGCGTGGGCGATATATTACGATGGATGCTGTATGTGCATGTAGCGGAGATGTTGTCGTCTTCCCCATTGATGTCATGCGAAGTTATTCGCATAACTGCATAGATGCACAGACAGCATGTAGACGGTAAAGCAAATCTGTATCTTGTATTCAATAAGGGTGCAAACAACACGTTTTCCATTTTCGATTCGATGCTGCTTTAACTTTGTAATAAACTAACATTACATATAATATAAAACATACATTACATCGTGTTAGTTTTGTTACACATTAACACTAATTACTTTATAACAAATTATTTATATAAAATAGTTTCTCATATTTAGACATCGATCACGATAATTAAAGTTTATAAATAAAGTTATGACTGTTCTAAACAGAGTGAAGAGACTGAAATAAGAATGAAAAGTATCATTTCTACGAAATTTTATTATATATATAAATATACATGTGTGTGTATGTATATATAAAAGGTATGATAAAAGTGTTTTTTTAAGTTTGATAAAACATGCGGTAGGGATTCAATTTAAAATTCTATTACATTTAAAAAAAATCGATATATACATATATATATATATATATATATATATTATATATACATATGTATATATTAGATTTAAAAGATGTTTCCCATTTTTCATTCTATTTTTATGAATAAATTGCTTTTATTTGAATTATGGTTATTTATTTATTTTTAAAACGTCTATATAATAGTAATGCAACATTAATTTAAAATAAAAAGATTTTTTCTAAAAGTTATACATAAATATATTTTATTCCAATTAAAGTTAAGATCAATATTCTATTACAATATTAATTCATACTTGAGTTAATTTAACTTAATATCATTTTCTTTATTTTCTCTCTCTCTCTTTCTCTTCCTCTACATATATATATATATATATATATATATATATATGAGTAGATAGATAGATAGAGAGAGAGAAAGCAAACATTTTTAAACGTGATCGAAAAATTTGTAAATGAATACGAGAACAGACAAAAATATTTGAACAAATAAAATCGATGAAATGAACATGAGTAGAGCAAGCAGCAAAAAGAAAAGGCAAAAGATGTACAAAAATCATTTTGGGGTGGAAATTAAGAGACAAAAAAAAAACAACACACATACACACAGCAAGAGACCCCATCAAAGATGGTGGCTTGATATTGTAAAATATTATGGAGATGAAAGATGGATGAGTTTAGCAATGGATAGGAAATAACGGAAGAATCTTGGGAAAATACTTAAGACGACTTAATGACATTTGATAAGATTTTCGTTTAGTAGTGAGCTAAAGTAGACTTTTTAATGATGGTGATGATTTTATATATATATATATATATATATATATATATATATATATATAATAATTAATATAGAATATAAATATAGAATAATATTAATATAGAATTAATAATAATAGTTCTGGTTATATATATATATATATATATATATATATATATATATATATATATATATATATATATAACCAGAACTATTAATTATTAATTCTAAGTAACTGCCTGAAGACCCAATTCAAAATGGGACGTTTTGAATTCGATTAATTACAAAAAAAATATTTATTTTATATTACATATAAGTTAAATCGAAATTCAAGATTAAATCTAATCATTTCTAGAAAGAAACTTTATTTTAAAGTTTATTGTTTTGATTAAAAAACTTTCTAGTCTTCTGTAACAATATTTGAATATTACCTTCTATACGATTATTTTATTGTTATTAATTTTATTTAAAGTAAAAAAATACATACATTCTTACATAAAATAAGATATGATAATTGATTAAAATAGTAGTGTTAGGATCTTTTACGATTTGATTATAATTTTGTATGTAAGTTATTATATATAGAGTAGCCCAATTAAGATCGAAGGATTGTAAAGAATAATAAATGGTAGTAAGCAAGTAAATGCATTTCTAAACCCTTCAGTATCATTTGGATTATCCTATACAAGTTTTTGATTTTTTTTAAAAAAAAACTGGATTATATTTTATTTGAAATTAAAAAGTGCAATATATCTAATACATAGGATCATCCAAATGTGATGCCTAGATTTGTGTTTTATTAAAAAGAAACACGTGTGTAGTTTTTTTTTAATGAAACATAAATCTAGGCGTCACATTTGGATGACCCTATATATTTTAAATTGTTTATTGAATTAGGAATCATATATTTGTATATGTATAAAAACATTAAATTGAAACATACAAAATGAATTCTATATTTAAATATATTATTAAATATTAAATTTATATTAAATATATTTCAAGAAAATAATTGTCAATTTATTTATACAATCTCAAATTTATTACAGACAACCATCAAAATATATTCAAAATAGCATCAATTCCACGTAAAACTATTAATTTATTTTATGTTGAATTATTAATTATCTTCAGTGAACAGATGTAATTCGACAAAGTATCTTAAATCATGTTACCACAGGTAATTCGAGACAATAGGAGGAAAAACGTCTGCAGAATTTGTAATTTTCTATACGTTACGCCACGACAACTTGCAAAGATAACCTCATATATTTAATTACAAACACAAGGATGAATAAAGGGACCGTACATCAACAGAATTTATAATAACTTAGTTGTTGTGCCTATACGAACTCATAAAGAGATATCCTTACATGTTTAAATCATAATTTTAAGTACTCACATGTGTGAACACATCTTAGCAGTCACTATAGAATAGTTATCTTTAGGTAGTTACGTACGCACGTTATTAAGTGTGAAGGGTTATTTAATATAAGGGTAATAGCGTTATAAAGTATATATTTAAACGCATGATGAACTTATAACTGATGAAACTTTAAATATATTTTGATATTATCATTTTCACAGCTGCATATACCACTCGGTCTGTGTGTAATATATTTGAAATGTATAGGTCACGAATAATGATTCGTATCTTTGAAATTAGCTGCTTCGTATATTGAAGTTAGCCTATACTTTGATATTAAACTTCTTAGATGCCATGAATACTTTTGTAAACTTGGTGTTAAAGTATTTACTAATACAATAAAGTGTTTTCAGTTATCGAAAACTCTATTCTTTACTTGATCAAACATTCTATATCAAATAATATCTGCAGGAATACGTTCCAAGTGTATTATACTTATCTGACCTGAATAAATATTTGGACAATATAGTAGAAGTGATGCGAAATTTAAAAAGAACATCTTTTTTGTTTAGTGTAACAAGATACACGATAACATTTCTAGCTAAATCTAATATAATTTTATATATATATATATATATATATATATATATATATATATATATATATATATATATGTTATATATAATAATATATTTTTTTAAGAAAAATATTTAGAAAAATTTATATATTAAAATCAAAAATTAAATTTGTTAATAAAAATATAACATTTTAAATACTTAAAACGTTTTCATTTCAATTATATTTTAATGTATTACTAACAAAATTTAAAAATTGATAGTATTAAAAATATTTTAATAGATAAATATTTGATAGATACAGATAATATTTTAATAGATAGAAAATAAAGTTTAAATTTAAATAAAAAGTTGTTTTATATTCATTAAATATATTTTAATATCATTTATATATATATTTATTATAAAAATCAATATAAAATTGTTCAAGGGTAACATTTATAAACTTACCATATATATATATATATATATATATATATATATATATATATATATATATATTATATATATATGTATATATATATATATATATATATATATATATATATATATATATATATATATATATATATATATATATATATATATATATGTTGTGTATGTGTGAGTTTGTTTATATATTTGTACGTATAAAAGAAAAAATATCAAAAGCACACTAATTAAGATAATTAACAATATCTTTCTATAAAGTAACATGGACATAAAATATATTACAATATTTTCCAATATATATTAAATTTTATTTTTGTATGAACGGTTTTCAACTCTAACCAATTTTATTATCATATTTTTTTAGATATTTGTCAGTACAATTTAATTATTTATAAATTTGATAATGAAAATTGTGACCTTTCGAACTTTTCATCAAAATAAATAAAATATATATATATATATATATATATATATATATATATTTATTATTATATGTCCATAAATATATAAACACACACAATATATATATATATATATATATATATATATATATATATATATATATATATATATATTCTTTCAGATTATAAATTTATGAGTATTTAATATTATTTAAAATTGTAAAAAATACTTTTTAATATATTTAATACCGGAAATGTTATTAATACATATTAATATATTTATCGATGTTGACAAATGTTAAACTGAAGTTATCAGCATTGAATAATTAGTAATAAATATGTCAATAAACTTGTAGAACGGAAATACTCTAGTGTATTTGTAAAGTAGGTAATAATATTTAATTAATTAAATTTATATCTCTTTAATATATATATATATATATATATATATATATATATATATATATATATATATATAATTTTAAAAATTACTAATCTATAGGTTTTTAATTTTAGAAAAAATTGATATTACTATAACAATATTTGTTATAGTAATTAATACCTAAAATGCCATTAATACATATCAATATATGTGTTGATGTTGATAAATGTTCAATTTGAATTGATTAACTCTAATAATGACTAATAAATATATTGATAAATTTATAGAAAGGAAATATACTAGTGTGTTTTTAAAGTAAATATCAATAATTATTTAAATTTCTTATCTTTATATATATATATATATATATATATATATATATATATATATATATATATATATATATATATATATATATATATAAATGTTATCTTTATGTAATGAAAGATAAATTAATTTAAAATAAATATTAATATTTCCTTTATTTATATAATATATTAGATTACACAAATGACAACATTTGACAAATTAAAAATACTGAATTGATGCATGGATTTTTTTTCATTATTACACATTTTTAAATAAATAATGAAGTAAAACTTTTATTACTTGATTTCTTACGAATTCTAAAAAATAACCGTTTATTCGAATGAACATAAATAAAAATTATTAGTATTTCTAAATTTTTTTAAAATAACATAGTTTACGTTATTCGCCAACTACGTCGAGTAGAGATGAATAGGTTAAAAAAGAAATGTTTAGATAACAAAAATTTACATTTGCCACTAATGAAATTCATATGATTGATGAGAGTTGTTCGAACCTGTATTTTATGATAGTTTAAAAATAGACATTTTCAAGCGAAACCAAATATTAAATCAACAAGAACAACACACCACAATCACAAATTAATATCAAAGAGTATACAGAAATACAATACAATAATGATTTATCTCTACTATACGTAATATTCACAGTAAATATTTTCAATGTTGATAATATTTTTGAAATAGAATTATGTTACATTTTATTAGGATATCATTAATAATTTTAATAATTAATAACTAATATCATAATAAGGATTAAAATATGTATATATAAAATATTCGAATTATAATGAAATAATTTAATCTTGGATATACTCATTACACTGATAAAGTTGGTTGGTGAGGATTTTTATTCAGGATTTACTCCCTTACACAAGCAGTTTTTATTTCGGTTAAGAAACTCCGTTTGTCTTATTTTTCCGATTCGGAATCAAACACAACAACATATATATTATTTTCAATAAAATAATGAAATTTAATTCTTTATTTAAATATAATTGTGAATATTTTTTAAAGTTGAAATGTAAAGCATTTTACGAAATTTTAATAATTTTTATATAAATTTTAAATTTCTTTTAGACAATATTTTAAATTCAATTTTGTTTTGGTTTTTACCATTAATAATATTAATTATAAAAATATACATTAAGTAATTTTGTATTACTAAGTTAGAACGTAAATGTGTTTGTTTGTATGTGTGATTTTAAATGTAGTTAAATTTGTTTGTTCATCACACAAGTAATCTTGTAGTGCGAAGATCAAACAACACACATATAAATACATCGGTCCATTATCTATGTATTTTTATTTAAACATAAATTTATGACATTCATTAATAACCATACGATTTAGCCATTGGCGTTAAAAATTCCAACAAGGGTTGCTACATAGTAGACAAAGAAACACTAAAAGTGAGCAAGAACGAATGAACACCCCCGCATAGTACAACAGAGTTTGGAAAATGGTGGGAGACTCTAGACTAGGCAGAAGCGTGGCTATAATGTTCTGTCAGTTCCACAATTGCCGTTGGACGGAATGAACGCGTCGCTTGTAAGAACCATGAGCCCGGTTTAAAAAATCAACAACACTTTCAATACGATCTTTCGTTTTTTATTTTGTTTTCAAGTTTCAAACACAAAACGGACTCAAACAAACAGTGATTATTAATTTATTTTAGTATCCGAATTTATCGCAACTATGTGAAAATTAATTTGACAAATTTATATTTTTTTAATTTGACTTTGAACTTGTTTTGAAAATAGTGACATTCGACTTCATCAAATTTTTACTTGAGTTTTTTTGAAAATAAAAATTCAGTACCTTTAGTTGTACATTTTCTATTATTTCTAAACACTTTTATAAGAAAAAAACGTGGTTGAATATTTATAGACACTCGATGAGTCTCGTATGTATTTGACAGAAAAACATTTATTTTTTACATTAATTAGTAAAATTTATAAACACATGTACAACAAAATTATATAATAACTTTTTTAAAAAATATAATGTGTATAAATTTTGTTTGCTGAACTTATTATTGTTTCGAAACTTTTTGAATTACAATCAAAACGTAAACAACAAATCAGATTTGCTTGTACAGCAAATATTATACATAATCGAAACATAGACAACACAGACAAATTCAAAGACATTCGTTGAAACTCACCGGTTAATTATTAATACCGGTAGTAGGTAACCATTGTGGTATAAAATTTTTGTGTATAAGATAAACTCTACCTTCAACAAATGTGTAACTGTGAAACGTGAGCATGTTAATGTGTGTGCTTTCGTGAGTTATGGCACAAAACAAAGCTTTCGCATAATATAAAGCTCGCATTTTACGTTCTTCCGACGCTTGGGAAACGCACGCAGCCTCGTCGTGCCACGCTTTCGAAATCGGTGAGTGACAGTCTGCACCACTTATACAATGTTTCCTTCCCGCTAAATTTTCTGTTTACCGCGTATTTCTGGTGCGGAAAAGATTTTCTGTCTGACGCGCACACCCTTGCGTTTTGTTATTTTGTATGTCTACTGTCATTTATTACGTGTTTCGTTTCTTTTTATGCCGACTCTCGCTTTTTTTTTCCTTCCCTCTGTGATTTTTGTCAGTGATTAGTTTGTCGAATACGAAATGTGCGTGACGTTACTCTGACATTTTGTTATCCAAATGTGGTAAATTAATGGATCGGTATGCATACTTTTTTATGACAAGAATATATATTATATTTTCCATACGTTGTATATAACGTACACGGATTAATGTGCTAAATATTTCCATATTTTCACTTGAAACATGTGTAGGATATAAATGTATTTTTTTTTTAAAAAAAAACATAAATATTCCGATATAAATTCTAGATAATTCGTGTATCAACAATCATGATATTATCGTAAAAATAAATTATAATTTGTTCTTTTCGAAATCATTTAATATTTAAGCACTCACAACCATACAATTTGATTTTTAAACATTATATATTCAGAAATCTTATTAGAATGTCATGCTTTTGTCGACCTATGAATTGTTAAAACAACCGATAAATAAACATAGTTTGTATTTGTACTACCTTCATATTATCGATTGGCCTAACAGTATAATTTTCGTTATTCGATGATATATTATTTGTTTATCAATATGTATCAATATTGATTCCTGTGTACTGATTCGAAATATAGGTTTTTAATCATATCTATGCACCGATATTTCATTGCATTATTCATTAATACGGTTTATAAATGATTACGAGTAAAATATTACAAATGTATTTGCTTTTATAAACGTAAATTTAAGTGAATATATATTTAATTTTTTTAATTGTGTTTGTATAAAATTGTTTTAATTTCTGTTATTGAATTGGAAAATATTTAATTAAAATAATAATTTCGTAGAACGAAATTAAATAAATAAATTACAAATTAGTTTAAGTAGAATGAACATGAAAATATATTTTATTCAACATATTTTAATTTAGTCATATTATTATTTATCAAAGTATTTTAAATACGCTTTTGTATTAGTAAAATAATTACGAAATGTCAAAAACAAATTATATACAATAGTATTAAAAAACACTGTAATAGTATTCTTATATGTTTTAATAAAGTCACAATATTTAAATAAACGGCTGATAAATATTTAGTACAAAACTTATTTTCACTTATATTTTAAAATATTTTTATTTTCAACGAAATTACATTTGTTGAGATTAAAATAATTAACCAAAAAAATAATTTGGTATGCTAAACTTGATTTAATTAATTTTTTTGATTAATTGACTTTTTATTATATTTGTTTATAATTAATTTATAAATTTAAAAAAATAAGTTTTAATACATATATATATATATATATATATATATATATATATATATATATATATATGCAAGGAAAAATATTATAAATGAATGTTTTTCAGATAATCAAATAATTAACTTGTAATTAAAACACAAAGTTCAACATTTTAAATGTGTTACAAATTAAATATGACCTCTAGACACTACATAATTAATGTGTTAAATTATATAAATCTAATTACTTTCAAACAGTAATTTATTATATTTCAATATTTAATATTATTTTTTACATATAAGTTAGAAAAAATGCATATTTTTTTATTAGTTTAATCGTATCTAAAATAGGCGAAAAATGATTAAGTGTAAAATTTCTTTAAACATATTTATATATGTCCAAAAATTCATTTTGGTTTTTGCTACGATAACAACTAATAAAAAATATGTTATTTAAAAAATAATAGTAACATTTATGCATAAGTAAAAATTCATTCGAGAAAAGTTACTACATATATCCTTATAGTGCAATTTATTAAAAAAATTGATCTTAAAATTAATCGATCAAAAAAATTATATAAAAATCCTAAAAATATGAAAAACTTATTTAATCCTTTCATTTAAAAAAATACTTAATAAATGTATTAAGTAATTTTGTTAATTGTATAAAATTATAATTTCAATTTTTATTTAAATAAATGTTAATTAAATGTACTTATAATAACAGAGTAGATAAAGAAATACAAAATCAAAATTATAAAGAAATATAAGAATTGTAAATTTATATTTACAAAATGTTTTTTGAATAAATACATCTATTTTTTCTATGAAAATGAGTTCAAATATTTTATATTTATTATATAATTAATAGGGACAAAAATGTTAATTTCACATTTTCTATTACAATAACAACTAGTATATAATATTATATTTAAAAAAGGTAAATTTATATTCCAGCAATGATAAATAAAATTGAAAATCTTGTATTAACATCCGGAAATACCTACAATCTCAACCGAAGTCATAAAAATAAATTTTTCGTAATATTTAACTGTCAAAACCAAACAAACGTGTGGGTTGTAAACAGAAATCAACATGACATTGCAATGTTTTCGAATTATATCCAATTTCTTGAAAACAAATAATCAGGTAAATAAACGGAAGAAAAATCGATTTTAATTATTGAATTGATTCAACAAATTAATTAATATAGACTACTGTAGAATAAAATAAAAAGATAGCTAGACGGATGATTTATTTCTTAACGTAAGTATTATAATGTAATAAAAGAAATAACAAGTATTAGATCCAATTACAAGGAACCCCTGCTACCAACCGTACGACTTAAGCAGGTGTCATCTATACTACATTAGACTGTTTCGTTTCGAAACATAAAATTAATATTACTTAATTTAGGTTTATATTCTAATAATAAATTATTAATTGGAAATAAAATGATTAGATATCTCCCCATTAATCAATTTTTTTTCTTTGAATTTTTATTTCTAAATAATTATTCAGAAACTACGGAAAACATAAAACTACAATAAAAATGTCACTTGAACGGAATATTCACTTAGAAATGAATTATCATAAATTAGGTTTTTTATCTTTTTACTTTTATACTATTCTTTAATTATCCCTACTTAACTTCTGTTATAAAGTTATATATACATATATATATATATATATATATATATATATATATATATATATATAAATGATATTTAAATATTATATTAAATTTATATTTAATAAATACATGTATTTTGTTACAAAAATATATAAACATAACTTTTTAAAAAATATAAAAATGTTGTTTTTATTCTCGTGAATTTTACATACATTTTAGTAATGATAATTAGTCTTAATTAATATTAATATTAACAACACACAATTTTTGATGTCTGTATTAAAATTATATTTAATACAGATTATATTTATATTTACATAACTAGAAATTAAAAACCCAGATACATAGAAAATAACAAAAATCATATGTATATATATATATATATATATATATATATATATATATATATATATATATAAGTACATATGAATGTGCTTAGTTAATTTATATATTTAAAAAATATTTTTTAAAACAATGAAAATTAAATAATATAACTCTACAACTTTTGGTTTGAGGATAATTAAAATATTTTGGTGAGTAAAATAATCATTTCATTGGATTTATTTTCACTTTAAATACATTAAAAATTAAATGTATATTTTTGAATTTGGAAAAAAATATAAAATCTGATTATATTTGTTTTAGTTCCGAATTCACTTCCATATAAATGAATTATCACCCCAAAACTACAAAATATTAAAAAGTGTTCAATAATTACTAATTGTTCACTTTGTTTGTTTATAACAACAGAGAGCAAATAACATTTCAATAGCGATGTCATCATCATCATAACATTGTGATATTAAATCTAGTTGTTAAAAATAAACAAATTGAATAATAAGTAATTATTGATCACTTTTTAATATTTTGTAGTATTAAGGATAATAACTCATAAATTTTCTGAGTTATTGGTTATAGTTTTTCATGTATGATTAAAAATTATAATATACAAAAAGAATAAGAAGAGTGCAGAGAAGACAAGATAACAACCAATGTCGAATATATATAATCAATAAATGCCTAAAAATATTGTTACATTTAATAAAATTATAAAATGTATGTATTTTTTTTAAAAAAAATGTAAAAATGTTTTATATTCTCTGAAACATATTTTTATGTGTTTATATTAATTTGTAATTGAGTTTTTTCTGTAAATATAAGATTTGATAATATCAATAAAAATACATGATAATATTTTATATTACAGCAATAAAAATTCAGAATAAATATGAAATGTAATTGAACATTGATCTTAATCAAATATTTTAATTTAAATGATATTTATAACAATTTTTATATAATAAAATCAAAGATATATTAGCAATTAAATTATTTATGTAAAATAAAATTAATTTTCCATTAAAGCCAGATTATATTTGGCATAAAATAAAAAAACGTATTTTATTTAACGATAATTTCTAATAATTAAAATTTATTGAATGGTTTTTATTTATCACTTCATTTTTTTTATAAAAATATTATTAGGAAAAAGAGACAAAAATATATATAATATATCTGTGTGTTTTTTCTTAAGCACTTTATTATACAATGTATGAAAAAAAATTATATATATTACAACTTCTTTTCTTATCTCTTCAAAAATTAAAAAAAAAAACTTTTGAGGAAAGACTTGAATTTTAATGTTTTTCGCAAGCCAACTGATTTCAATAAACGCATGCTATATTTTTTTACTGTTTTATCTTACACTTTCTTCGAATCCGGGAAATATTTTATATAAATCGCACCATTATTTTTCGTTTATTGTTTTGTTTTCCACTGAATCATACCATAACCCTTTAGAAAATATTATTTTTAACAGCTGTTAACGTTCTTCCAAGCTGAATATTACTGCTATTCATTGCTTACAATATGGCTACACACTGTTTCTTTTCTTTTATATGAAAGCTATTCGTTATTATAAAATACAATTGAAACATATAAATTGTGTTTATGACGATTGAAACAAAATAATCGTATAATTTTTCTACATTGATATTAAGAACGTAGACTTAATTCCTTTTTGTAATGAAAAGTACTTCAAAATTTGTATATAAATTGCTCTTAAAATATGTACATTGGAACAAAAGCTAAATAAACCTGTTGATTTAGAAGATACCAAGAAAGGTTTTGATATTTTAAATTATATTTATATACAGTAAATTTAATTTACTTGCATATAATTTGTATAGTAGATTAAAGATTATAGAATTGAATTTATCAAAATTAAATGAAAATATTAACTTGGAAAAAATATATAATAAATATAAAAAAATCCAAATATATATCTTTAGATTTCCAAGAAAATTTTTGTTTAAATCGTTTATTTTTAAAAAGAATGAATATACTTTTGTATCTGCAAGACGAAAAAAAACATTATTTTACATACAAGTAAGTATTTTTCAATGATTATATTTTTTATATGACGATAGGTAAAAAAAGAAAATAATAAAAAATAAATGATAAATTATTAAATATTGCCTTAGTACTTCTTTGAAAATAGTATTTATATTTTTTTCGTCGTATAATATAAATAAGTCATGCTAATTGTAATTATAAATTAAAATCCGTTTCTTAAAATTTAATTAAATATAAAAAATTTATAGCTCAATTAAAAATTGTAATTAGGACCTTTTCTGTAACAAGAAATGAGTTTTTTATATACACTTTTATATTTATGATAGCTATTTTGAAACTCTTGCTTTGTTTTACAAACATACATTAATTTTAAGATATGTAAAGAAAGAATTATTATATAATAAAATATTATATTGGAATTTTATTAGAAATTGACAATTAATTCTACGGATTTGAAAATATTAACTAAATGTAAAAAAATGACTTGTTAAATTTTTCTTTATTAAGTACAATTTTAATTTATTTTCTGATGACATTAATTATCTTATTTTATGCTTTTAAAAAAAAACATTCGTGATTGTTCAGAGTTATTTATCGATTTTATTCGGAAATATTACATAGATTTTTCGTGATTCTAACATTTATTTACTAACTCTAATAGCCTAGATAGAAAATATATGAAGTTGGAAATTTATTTACAAGTGATTATATTTTTATTTCAAAAAATAATTTTTATTCAAACAAATACTTTCATATTTCAAATTGAATTCTATTAAGTTCATTAAATATTAAAAAATAATAATATTGTAAATTTATGAAATACAGATATTATTTTAAATTAATATATTTACTGGCACGAAAATAAGAATATTAAATTTGAATTTCATATTAGGTATCAATAATCTTAATAAAATATGAAGAAAATATAGAAATTTGTAAACATTTTATTTAAAAAAATATGATCGATTATATAAATTTGTTTCTTTTGCTTTCAACTCTAGGACAAAAAGTTAATTGATGAGAGTGAAAATATTCAAATGTATTTTTTCTTATGTATTATCATTCAGTGATCACAATAATAAAAAACTGTTGACATATTAAATATAAATTTTATTAATAAATATATTTTCAATAATTTAAAATATATTTATTTTATAAATATTTACAAAAAAATATTAATTAATAGTAATATTTTTAAATAATATAAAATTTCTAAATTAATAGTATATTTCAATTTTAACTAAAAGTAATTGAAAATATTATTTTATGAAAATACTAACACAGTTCTTAAGAATGTATTAATTTATGTCTTTTTACACAAAGAAATTTCACTTATTATATAAATATGTTTTTGTAGTAATCGTTTAACCAAGACTATATGATATTTTACTCTTTATTGCTGGGCGAAAACCTCATCGAATGACATTAGGTCCTCTTAAATGTTTTTCCAAAATTCTTTCATTGTTTCCTGTCCTTAACTGATTTTATCCACTCTTCACCTTAACAGTAAATGTCATCCCTCCATCTTTAATAGAGTTTTTTACTAGATCTCTCTTTTTCTCTTAGTTACTACTCCATAATGTTTTTTATTCATCGATTCTTTTCTCTTTTTGCTATATGTCCTTCCCATGCCAATTTCATCGATTTTATTTGTTCTGTTACAACAATTACTTTTATCTGTTTTCGTATCAATTTGCAAGTTTTCCGATCGTATTTAGAAATTCCAGACATTACAATTTCTTCTCTTTGCTTGTTTTTCAACATTTTTTTATTTAATTTTTGTATTTAGTATACAAGTTTCTGTTTCATAAGAGCAAACAAATAGTATATATTATTGGTTATATGTTTTACATTTCAGGTTCAATAGTATTTTACTCTTCATTATATTATTTATTCTTCCAAATACTGTTCTAATTTTCGATTTAATCTCTGACCATTGGTCACCATTGATTGTATCGTATAATTTTTACTCGGTATTTTATTTCATTCATATATATTACATATGTATGCAAAATAAATATTTGCTTTAGTAATTTTTATTATTTTATTTTAAACTGCTTTAAATATTTTTAAGAACAATAATAAAATAATTTAAAATAAATATGCAGTACCAGTAAATTATTCGTCATTTTATTTAGTTCATATGAGAAAATTTAACATATTATTTATCTGATATGATGAGTTAATCATGTCACAATTAAGTTTGATGTTTTCATTTCACAAAGAAAACATAATTCGACAATAATAAATCATAAATTTACATTTCGTCGATGTTTGTTTTCAATATAAATGGAAACGAGTTCATAATTCAAATAACAATCAATTTTATTATGGTTTGCATTAAAATAATAAATAAATTTCTCGTTAATTTAACAAATGTGTATTTGAACACGATTTACCTTTGAATTACCGAACTGGACACAAAATATTCATTCGAATAAGTTGTCAGTGTATTGTCCGACGTAAATCAATCATGACAATGTAGCATTTATAAATTGTTCATTACAGTATAAATCCACTTTTCCAATTACACATATAGTGATGGCATTAACCGAGCTGAAAATTGAACATCTAGTGTTAACTGACTGATTCAGCAGTAACAGAATAAATTGACAGACGACATTAAAATAACAGTCAAAACGAAACAGTCGTGCACAATGACATAATAAACATAATGAGGATAAATCCTTCTATTGATTGTGCTATGCGTACGGAATAGACCGGAAACGGTGTGTACGATTCGCAATCGTACCAAATAGAGCCGAACGCTATTCCCTTATGTAAACATTAATTTGATGCTCACAGTCTTCAACACCTACACGTTTATGAACTCAAAATGTTGAGCACCAACGCAAGCGTCATCATCAAAATGAATCGTTTGCATGCATGCACACACATGAGAACACAGAACAGTCAGTGACGATGCCGCCCCGCGGGTAAGCTGTCAAACCCACGCACACGGTCACACAAACATTTATCACAGATAGACTCTCGCACCGCACCACGTTGTTCGCGTCGTTCACGTTACAGTACGTCAACTCGGCCGTTCTTTTTTCCTTCATTCTACGAGGTGTTGAATTATAAGACGAGATAAAGTAAACGTTTCATATCACGCTATTACTTATACCATACGCCGTATGTTTGTGTATCTGTTTTTTTTTTATTTCTTCGAATCATCTTCAATATCGCATTTAACTTTATTTCTATTTTTTACAAGTATGTTTTTTAACATACGATACGATCAAATTGAAATATTGTGTATGTGTAAAGAAATTTTTAAAATAATAATCAATTCAGTTACTATCAGTTAAGGAAATATAATAATTTATCTTAACTGATATTTCAAAATATGTTTCAACTTTTAATACAAATCAAAGTGATTAAAATTTTAATTACATTCATATATATATATATATATATATATATATATATATATATATATATATATATATATATATAATGAATATATGAATGTTATAATTGTAAAATAACAATTATAATTCAATTCTTGTGGCATAATATTAAAAAATGATGTTTATATACAAATAGGTGTGAGCAAAAAAAGTATACAATAAATAATTAATAAACACTAAAAAAAGGAATTATTTTTAGATAATAAATTTTACAAAATGTAAAATAGTTAACGCACCAAACTATAACATTCATATAACTATTAATGTCATTTTAATTTTTTTATTAGTAAAGTCCATTTTAGATTTTTTGTGTGGTGATAAAATTATTGTTCATTATTTGTTATTATTAAATATCTAACTTATTTGTACGAACTCACTAATAAATGATACAAATATTAATATTTTTTAATGCATGGATAAATATTATAAATTGTATGTTCTATTTGTTTATATATATATATATATAGAGAGAGAGAGAGAGAGAGAGAGATCTGAGATATATCATAATAATAAATTTTTTTCTCCTACTATTGGATGAAAGCCCCCCTGAAATTTTCCACTTCAGCAGATTCCATGTCTTTTTCTCAATTTCTTATATATTTGATCCATCTATCTATGGGACTTTTCCTAGCCCATATATATATATATATATATATATATATATATATATATATATATATATATATATATATATATATATATATATATATATATATATATATATATATATATATATATATATATATATGGGTTTTAAAGAGTGATTTTTAAGAGTGATGAAACTTTAAATTGAATTCCTATTGAAAGTTCTATCTAACCTAAAAAACACTCTTTATATATGTACATAAATGTGTGTATGTATATATAAAGGTATGATAAAAAGTTTTGATGCATTTTATATCGTTAACATATTAACTGAGTCGAAGGCTTTTTCATAATCTATAAATGTAGAGTAGAGTGGTATTAAGTACTTGTTGCATCAACTAATAATTTCCCTTAGTACTTCAATATTGAATTGTGCTAAATCCACTTCAAAATTCTGCTTGTTCTTGTAGTTGCGAGAAATTCATATATTGTATATGTATATATATAGGGTCATCAAATGTGACGCTAGATTTGTATTTTATTAAAAAGAAACTATATACATGTTTCTTCTTAATAAAACACAAATCTGGGTGTCACATTTGGATGACCATATATATATATATATATATATATATATATATATATATATATATATATATATATATATATATATATGACTAAAATAATATTACAAATTACTCATTTCAGTCAAGTAAATAAATTCAAGAATCAAATTTAAATTACTAGACAATTTAATGTAAATAGTGTAATTGAAATGAATTTGTAACTGGAATATTAAAAACAAAATTAAATTCTATATTTGTCTTAAAAGTATAAATAATATAACGGGAATAAAGAAAAATGTTGCTCGAAAAATTGTCTTTGTGATATTTTATTTTATTTTCCCACTAAACAATTTTCAGATTTAGATAAAAAATGATACATATTTTTGTAGATTTCTTAATATTTAAATAGTAATAAAATTTAATTTTTGGTTGTACTTATTCAGTTATTAGCAATTTTTATTCACGTCTGCTTTTCTATGTAGCAATTTTTATATATTTTTTTAATATTTATTTCAAATGTATATGATATATATATATATATATATATATATATATATATATATCACATCATCACATCATAAAGCCCATATCAATCCACTACTGGATATATATATATATATATATATATATATATATATATATATATATATATACATACATGATAAAAAAATATATAGAAAAACTTATTTTTACAAAAAAAAATTAAACTGAGTTATTATGATTTTTTTGCTGTTCAAAAATTGTTATAATGGTTTGAATTATTCATATTTAATGGTATTTTAAGAATAAATGACAATACTGAGTGAGAATTACTCGCATCTACCACTCGAGGATTAAAAAGAAAACTAATGATATGTAAAAATAAACATACTTATATTTTAATTCGTATATATATATATATATATATATATATATATATATATATATATATATATATTAAACTGTCTCTAATATAAATACCTTATTTTAAGAACTAAATTGTACTTTCAAACTATCTTTAATATAAATATTTTATGAACAAAACTATTACTTTTGATCAATACATAAAAAGTAGAATATTCTTGTGGTATATATTAAATTTCAATAAGAGGTTTAGTGAATAAAATATTTATCGAATTTCGATTTGCATAGTAATATAAAAAAAATCAAATAAGCTGAACTCACTTATATTCATATTATTTGAATGAAACCAGCTTTATGGTTTCAAGTGATTGTAAATTTGGAAATGTACATTTATGTAATCTTAATTGTTCAATCTAATAAATTTTATTTGACTATAATGTAAAACAAATTTAAAATAAGAAAATTAATAATTGTAAATTAGAAAATTAATCAAATATTCGATTTTGGATATAATCAGAAAGCAAATGATATATTGTTTAATATAATTTTTAATTCAGAACTTTTTTTAATAAAAACTTATTAAATATTTCCTTCAAAAATTATTCATATTACATTGAAATATTAAATAACATATATTAATTGATTTTTTTGTCTACATAGGTTTTATTTAGCATAATTTAATCAAGATTATATATATACACATACATACATACAATTATACATATATACATGTATCATGCAGTTACACGCATATAAAATTGAGTTTTTTACAGGTTAAAAGTGTCCAATTTAATTGTATTTTTTGTGCCTATGTAAAAATCCGCTCGTGGCTCTATCACTTCCCTTACTGAATAAATTTATACAACATTCACATCATTCATATAGAGATATATGTATATATACATAGTATACACGCATATCAAAGTATCGACACGATTAGAAACGCCTATCATCCCGACCGCATGTCGTGACAGCGACCGACCGGTTATTCGTCTCTCGTCCCGTCACACCGCACTCGAGCCTGCTGGTGGCATCTTTGTTTTGAATATATTGCCTCTCCACCGCCCGTTATTCAACGCCACAAGCTCAAATCGTGGATCATGGTTATTCTATGACCTTCCGACAATTTAATTTGTTTTGTACTTTCAATTTTATGTTCCATGTTTTTCAACTTAATACTATGTGATGCGATTTTTTCCTCTTAATTACGTTTCAACTATTGTTAAGATTGTTCACAAATTCACATTAATCGATGGTGAGAGAATTATGGTTACTACATAACATACTTTTTTTTAATTTATAAGTCATTTAGCATGTTATGTTTGAAGGTTAAGAATCATTGAATAAATCAATGAGTGGCTAATATAAATTTATTTTCACATGAGTAATATGGAAAATATACATGAGTGGTTCAAATAAATGTTTTCCTATATGAGTAATATATATTAGTTCTTATTTATATAAAGTTCATAAAATAAAAAAATCTATTTTTGTTACAATTATCTGTTAAAATGACATTTTATTAACAATTATTTATTTTTATAATTCTTTAGCAGAATTTTGATTATTATTTAAATTATTATTGGAGAATTTTTTTACATATATTTGCATATTTTATTTAATATTCAGTATCATATATGTCCAATAAAAATAAAAATTAATTTCAAAACTAAAACTAAGAAAAATAAATCAGACAAAATATTTTCAAATTAATATTTTTCTATTTTTTCATTAATATTGGTAAACAAATATAATTATCTTTTTTTAAAAAATAAATTTCTTGTATTATATAGCATCGTCCAAATGTAACGCCTAAATTTGTATTTATTAAAAATAAACAAAATAAACTATACACATGTTTCTCTATACAGCACCCTATATATAAGTTTCTTTTTAATAAAACATATATAGGCGTCAAATTTAAATGACCCTATATAATATCTATAGTTATTATTAATATAACAATCATGCATTAGTGTTTTTTAAAAAAATATCAAATAATTTTATGTTGTATTTGTAAAAATATTTTTAAATGAAATGAAAAAAAATACCATAGAAAAGTAAAGAATATTAAAGAAAATAATTATTTTCCAAGAAAGATGTTTTATATGCTATATGTGATATTTATTTAATTTATTTTTTCTTTTTATTAATATCGAATGATTTTCTCTTCCACTGTTCTATTTATAAGTCTTTTTTTCTACCTCTATTTATAAGTTGATAATAAATTTCATATATTTTAGAGTTAATATATAGAAATATTTATTTGAATGAAAAAAATTACTATAACATGTTCTTTGTGAAAAGGTTATTTAGTAGCTGAGATAAAAAAAATAATTATTGTTTATAATAAATATAAGAAAGTTCAAATACAATGTAAACATATTAAAAAAAATAAGAGAATATAAAAATATTAATTTCTAGATTTTCTTTACTATATTTGTTTATATATATATATATATATATATATATATATATATATATATATATATATATATATCATTAGCCTCTTTCTATCCATTACTGGACGAAAGCCTCTTCCAAAACTTTTTACTTCGACCGATTGAATACCTTTTTTTCAGTCCATTCCGACGACTTTTCTTATGTCTCTATCCCATTTATTCATAAGTTTCTTCCTAAGCCTTTTTATATATTTAAGTTCCCAATCAATAATTTATTTTCTCTATAGATAGTTTTCTCTTCGTACTATCTAAACCTACTGAGTTATTCTGATATTCAAAATTCTTATTTCACTGCCATAAGTAAGAACAGGTTATTCAAAAACTTTTTTTTAGATATAAAAGAATATCCAATTTTATAATATGCGATTTTTTCCAATTTGACACCATCCTGTTTTAATTCTCCTATTCACTTTATTTATAAATATTTCATTAATGGAAATGAGTTGTCTTAGATGTATTTATTTTTCAACTTTTTCAATTTTTATTTATTTTAGTTCGATTCTTTGATCTAAAAATTAATTGAACATTACTTTTGTGAATTATTTGCTGAAGTTTATCATTGAATTGATTTTATTTATCTAATTCTTTTATTCTTTTTCTATTTAAGATTTGCTGACATCATTAAGCAAATCTTAAGTAACTAAACATTTTTCCATTTATTGTTATTTTTTTAGATTTCCAGTTGATTGTCTTAAAAATTTGTTTAAATGTAAATGTAATTATTTTTCTCTCTCTCTCTCTCTCTCTCTCTCTATATATATACATATATATATATATATATATATATATATATATATATATATATATATATTTATATACACAACTAGATAAGTTTATAAATAAGTTAAACGAATGGTATAATTTTTAGACAGTTGAGATAATTTATAATGCATCATTTTTAGATGTGCTAGAATCATAATATATTGTTTAGGTAATTGAATTTAGCTCGACGTAAAAGCAAATAAAATAAATGATTGTAGTGAATTTGTTTAAGGAGTAAATATAAAGCCCTATTGTGTTTAAACTCAGTTGGAGATATTATTATGAAATCCATCCTACGTAAGACCCATGTGCATTGCATTCTTCAGCCTACACAATTGTTTCCATCATTTATATGAATAATATAATTTAGAACCGACCATAACACATTAAAATATAATATACCTTGAGGGATTCATTTAGACGGTTAATTATTATTACGTATGTATCATATTATAAGTGTTTTGTGTGTTGCAATGTTAGCTGTCGAAGTTTTTTTTTCCATTTGTAATTGAAATAAAACATCAAGTATAGAATAACATATGGCAAATGTTAGATAAAAAATAATATACCATTGTTTATTAGTTATGTTCGAAAGATGTACTTATTGTTTATTCAATAAACTTTTTTTAAAATTAAATTAGCATATAAGTGTTTTGTAATAAGAATAATAAACCTCTGAATCTGTGCAATGAATTTTTATTAGGTTTATTATTAATAGCATGACTATGTCTCGAGTTGAAAGTTTTATATACTTTATTTTATGTAGTAAATGTGTTTTTCAGAGCGAAAAAGACGTTAATGTGTACAGTCTATGAGATGATATTTTACTCAAGTCTCTGAAATTAATTGTAATAGGTTGAATAATTAATATTAATTTATTATACGTGTCTGTGTTGTTTTGTCTTACTTTTGTAAACAAACTTTGTAAGTAAAACTAAACTTTCTAGTTGTATTCACATTATTCACAAGTTTACAAGAACTACTTGGTTTGTACTGAAATATTTTAGAATGAAGATCGTGTAGCATACCATGAAATAATTCGTGGTTTTATATATGAATATTAGTGTATGTTTGTTTATTATATATATATATATATATATATATATATATATATATATATAATTTTGTTAAACAATTTAATCTTTTGCAACTGAATATTATTTACAATTAAAGACGTTGAAATAAAAGTATAAATTTTATTTGTTTAAAAATTATATTATTCGTAAATTTCTATTAATTATTTTTTATATTATACAGCTTATCACTTAGAAATAAATTATTATATTTTTTTTAATTATTGCAAAATTTTAATTGTTATTTATTACTGTAGCTTCTTATTAATATAATTATTAATCTAAAAATATGTTTTAAAAACAAATTTAAATGTTAAATATGGATTATCTTCAAAAAAATAATTTCAATTTTAATTTTCAATGTTCAAAATTTAATTTTAGCAGATTATTTTTAAAATAAATGATTGTGAAATACAAATTACTAGAAAATTAATTGAAATTTTAAATGAACTATGAAAACTGTTGTATTTTTGACGTATTTGTATTAATTAAAATTGTATTAATTAATTCATTTTTATATTATTAAAAATATATTTAATTTTATTATTGGCAGTATTTGTAAATATAAAGAGTATAAAAAAATTATAAATAATTAAATGTATATGTTAATTTTTGTTACCATAAATTTGTAAAAAAATATACAAATATTGTAATAAATTTAGTACTGATTTTTATTATTGAGAATAATTTTTTAGATAAAATTTAAATTTTATTGTTGGCTATATTTTTGAGTACAAAAGATATAAGAACATTTTTAAAATAATTTTAAATATTTTAATTTTTGTTACCGTAAATTTATATACAAAAAAAATAACACAGATGTTATAAGAAATTCAATATTGATTTTTAATACTAGGTAATAAGTTATTAAATAAAATTTAGAAAGAAAATAAATACGAAATTAAAATAAATACTGACAAATATTATATAAAATTTAAATAAATATATAATTTATGAAATTATGTATTTATTTCTTTACTCAATTTTAATAAAAATATTTTTGTTATATAAGTTGGAATATTTTAAAAAATATATATTATGTATTATAATTACAGATTACAAATATATATCAAATTATTATATTATATATATATATATATATATATATATATGTATATATATATATACACGTACAAGATATTGTGTTTTTAAAAATGTTTAATATTAGAATTTATAAAAATAATTCAAAATTCACATTATTACTGAAATTAATATTGACATTTTTGCAAATTAAATCCAATTTAAAACTTTTTTTTAACAGTTTAAGCAATTAACTTAATAAAAAAGTGTATATCATTCTACATCAACTATTTAAATAATTACTTTACAAGTACTTTAAAAAGTACAAACACTTCTACTGTTTAAAATGGTGTATGTGGTTTCAACTCAATTATTCATTTACACACTCTATTTTACCATAAAAATAGGTTTGCTTTTACCTGTACAACCGACAATGTTTGATTATATTCAAGCCACACAACGGATTGTGTAAACTAGAAAATTCACCAACACAGGTTTTGTTTTACTTCCTTTGCACAGGTAAATTAAGCTTGAAAATAGTATGCACGACAGTCTTATACAATATATTTAGTGGTTCTAAATATCACAGTACAATATCTAGATTTCTAGTGTTATGTCATTATGTTAAATATATTTACTATACTTTTATAAATTATTATATTTCGTTTTATTGTTAACTAAGTAATATAATTTTTAAATATGACGTATTTTAAATTTACTTATATATATATATACTCGTATATAAGTGTAAATTACATATTTTACTAATTATTATTTTTTTTTTATTATTACTGCTAAAATAATTCTTCGATCTTCTTAAGTTTTTTAAACATTCAAAAAGAAGCTATTGCATTGAATATGAAACACTTAAAAAAAGTTGTGTGTAAATTATAAATAAAAGAAATAAATAAAATTTTATGTAAAAACTTATTAAATTAAATTTAATCTAATAATTTTTCTGTATCTTATTATTACATTTTATTAATTTACAATAAAAATAATATATTAAAATTTTATTTATTTTCACGTTCTTAATTTTTGTATTTAGTCTGTTTTTTAAAAACACTGTCAATATTTTTATAATATAGAGAATGACACATATGAGACTAAATATTTTAAATATATGTTTACTTGCTTTCTATCATGTACTATTTTTTACTATCCTTTAATTTCATTTGTGTCACAGTAGATAAGTGAAGAATTTTATATATATGATTATTAACCCTTTGTGGACGATAAGTTTTTTAAATATATTTACTTGTAAATCGAAAATATTTTTGAGAATAATAATATATAGCAATATGGTTTAATTTTCGTATTCCTTTAAAGTGTGATATTTTATAAAGCAGTCCCTCTATATCTATACCTGGCTTGTGAGTTCAAGTATCGCAATAAAACCGAATTTCTGGCCTTTTTCTTCGAAATTTTCTATTTGAGCATACAATAAAATCTTTTTTTAAAATATACTAGCAATAATATAAAGTTTTCTATCTAGTTTTATAATCCTTTCTCTCTGCACTCTCTTCTTCGAGATTTTTTCATCATTAAAAATCATTCAGTATTTAATAAACTAAAAATTTACTAATTCTAGGTCTGTCGTTTTTTATTTTTTTATAACTTTATAGAGAATGTAATTAGTTGCACATATTTTACGGTTTTAGTGTTACAATAAAATAAATTTAATTGTATGAAACATAAATTCTAGAAAAAAAACAGTACAATCAAGTACAGAGTAATAATAATAATAATGTAATTATTTTTTCCGCCATAGCGGCGGCCTTCAACTCTGTAAGTAAAAGCATGATTCCGCTTATTTGACAACATTCGACCGTAATGGGTTAATATATTAATTTACTTTATACAAATAGCTATTATTATATTCTTCGCATAAAAATATAATATTAGTACATACTTTATGTTGATATATTTTTTTAATTTTAGACTTAATTTTCATTAAATTCATTTTTGTCCTACTTTATAAAACTAATAAAAACTGTTTTCTCTGGAATTAAATACAAAGAATTTTTTTGTATTATAAATTTGATGAACATATGGTGTCAAATAACTAATGTGTTATGCATATCTAGTTATTCTGCGAATTATACGACATAGTTTGTTGAGAATTTGATTAGTATGATGAGTATAGTTACAATAGAAAATATACAATATACAATACAGTTAATTAATTTTTATATTTTAAGTTAGATACACTTTTAAATAAAATTATAAATAATTATAACTTGTTGATTAAGTAGAATTTGTACAAAAAAAACATTCAGTGTTCAAGAATGTTTTTTTTTAAATAATTTAATAATTTTCATTATGTGATGAACTTTTTAAACAACTTGAAAAAATATAAATAAAATATTACTTTAAACTTGTATTTATCAGATTATTTATTGTTTAATTTTCTCAAATGTATTTCAATATAGATGTAATTAATAGACAGAGAAAATAAATTTGAATTTTTTTTGTATGTAAAAACGATGATGTCATTAAATTATGCACTCTACAATTAAAATGTACAACAAACAATTATTGAATACAAATAAAAAACAAATTTGAGGGAGTGGTAATTTATTAGTAAAAGTAGTTTTATTAATAATATAAAAATATAGAGACTTGAAAAAAAGGAATTTTGAATTTCAATTCAACTTATTTTATTTTTACAATTTTTTGTGTATTTAATTTTTTTATTAAAAATTAAAAATAGATTTTATCGTCTTAAAAATCTGTTACTATTTTCATTTTAATAACTTTTTTGTGTTTATTAAAGCAAATTGTTTTATTAAAATTGTGAAATATATGTCATATAAAAAATGAAATTTATAAAAAATTTTAAAAATACAAAATTGATAATTAGTATAGTTTTATTTTTATTAAACAATATTATAAATTGTAACGAAAATGATTTAACTTTGATTACAAAAATGAGCAAAAGAAAAGATTGAAAGTTGATACAAAAAAATATACAAATTTATTTTTTATATAATTTTTTTTATTAAAAAAATCTAAAATTGAATCCATATCAAATATAAAAATATGTTTAAAATAAAAACGTTTAAAATATATGTACTAGCTAAAATATAAATTTCCTTACAAACGTAGAAATAAATATATTTTAAATTAAATGTCGAGAAATAAATCATAACAGAAATAAAACTACTCAAAAAAAACAAACTACTTTCTTTCATTTCCTAACTTTACATACGAAACAACGTTATAAGATAATTAAGCAGAGAAAGTTTTGAAAACCGTACTTAATGTTAGATCCGCTTAATGAGTCATTAATTAATTATTATATAAAGTTTACAGAGGGAACGTTATACAAACTTAAATATATACATGCATATATATATATATATATATATATATATATATATATATATATATAACACAGGTACGTAGGGCATGAATTCTATTTAATATCAATATCGCGTGGATAAAACAACCGCTGTATGTTAGGAAACAATCCCATATAAATCAACTGGATAATTATGAATATTCTTTATTACTTCAATTTACTGGATACTTTGCACTTATATATTATATTTTACTCCGTAACTAGCTCTTAAAATCGTTAGAAAATTACAGTTTTTGGATAGAGAATTGTGCGACCATAACGAGCAAAAACTTATTTATACATTTTAGTCATTAAATTGAGATCTATGTTTTTCATGCAACGTGTTCGAGATTTATAAAACGGTTACGAATTTGTGTACATTATATATATATATATATATATATATATATATATATATATATATATATTTCTATTATACCTTGTATGTTTTTTCAATTAAAAAAGAACAAGGTTTTTATATTAATTTTAGATCGTAACTCTGATAAGCCGTAACTGATTGTTTTAAAAAGAATAACTTAAAAAATTTACAATTTAGTTATATTAATTTTATATTTTCATGTGTATTTAATCGATACTTAATTAATATATTTATAATTTTTCATTTTTTAAATCACTAAGTTAATAATATTTGTTAAATATGTCAAAATGTGTGGTACAAAAATAATAAGAGTCAGTAAATGATTTTTTTTACAAATATTACATTAAAAAGGTTTACTAATAATATTATAAAAATTAATAGTCAATTAATTGATTATATAGTTAACAAAATATTTTATTTATTATATATATATATATATATATATATATATATATATATAATGACTTTTTATTAAAAAATAAATAAATAAAATATTAAAAAGTACTTATTAATTACTTGTTATTCATTTTTTTTGTTTATAACAAAAATAAGCTAGAGAAAATTGACAACACAATGCTCTGATGATGATAACTCTGTCGAAATGCACATTAGCTTAATATTGTTACCAAGAAACAAAGTTAACAATAAGTAATTATTGAATACTTTTTAATATCTTGTGATGTTGAAGATGGTATTAATTTGTATTAAAGTGAATTTATCATATTTTCAAAACAGAATCAAAAAATAAAAGACCAATGGTATTACAAGTATTAATATATTTATACAATTTTGTATTTCAGAATCTTGAAAAAAATAGAGCAATATAGTATACTAAACATTAAATTACAAGTGCCAATACAAAAGTAAATGCAATAGTTAAGAAAAAAATATTCATAGATTAGGAATCTATAAAGTTAAATTTTTTTAAACAATTGTACATAAAATCACGAATTTTCAGTTATAATTGACTTTTGCTTATTTATATACAATTCAATATTTTTAGTTAAAAAACAATTTTTAATCAATTTACTAATAAAATTATATCACATTGATAATATTCGAGTTAAATTTGTCGATTATAAATTTTAAAAGAAATAATATATAATTATAATATAATTAATGAGGTTATTGCAAACTTTGTGTGCAATCTATTTTTTTAAAATATTTTAAATTATTTTGAGATTAAATTAAAAAATTATATATAGCAAAAGGTATTTAAGTGAAAAATAATTTTTGAATGAATTATAAATAAACAGGTTTTAGAAATGAAATTTTGAGGTTTAAAAAGTTATTTTTTTAAGAATGTAAATTATATTATATATGGTTTTCATTTTAATGATTTATTTAACACCTTTGAAACTTCACTTATTTATCGTGTTAAAAATGTCATTTAATTACATTCTTATATAATTTATGAGACATAGATGTAGCTAAGAGTATATATAGATATATTTCAAAATGAAATTTATACAAATTTTTTCAGAAGTTATATATAAGATATATTATATGAATATTTTTTGATTAAATTAAAATTTCATATTTTCTCTTTAATTTAAATTTTGCAAAGATATTATTTTACTAAACTATATTATGTTATATAACTATATATATATATATATATATATATATATATATATATATATATATATATATATATATATATATATTTAATACAGATATATGCACGTACAATGAATAAACATTTTTTTGCATTCATATGACTCATTGATATTCAGATTATGATTAGTAAAAAAAAATATAAATACATTGCGCGTTGTCACGTAGGTGAATCGTTGAACAAATGTTCTTTGATATAACTGTTAACTTTCCATATATGGTTTCTTTATTATTCTCTTTTAAATAATCATACAAATAAAAAGATTAACAGTGGGTAAGCAGATGATGAAAACATCGTTTTGTAAATTAGATCCATTAATTTAAATATTAGTTAATAATTGCAAACGTTTGTCATGAAATCAATTATATATATTTTTTTTTTGATTAAAATTAAATGAAAAAATGCAAAAATTGAAATATGAACAATTCGAATATGTATTATTCTTTTTATAATTTATTACTAAGAAATTATTTAATTCAATTTATGTTTTAATTTTTTTTAAAGTAAATATTAACAGGATATGTGATTTTTTTTAAAAATTATGTGTATTTTATATAATTTAAAACAATATCTTTTCATCTCTTCTTTCATTCTCTCTCTCTCTCTCTCTTTCTCTCTCTCTCTCTATATATATATATATATATATATATATATATATATAATGCTAGGGATTTCCAAATACGTTTAGAAAACCTCTAGATAGGTATGAGAATAGTCAATGATAATTAATATAATAAGTAAAATCGTTGAAATGGCAATATGCAGTACATATAGCAAGGAGGAAAAATAGATATGAATAAAAATTATTATAGACTGGTGACTAAGAGACAAAAAAAATTCAAGAAGAGACCTTATCACAGATAAAGGGGTGATATTGTGAATTATTGTATAGGCAAAGGGTGGATGAGATTAGTTGCAGACAGGAAACAATGGATGAATCTTGGAAAATTATTTAAGAGGACTTAATGAAATTTGATAAGACTTTCGCTTAACAGTAGACTGATATATATATATATATATATATATATATATATGTATATATAATTAAATAAAATACATTAATATTCAATAGTGTAAATATATGACAATTATTATTCAAACCATATTAAAATAAAAATGTAATTTTTGATTAGTTAAATTTTTAAGTAACTAAATTATTATTTTGCATTATTGGAAATATATAGGGTGGAAGTATATATGTAACCAAGTAAGTGTATATCTAAACTCTTCAGTCTCATTTAAGTCAGCCTATATTTAAAAATAAAATTTTTGTTTGTAAAGATTTGTTTTATGTAAACATAACTCTCTCTCTCTCTCTGTCCATTTATATATATATATATATATATATATATATATATATATATATATATATATAAACTCAAAAAGTAATTCAAATATTATTTTCATTTAGAATATACTAATTTTAATTGTAAATTATAATTTGTATATCAAAATATAGGGTCTTGTTAAATTTTGATTAGGGTGAATCATTTTTTTCTGTAAATAACATAAATAAACCAAAATTTTATTTTACTATACAATTTCATTAATAATGTATTATAAATTTGATGTTTATAAAAAAAAATGCTATATATGGTTTGATTGAATTTTTTTACTTGAAATCTTCAGACGATGTTAATTATTTATAGTATTTAAATATTTTTTATATGAAAATAAATGAGTATTTATGTAATCACAGAATTGATGACGCGTAACTAAAAACAATATAGTTGAAAACGAAAATTGCTTTAAATAGTATATTAGATATTTAAGCAATAACTTTTTTATATACATATAATAATAAAACTTACTTAATCACTATAATTATAGTTTATCTATAAAAGAGATTTTTTTAAGTACGAACGCTACTGGGCAATTGCTTACTATGTAAAATTCTGTAATCAATTTATTGGATAATTGGTAATAATAACAACGTAATCTTGCAATAAAAATCACATTCTCTCAGAAATTCAAAGAAAAAACTATTTGAAAGTGGGATGAGATACAATGTAGCTACTTATGTGAGATTATATTGTATGATGTAAATATTTTAAAATAAAGTTATTTACTGAGAATTTGTAAACAAAAAAAAAATAAAGATTCAATACTGTTTTTTTTTTATTTAATAATTATGAAAATGTATTTTGTATTTATCGTAATAAATGTAAATATGTTCTTTACTTTCATTTTTAATGAAAAAGTTTATTTACATTAGCTTTTTTATTCTTTAAAAGTTCAATTTTTATAAAACAAATCTGTTTATTTTTAAAAATACAACATTTTAATATAGATTTTATTTTCGTATACAAATTGAAATTGCGATTTGGTTATTATAGCAAATATAAAAAAGATATGTATTTTTTAGTGAAAATTTATGATTAATTAATTATTATTTTGAATAATTAAATTAATGCATATATATTTGAAATTTTAAAATTTTTTTTTAATAAATAAAAAATATACTACAAGTGATATATTGAAAGAAATGTATTATAAAAAGATTGATGTATACTACAGCCCTAATATCAAAAAAATTAATCATGTAATGACTTGATAATAGCAAGTTTTTCAAAGTTTTAAATTATTTGTTAATATAATATTTTATTTAATTATACATTTTTATAATATTCGTAATTATTTATATTGTAAATATTTCATTCGAATTAGGCAAATCGCATTATATTTAATTTTTTATAATATAAATATTTAAGATATAATTAACTTACATATTAAGTTATTAATCATTGTTTCAATTTGTGAACTCAGTTTTTCATTTATTAATGAATTGTTTGTTTTAAATGATAAATTCAAAATTCAAATTTAAAATAAATTTAAAAAAATAATTTTAAAATTAAAAATATTTTTTTTATAAAAAGAATTGATTTAATATTCAATAGTAATTTCATTTGTATTGATTATATATATTTTTTAAATTACTTAAAAAATAATATTTTTTTTTATTTAGCATTATTTTTTTTACAATATTTTAACTCATGTAATAATGTATGAATTATACAATTGAATAATTTGAAAACATTCATATATTTTTTAAATTAATTTTAAAAATATATAAATATTATTAGTTTAATTTCTTATTTATTTTTTATCTTTATTCAATGTTTTCTCCAACTAATGATTAAATATTTTTGTTATTTAATATGTATATGCAAAACGTTTATTTGTGTGTATGTACTAACACTTTTAAGCAAAAAAATGTTATTTATTGATTTTTTACAAAATGGTTAATATATATGATTTGTATTATTTAAAAAAAAATTAAATATTTCTTTCTAGTAAAAAATTGGAAATTTAAGTTTGTGAGATCTATTTGAAATGAAGTGAATATCTACATAAGATACATTTTTGTATTCCTTATTTTTATATTAGAGTAATATGTTTTTATTTATACATTTTTCCCTATATTCTAGCGCCATGCACATGTTTT
>CP092087.1:13565000-13842500 GCA_029203775.1 Neoneuromus ignobilis
TAATGGTTTAAATATTTCTAATCATTTATATTTCTTGGGAATTCATTGTAAAATCAGTTACGATTCATTTGAAATTTAAAATGAAAGTCGTTTAAATTCATCGAATATATATATATATATATATATATATATATATATATATATATATCTATATATATATATATGCGTGTGTGTATATATGAATAAGGAAAACATAAATATGTTTAGCACGCACAGGTATATAAACTTGTAAAAAGGTGTGAATGATTCTTTGCACACATATCTATATAAATTGTCAAAGTAAGTATAAAATCTAAATTTATTTCATCGCATTAAAAAATATTATCAGGTAAATTGATAAGCATCACCATAGGCATGCTGGAAAAAAGCGCAGCATATTATTTATTAGTTTTAAAAGCTGCCTACTTGTAGCAGTTAGCATTCATATTCATATGTAAATATATTATTCTGCACACATTCATTGCTAACATATTTTGAATCATGCATCATCTATGAATATTTCACTCAACCCGCGTGGTTTCCGCCAGCTTTAGTCAGTGGTCATTATTATTCAGGAAGTGTTCAAAATCGACAAGGTTATGGAATAAGATATGCACAATACAGAATTGAAGTTATCTCAACTTGAAACGGAATGTGCATATAAAAATCTAATCATATATACAGATATTTCCTTGCGAAAATTTGTACGGTATTGATAGAATTTACTACTGACGAGTATGATTTGATCGAATTCTGTTTATCAGAAAAGGTGATATTATATATATAAGGTCTTTCATATAAGACAACTCGATGTATCTTCATATAAATACACACATATACAATTACACTCATATATATATATATATATATATATATATATATACACATGTCCTAGTTTACTTTTATAAACATGAGACTTCTAAGTAATTTACTAATTGCAACAGAGTAATTTCGAAAAACGGTTATAAAATATTTTAATTTTATTGTTAGAATGTCTAATGATATTTGTAAATAGGTTCTTAATCATTTTGTATTCATAATAAATTTGAATCTTTCTCAAATTTTATTTTCAAAATCCATTTTTTTTTATCTTATATTTTGGAATTTTGAATTGGATGAATTCTTAGTGTAAACGTTAAAATGACATTTGTAACACTACTGATTATGTGTTAGTTCAATACAAAAACTAATCTTAATACGTTAAAAAACACCTTTTTAGATAAGAAAGCAAGGTATAAAAAGAATTTCAGCTCAATAAGACAAGGTAAATATATTTACAATACGATTGTCATATCTAAATAGCAGATCAGACGATTTATAGCATATAACATTTTACAACAGGATTTTAAATTTAATTGATCAAAATTTTACAATTTTGTATGTAGTATATATATATATATATCATAATTTTTTTCCTCTTTTAATTAAATAAATATTTATGTTTATTTAAATTTATGCTTGTTTTCTTTTTTTTAAAAAAACATTAAATGGAGAAAAAGAATTTTTAAAATTTATTGTTTGTGCCTTCCTTCACTCTCATTTGGTTTATCTACTATATATATATATATATATATATATATATATATATATATATATATATATAAATAGAGAGAGAGAGAGAGAGAGAGAAAGGTAGGAAGAGAGAAAGAGGAATTAAATCGATCGAAGTAGAAAATTTGGTGAAAAAATTAGGCTGATTATATATTTCTTTTATATATATATATATATATATATATATATATATATATATATATATATATATATTTATATACGTATGTATGTGTGTGTATTTATAAATATATTTGAAGAGAAAATATATTTTTGAGTATTGGTTACAATATGTTGATTAATTATTGATTAATATAAATAATATTCAATTTCATAATAATTAGTTTATAACTGATGAATT
Source organism: Neoneuromus ignobilis (assembly GCA_029203775.1). Lineage (NCBI taxonomy): Eukaryota > Metazoa > Arthropoda > Insecta > Megaloptera > Corydalidae > Neoneuromus > Neoneuromus ignobilis. The sequence goes on from CP092087.1 coordinate 13,566,889, forward strand.
CCAAGTAAAATGTTTTTGCAAAATAACGTTATATTTCTTCGAACTAGATAATTGTTTGTTAACATAAAACGTATCATATTCAAATATCAATAGTTTTATTTAATAATAACATGACATCACTTAAATAGTATTCATATATTTTTTTTAATAATCGTTATACACACACACACACATATATTTATACGAGGGTCGTTTAATAAGTATGGTAAAAAGTAAGAAAAACTAAATTGAAAAATTTAATTTAATTAATTATTTAATTAAATTAAACAATAAATAAATTTACCATACTTATTAAACGAATATATATATATATATATATATATATATATATATATATATATATATATATATATATATATATATATATATATATATGCAATAAACGTGTATTTATATCGATTTGAAAATAATTGCTTTTTAGGCGTAAATACAGTATATAACAATGTAATTAAATCTGTTTATAAACTTTACTTGTTTTTATTTAAAGTATTTTTTAAATATTGTTTATTTAGAAATAGAATTTCTTAAAAATAAATCAATATATATATATATATATATATATATATATATATATATATAATTGTGGTTAATTAAATATAAATTATGAATTAATAAATATTAATATAATATTTTAACATAACAATATAATTGTATAAAAGATTAATAAACAATATTTTTGTATAAATATATTTTATGATCTACAGATTATCAGAATTGAAATTAAACCCTCATTCTTATAATATCTTTGTTTATCTACGACTAATAGAAATTTATGTACTTCAATATTCACTGTCATTTCTATTCAGTTAATGTCTTTTGTCGTTATATGTTCGAGACAGCTACTTATCGATTTAAACAATCCCAATTATGAACTAAAATACGTTAGTTATATCGACGCGGATTATATTCAGACACACTGTGTCAACTTGTTCTATTCATTTGAATTGATTTTGCTTAATATACGGACAAATTTCATGGATGAAATATTTTATATGTATGTGTCAAGAATGAAAAGTTTTGTTGAAATTTGTCTAAGAAAATTTTCAGTTTAACTTTATTCAACACTAATTACCCTGATAGTAATATATATCCCATATATGTTCGTGAGATAAAGAAAGATAGGGGATATATATTTGTAAATATATGTTTTATTTATTATGAAATATAGGCGTGAACTAACGAAAATTAAAAAGAAACTAATTTTATTTGACACAAATACATACATTAAATGATAATTGAAATCTTAAATAAATAGCTTAATAAATGTATTTTGTTACACTGTTATTTGTAACGATGATTCATGATTAGTAATATTATATTTCCAAATATGATTCCATACCTTTTATGGAATTGACAAGTTAGAAGAAACATATATCAATTTGAATATGTACATTGAAAATAAATATTAAATTTCGATACACGTCATTCCGGGAGGATTATTCATAAAAGATTTATGAAATGTGCAATAAAAAACAAATGTTTTAAGCAACATAAATAATGATGTGGAAATATGTTTTAGTTTAATAAAATGAAAAATAATAACTTAACAATTCTATTATAACACAATACAATTTTTAAAATAGTACTATAAAAAAATAAAAATGGATCTCCACAACATGCAAAAATATTTTTCAATATACAAACATACATACATACATATATACATATATATATATATATATATATATATATATATATATATATATATATATATATATATATATATGAATATATGTGTATATGTATAATTAATGTCAGTCCTATATATATAATTTTTTACAATATATATGATTATATATATATGATTTTTTTAAAATTATACTTTCATTTTTGTTACTAAACTGAAATTTATACAATAAGTCTTCAACTGGATTTTTTAAAATAATAATTTGCATTTTTTAGATCCTATAAATAATTATTATAATGTCATTTTAAATAATACTAACATAAATAACATGACATATATATGAATTAGTTGATTTTTTTAAAATTCTCTAATATTAATTTCTTATGTTTAATTCTAATAAATTTAATTTAAATAGTTTACATTATTTTAGATTGTTTTTAAAAAAAGAAATATATCAGTAAATTCCTGTATTTTTTACTATCTTTAAAATATTAGATATCTATATGGGGTTATTCAAATGAAAATAAGGATTGTAAGGAAAATAAATGATACTAAGAAATTAAATGTACGTCTAAACCCTTCAGTCTCATCCGAGCCACTATATATAAAGTATTGTATAATAAAACGTTGTCCAACTGTTGGTCTATAGAACTTGTCTGTCTTGTAATTTAATTTTGATAACTCACAATTACAAAAATTAAATAATATTAATTTTATAGCTTGGATTCATATGTGTCTGAATTATTTTAATTATATAAACGTGATCAATCGAATAGAATATTTACTATTGTCAAAATAAAATTTAGATAAAAAATAATTCATTTAGGCCTTAGAAAAAAAATTCAATTACATCATATATTTAGATATGAATAAATATTTTTTAGAAAAGAAAATATTTTGATATTAGATATTTTATTCATATTTTTGTAAGGAATGTTATTATTTTTATAATATAGATGCATTTTATTATTTATAATCTTTTAAATTAGAATAATGTTTTTTTAAAAAATATATTATTACAAAATATTTTTCTTGTGTACACAAATTAATTAAAAATAGTTTTTTTAGAATATTTTTATATTAAAAAGTACTAATTTTTTTAATGTGTATTTACTTTTTATAATTATTGCATTAATGTATTATTATTAAAAATGAATTTAATAATAATAAACTTGAATTTTATAAATACTGTTTACGATTTTGTACTAGTAAATTTTTATGAAAAAAATAACTTTTTTTAAATATAAATAATTGATAATTTATTTAACACTGTTCAATAATTATTTTTATATTAACTTTTATAATTTGTTAAACAAAATATGTACTTTATTTTATCATAAAATTTTAAATTACTTTATCATTATATAGCTAAAGTTTTCATATAATAGCTTTATTATTGTTATACATATTTTCACATTCATTGTTAGAGCTTCAAAATTAATCTATATGAACATATACACACCTGAATATATATATATATATATATATATATATATATATATATATAAGTTTAAGTGTTAGTAACATGAAATATTTCAGTAAATCTCCATAAAATATTTTTGATAAATGTACAAAATAACGAGTCATTTTTCATTTTATTTGTGAATAAAAGCTTTATTTTATTACATTTATTATACATATACGTATGCATGTACAAAAATATAGGTAGATACTTACATGTAAGCAAATATAGATATTGCCTATACAGATATACATTATCAATAATAATCAAGATGGACAGTTACGCCGTAAAAATAAATGACATAAAACGATATCGGAAAAAGCAACGTAAACGATATACTTGTTGAGAATTATGATAGCTGTTTAAAAAAATATATATTTTGAAACGAACCTACACAACATAATATCAGATTCAGGATTGCTTTACATTGTAACGCAAATGTAGACCCGGATGGGGGATGTGATAACGTATATATTATAACGGATCGATCAGAGCTTTACGTTAACATGCCAGATTCGAACGAAATATTTGATGAGGATAGTTAATTGTAGAATACTCTTGTAATCTGATATGAATGTATAAGACAGATAAATGAATGTCACATTTGCTAATTATATACATAGTACTATTTGATCAATTAAGACTCATTAAATTGTATGTTAACTACAGACTTTTGTTGCGTGTGTGAATGTGTGTGTTTTTATTGTACTATATAATAATTGGGTAAAATAAAATATAATTTGAAGTTTGTACGAAATTAATTATAATTCGGTATTAATGATTCTGTTATTTTATAAATATATGTATATATGTATATATATATATATATATATATATATATATATGTAAGTTTCATTTGTAAATTTAAAAATTCGTTATGATTTATGAGTCATAAATCAACAATTTTTAAAAATTCATCTTTAATAAAAAAAATAAAATTAATGCATTTCAATAGTAAGTGAATATAGATAGAACTTGAAAATAAAATAATTTTTTGAAAATGTAATTAAAAAAATAAATTATTTTTGTTATAAAAAGAATAGAAAAATTATGTAGCATTTTTAAAACACATATCAAGAAGTCCGAAAAAATGATATTTACAATATATGAAAATTTCTAATAATAAAATATTTATTTCAATTGTTAGAAAAAAATATCTTTATATTTTTTCCATTTTAATTCAATATTTTTTTCGGATGTGAATATCTGATTATCGAACATTAATTTAATTACCCCTGAGATTAAAAAAAAATGTTAGAATTTTTTTCAAATTTAGTGCTTTTGTTAAAATAAATAATGGAAACTATGATTAATATCGTCATCAATAATAATGACTTTTATAAATTGAATCTCTCTCTCTCTCTCTCTATATATATATATATATATATATATATATTTATTTATATTCCTTTAGTGGTATGTATTGATTTTAGTTGAATTAATACCTATTATATTAATATCATATATTACGTCATAAATACGTCATAACAGAGTAGATAAAACTAAACTAGGGTTTTATTTGACTAAATTTTCATCCAATTAAATATTTATTCATAATTTTTAATCATAAAAATGATTGAATATATAATAAGTAAATTTTTATCCAATTAATTCGATTAAAAAATTAATCATGTTTACACAAATGAATTTTAACCCGAACACCACAATAATTTAAAGTGTTCAATAATCACTTATTGTTCACTTATTATTTATAATTATATAATCTATAATTACATCGGCTGATGCATTTCGATGGCGACGCCATCATCGTCAGAGCCTTTGAGAGAAGAAAGGTTCTTACGATGATGGCGTCGTCATCGCCGATATAATTATAGATTATATAATTATAAATAATAAGTGAACAATAAGTGATTATTGAACACTTTAAATTATTATGGTGTTGGGGTTAAAATTCATTTGTGTAAAGTGAATCAGCCACAGTTCCAAAACAACAAATAATTAATCATGTTATTTTAATTATTTTTTAACAAAAAAATTAATCGAATTAAAATTTAGTTGGATGAAAATTTAGTCAAATAAAAATGTAACCAGATAAAAATTTTATTGAATAAAAATTTAGTTGCATTAAAAAAAAAATAATAAAAAAAAACAACTGTCATAAAATCTCAAGTTAAGTTTTTCTTCTTTTACGCATTTACTTCTTTTTCGGAAATGAATTTCTTTGTTAAACATAATTCATCCTATTCCACCGCCAAAAGATAAGATGGAAAATGTGAACGAAACCCTTTTTTGTCTTTTGTTTTACATACTTCCGTAAAAATAATTAGAAATTATTATACTTTATTAATAATCATTTAAAATTCAGTTTCATTAAAATTACAAATTAAATTTCATTAAAAATTAATTATAATTTTTTTAAATAAAATATTTTATTTGAAAATTTGATTTTTAAATTTGAAATAATTTTTCGTGATGATGTAATTAATAATCTTATTTAACTAATATTGCATAATTTTGAATATTCAAATCAATCAGTTTATTAATCGCCTAAAACGATTGATGACTAAAAAATCAATCATGACTAATGATCAATTTATTATTTGTTAATCATCGATTGATTTAAAAATGATCAATTTCAAATCAATTATTTTATCAATCACTTAAAATGACTATTGACTAGTAAATTAATTGTAATTAACGATTAATTTTACACGATTCTAATTTTAGTCGTTAGTCGTCAATCGGATAATTTTTACCCTATTCCGATATTTTTTCCTTTAGAATTATATATTGATTTTAGTTGAGTTAATACCTATTATAATAGTTCATTAAAAAAAAATACGATATAACACCTTAAATACAATTAGAGAGAAGTTTGGCACAAAGTTTTAGATTTAACTTCTACGGTATTGAATCTTAAAACAAATAATTCATTTAAACATCTTTTATCAAACTGAAACAACAACATCATTATCTAGAATTGTAAAATATAATGTACTATAAAATATAGACGTTTGAAATGTACCGCATGAAAGATTGTGAATTAATAGTGTATTGTTATAGTTACACTGTATAAAAATGCAATAATGTTTATGCTGTTATTGGTAGCTGTTGCGGCAGTTGTTCCACCAAAAGGATGGTGGTTCTTGTACACAATGTTTTATACAGTGTTACAAATATTATGTGCGCGGCAATAGCTGCGTAAGTTCATGCTCTTGCTTGCCGGCCCAACTGCTTGTCTGGCTGCGACGATGGGAAATTCAATAACTGGCGTGGGAATGAATGTTCGGCGGCAAACGAGGCATGTTGCGGCATAGACCGTGCGCCCGATATACACGCGCGCACCAAGTCACGCTGTTTTTATTTTTATATATTTTTTTTATATACATATATTCTTTAATTGGACAAGTGTGATTAAACACCGTCGTTTTACATATCTCTAATCGGAGTTTTAGCTGGTTAGTGCGTTGTGATATGGTTACCGTCTACATGTAGTAATTTACAAATGTTCGTAGTGTTGGTTAGTATCAAAGGTCGCATGTAGTGGGCAATAAATTACAAAATGGCAATACGCACGATTGGAACTGGAGAAACGGTATTGTTTGCTGCTTCGATTGAGCTGTTTAGAAGATTTGTTGGCGAACAGGTTATAGCAAAACATGTGTGATTATTTTACTTATGTGTGCAGTATATATATATATATATATATATATATATATATATATATATATATATACATATATATATATACACTCACACACACACACTTAAGATCAAAATAATAAGTACAAAATATTCATAAGAAAAAAGGTTAAAACTTTTTTATAAAAATTATTCATAACAAAGTCAATTTATAATTATATTTTTTATTAACAAAAATAAAATTGCAAAATAAAAAGTTTATGTAAGTTTAAAATAAAATTACAAGTTAGTCAAGACAAAAAAGTAATACAAAACTATATTCAATTTTCATTTTTAATTTCTTTAAAACTTTCAATAAAATAATTTACAGTTTAGCAGATTTATATAATATTTAATTTAGTAATGAAATGTATTTCAATTTAATCTTTGAGCAATGAAAGGTAACTCTATGATGACAAATTTGTTAAATAAATATATATATGAGTGATATAATTTTTAAATAAAGCTGACTTCATGAAGTGAGATATTAAAAGTGGTTATTTACATTACTGTTGCTATTGCGACAAGTCTTTCAACGCCAAACTAATTAAAACTTATAAATAACAGTTTAAACTAATAATTATAATTCACAAAAAGTATTCTTGTATTTCTATTATATAAACATTTGTAAAATATTAATTACAATATTTTTATATGTGGTTTATATTTTTCTTAAAATATTTCTACAACTAAAAATATTCACTTTTAAATATAAAATTGGAAATAAAAAAAAATATTAATTTAGGAAAAGCTTTGTAGATTCCTTATTTAATTATAGCATTAGGATATAAATTGAAATATCTATTTTTTATATTATTATAATTATATATTTATTATAATAATTTAATTCTTATTTAATGTATATTATCTTATAAAATCGAATAACACTTATGATTTTTTTTTAAATAAAATTAATATATATATATATATATATATATATATATATATATATATATATATATATTAAAATCATTTTGAAAGGAATACAAGTTTCAAAATAAATAAATCAAAATGTAACAACAACTAAACATGCTTCAATTCTGAAAAATGAAAGCTCAACTTGGCGAAACGTACTATTTGCAAAATTGCTTATATCTGTCAACGTGTTGGGCGTATTACCCAATATATAACCCGATTATATTCCAGGTAAAATAAGCAAACTGCGAAATTCGCGCGAATGGGCCATTGAGAATAATTGAAAGGAACATTCGTGGGATAAATATGACATTTATATTGCTTATATTATAACCTAAAGTCGTATTCGGGTGAAGTGTAGATTATCAGCTAATTCAAATCTGTAATAATAAACGATATTATGTTCAAGTTATTACTTTTACGGCAAACGATTAATTTGATTAGTGAATCAATATTAATTTGGAAACAAAAACAATACATCACGTGTATGTGTGTAGAAGTATTTATAGTCATTATATTACAAAAGCACACACACACACACACACACACACACACATATATATATATATATATATATATATTATGTATTCTCAGTGAAAATTATATGAAATATATTCTTAAAATATTTATATATATATATATATATATATATATATATATATATATATATATATATATATATATATATATATATATATATATATATACATACATGCAATGTTTTCATATTATAAACTATAAATTTAATATTAAAAAAATAATCTAATTAAATATCATATAAAAAAGAAAATGATAATTATATAGAAATAAAAACAATTCTCTAATTTATAATGTAATATAGGAACTAATTAACTCATTAGTGTTTTTATCCATCTCTCTCTCTCTCTCTGTGTCTCTTTCTCTCTCTTTCACACACACACACACACACATATATATATATATATATATATATATATACATACACATGTGTGTGTGCATATGTGTGTATGTATATATAAAGGTACGATAAAGGTGTTTTTTCGATTGGATAGAACTTTCGATAGGGATTCAATTTAAAGTTCTATCATGCATGAAAAACACTCTCTCTCTCTCTCTCTCTCTATATATATATATATATATGTGTGTGTGTGTGTGTGTGTATGTGTTTGTGTATGTGTGTGTACAAAAAATAGATTTGTACATCTTATTCAACAAAGAAATAGCATTACAAAGATATAAATAAAAAAATGTTTTTTAACAAAAATGTTGAACTCATTAATAAACTACTTTTAAAAAATTAATTATTAAAAATACGTAATTTAAAAGGGATATGCGTGCAGAAATTAAATTTTACATTATTATACAAATGTAACGTTTTGTTAATTATATCCGTTTTGAAATAAAGAACAAAATAATGGTTACGTTATATTTGTATAAATACATGCATATATACATAAACATATATATATATATATATATATATATATATATATATATATATATATATATATATATATATATATATATATACACACACACACATACACTCACATACATACATATATGTATGTATGTGTTGGCCTAAATGAGATTGAAAAGTTGAGATATACATTTACATGCTATCATTTACTATCCTTCAGTCTCATTTGGGTCCCCATATATATATATATATATATATATATATATATATATATATATATATATATATTATAATTTCAGATAAAATACCTTATTGTAAAATAAATATTATTTATAAAATATGTAAATATTTTATTATTAAATATTTATGAAAATGATATTTATTTAAAAACCTTTGTCTAGAAAGATGTTTCTGCGCAAAATTTTTTTATTAAATATTTTATTTTAAAATAATTAGGTATTTAACTAAAAATGTACAGCAAAGTTTCATTGTGTAATTTAAAAATTGCAGGATTTTTTGAAATATTTATTTCAATATGAATAAAAGGAAAAGTTTGTAATTGTAAACTAAATTATTTTTATTCAGTTTTTATATCAAAGTGGAATATATTTTATGTTTTAATCTAATTTTAATCTGAAATATTTAAAAAGTTCTTTAATATTTTAATTAAATAAGTTTATTAATTATTACAGTATTTTTAATTAATTTGAAATATTATCGAAATATTATCATATTATAGATTGCTGAAATATTTATGAATATATGTATGTGTAGAATTATTTTTGTATAGATTAACTTATTGCTTCATTGAACGCTTTTAAATATTTAATTATTAAATTTATTTGTTTTGTTCTGCAACTCATATGAACTTCATACAGATTATTTAACGAATAATAAATAAATTTTTAATAATTAGTAATACATATCACTTTTAATTCATTATTAAAAACTTATAGATAATTCATTGGATAATAAATATTATTTGCATTGGCTGAAATTAACTATTTGGTATGTAAAATTTTATAATATCAAAATATAAATTTTCATCAATTAAAATTTTTATAATTCAATTTTGATCAAGTTATTGTGATTTTAAGAATTGTAAATAAATTTTAAATGTTAATATAAATTTATTACTTAACTTATAATTTTATTGATAAATGATAATAAATTATAATATACCACAAAATGTAGCTTTCGATTCTAGTATATATATATATATATATATATATATATATATATATATATATATATATATATATATATATATATATATATATATACGAAGGTCGTTTGATAATTATGGTAAAAAAGTAAGAAAAACTAAATTGAAAAATTTATTTAAATTAATTAATTAATTAAATTAAACAATAAATAAATTTACCATACTTATCAAACGACCCTCGTATATATATATTCTAAAAGTTCCCAGAAACTGTAAATAAAAATACAATAATTTGAACTAAGAGTTTTATTTTTCAGCATAAGTTTTAATTAAGTTAAAACATTTTTATTCATAGTATTGTCATCCTTTCAAGCTCTTTTTGTAAAAATCAGTGCTGTTTGACTCTATCCACTACTCTACAAAACGTTTTACTTCATCTATCGACTCCCAGCGAACGACTTTAAAGTCTTTTTTTAAAATTGAGAATAAAAATGTCTAGTGGGGATTAATCTGGACTATATGTTGGGTGCGATAAAATCTCCCATCGATATTTACTTAATACTACCCTGGTAGAATTTGCAGAGTGAACCGGTGCATTATCATACTGAAACAAGACCCACTGATGAATTTTTCCAGGCCGTTTTTCTTTTAGAGCTACATGTAGTTTTTTTTAAAATTGTTTCAAAATTATTATTCTTTGGCCTTTAATAAAATCTATGAGTGACACTCCATCAGAATCCCAGAAAATGATGGCCATTACCTTCATAGCTGATCTTTGTGCTTTAGTCTTTATGGGAGCACTTGAATCCCTTGGTAATCATTGTTTTGATTGTTGCTTGCTTTCAGGATTAAACTAGTAGATCTAAGTTTCGTCACCAATAACAATCCTGTTTAGAAAAGTATTAGAATAGGAGTGAAATTTATTTAAAAATTGAAACGAATAGTCAGCATGTATTTCCAGTTGATCTTCACGCAACAACTTCAGCACCCATCGCAATAGGAGCTTGCTTAGATTCAGGTTATTTTTCAGAATGCTTTATGCTGATCTTACAAATTTGCCTACAGTCTGTATTGTTATTCGATTGTTCCTTTTTACTGAAGTTTCTACAACACGAATATTTTTTTTAGAAACGGAAATTGACGGTCCCACTACGATTGTCGTCTTTGATATTCTCTCGATCGTTAATAAAACGATTAATCTATTCATAAAGAGTGTTTTAACAAATGAATTTTTACCCCAACACTACAATAAAAGTGAATCAGCCACAGTTCCAAAACAACTAATAAAGAGTGTTTTTCTTTGGTACATTGACTCCGTAAACATCTATGATAGCCTTAGGAATATCAGATTTTTCCAACATAATTTAACTAGGAATTTAATATTAACGCGCACTTCAATTTTAACTGAATCCATGTTCGTAGATGCAAGGGTAATTTCAAACATCAAGCGTAAGAATTGTGCAGCACTGTCGCGAATACCTGATAACACAAGTCTAAACAGGTTTACGCTCGCATCAACTAATTATAAATATAGTATTCCGTTTACGAATAATAAACACTTTCCGGGGACTTTTTGAACATCTAGGTATACACACACACACACACACACACACACACACACACACACACATATATATATATATATATACACGAGGGTCGTTTGATATGTATGGTAAATTTATTTATAGTTTAATTTAATTAAATTTTTCAATTTAGTTTTTCTTACTTTTTACCATACTTATCAAACGACCCTCGTATAATATTAAATTTGATATTATTATTTAAATATGATATATTTATGATCAAATTATGAATAAAAATCGTAGTGAAATGTAGGTATGTTTGTATTTGATTAATATTTGTTATTACGTCAGATTTATATAAACATGTGATTAATATATTTGACGTTTAATAATTTTTTGTAAATTTCAACTGTTGATAACCTATTAATATGTATTCATTAAACACGCCAGTTTAGAACATTGCGGAAGCGGCATAGTTTAAAGTTGTTTTTTTCTCATGGCTTGTAGCGTGAAAATCTGATATTTTTTATATCTCAAAACCGTAACCATCTAATGAATAAACGATATAATCGTGACTTTTTCGCGTCATCATTTTAATTCTTATCTCGAGAAATTATCGTTGTTATATTTAAAAAAAGGGAAACGAGTTTCATTATCCATTTTTAATTTCAATAGAGTGTAAAAAGTTGTTTTCTTCTATCACATTACTACGACCATTAAATAGAGTTTTGACCGATAGCATGTCATGTTTTTAACAAGTTTACGTTCTCGCTCGGTACTCATTAAATCGTATCAAAAATGTAGTAGTTAATGTAACTGATACGTTTTGAAAAATAAATGGATCATTAGTAAGAATGTACTGTGTAACCACTTAGCGTTCCGTCAGCCTCCGGAATTGCTATTACGGCGTGTTAGACAGGTGACAGATAATCCTAAAAGCACTCCTTTGACGCGATCCCGTCCCCTGATGAAGACACATCAGATACGTTAAAAGCGTTTTTCAATCAATGATTCGTAAAATACTTTCAGTTGATCGGAATGGTTCCTCTTAGCGTTTATAGCTTGATAAAGGTGTCCTTTCACAATCTTTATCTGTTTGATATTTTATGATGAAATATATTGAAAATGAAAATTTCCATACACATAAAAAGATCGATGAATCATTTCGAAATAATTGTTTTTATAATTATTAATAAAATCAATACAAACATTTCATTTTATTTTACAAATTCTTTTGATTAATTTCAAAATCTTTAACGTGTCAAATATAATACCTTACTAAAATTTAATATTTATATATCTCTTGTTATCTTATTAATCCCGATGAACGTGAAACGTATTATTTCATGTCTCCAAATTGAAATTATATAAGATACGTCATTAATTGTCTCAACAATTCTCTCAAGAATTAAACCATCCTTAGGATCAACAATTATGTATTAAAATTTCAATTCGGATTTGTTTAAGACGTGCTTGCAATTTTAATCACTAGATCCGAATTTAATTGTGTATAAATCAACGTTGCGAAATATATTCCGTAATATTTTCGCAAAGACGGAAAAATTAATTATGATCGATGTGCATTATTATATCATTAATAATTTATTTCGATTGAAACTCTATATTTAGTATAAGAAGATTATCGAGATTATTCTCTCTGTTGATTTTGTGTCGTTTCGTTTATGTCGCCGAGTTGAATGTTTTAATGATTTGATACTCGATGTCAAGATTTATGCTTAGTTGTGTTTGCATATTGTTAACTTTGTGAATTCGAGTTCTGTGAAATTGATTTTGTAGACCGTTTTCCTTCAAAATGATTTTATATTCGTTTAAAAATATAAATATAACTTTGTGTGATTTTTAATGTATTCATTTTATTTTTGATATCAATTTCGAAAAAAAAATTATATATAATTATTTAATATAATATATCGATTTATATATATATATATATATATATATATATATATATATATATATATAAATTTAAAAACAACATTACAAAATTAGTAGAAATAAAAATGAGAGTAAATATTATGATTTCAATTGAATTTCAAAAAGAAACTCATTTTATTATGCATATTTTATATTTTTTTTAGGTCAATATTATTTCTTATTGAAAATATTTTTGATGTATTTTTTTAAAAAAATATTTACACTTATTAAATATAATATACAATCCTATAATTATAAATATCATCGATATTTCTTTTTTTTTATCGTTCATCATTATTATACAATATTTTTTACATAAATCATATTTTATCTAATTATTAATACGAAATCTATTTAAGGTAATTCGTTCTTTTAACATTTTTAAATATATTTGTTAAATTATGTACATAATTTTCGTAAATCGTGACCTTTTCTAAGTATTAACGAAGATATCTATTTCATACATTTATATATCACAAATAGACAAACTAGGTCATATAATAATAACTCATTACGAAAGTTATTTGAGATTATCTTAATGTTTCACGAAAGTTTCATTTATATTATTTTATCAAATAATAATTCTTATTCACTAAAATGACTTTTAAGCATCGACGAAAATAAAATTACTGAAATTCTTATAAACGAATACGCAACAAAATAATATGACTTAGTATGGTAATTACTTATTTATGTGTGTGTGTGTGTATGTATATATGTATGTATCTATATCCAATGAATTATAATTAAAAATTAATACAAAAAGAGAATAAATTCGACTGTAACATAATTTTTGTGTTACGATAACATTTAAATTGAGTACCCACTAAAACGAGAAGATGATGAAAGTAAAATGATATTTCATGTACTACATACGATTAATTCGAGTTTTATGATTGCTGTATCATGTACTTTGATACTCAATAATGTTTCGTTATAGTACATAATTAATCATATATTGACATTGTCTTCTAAGAATTATAATGTTACTTAATGGAAAGATGTAGTAGTTTGAATTATTTGATTTATCAACACCTTATGACGATTATAAAAAAAATTTAAGACCAAAATATATATTTGAATATTAGTAGATTATTTTTATCAATCAAAAAAGATTTTTGTATTAATGAATTAATTGATTATATTATATAGAGTCATCCAAATGTAACGCCTAGATTTGTGTTTTATTAAAAAGAAACTATACATATGTTTCCATATACACATATTTCTTTTTAATAAAAATTAAGACGTTACATTTTGATGATCCTATACATAAGAATACTTTATTTAAAAGTGATTAATATTTGTTTTATATTAAAAATAATTTTTATATATTAATATTTTTCACTTTCATATTTTAATATTCTTAGAAGTATAATTTAAGAACGGGTATAAAAATAAATTTTGTTAAATTAATATATATATATATAGCCGCGAAATATATATATATATATATATATATATATATATATATATATATATATATATAAAGAGAAAGAGAGGGAGAGAGAGAAATAGAATAAATATTTATTTGATAACTCAATGAACATTGTAAAGTCACATATAATATTTTAATTTCATATAGGGTGGCTCAAATGAAACTGAAGGGTTTAAATATACATTTTCTTGGTTTTATATACTGTTCTCTACTGTCCTTCAGTTTTATTTGAGGTACATTATAGAATAATTACTATACAAAAATATTTATTACAAATTGTAATAAGTAAGAAAAATCAAATATTAAAATTTAGATGTTACTCTTAACGTTTGTTTAAAATTCTAATCCAGTAGCTAACAAAAACACGTTCATAAAATATACTCTAATGTATTAATTATAAATTTTACCGTGATATATATTTAATAAAAAAAATGGCTGATAAATATATTAAAACAGGTTTCTTTTTTTGCACAGGAACCACGCAATCTTTTCAACAAACAAGCAGCTGATCAGATACATTCTTTTTGTTCTTCCAGCCATGTCGTTTCAGCTGCTTGACATTTTTTAATGGTAAGTTTTTATAAAATTATCTATAAAATTGATTGAAAAAAAATTAAAAATATTTTGATAAAGCAATTTTATATACGTGTTTATTTTTTAAACGAATCGTATTTGTGTTTTTTTTTTACAAAATAATGTTATAATCAACTTTTCACACTGTACAGACTTCATTTAAAAATTGTTGTGAAATATTTGACGAAAAAGGGAGTGTATATCGGAAAATAATTAAATAATTAAAAATTGAATCATCCAATTACAAAGGTTATTGTATCGATTAATACATACAGACATACATATACATACATTTACATACTTATACATACATACATACATACATACATATATACATGCATACATATATATATATATATATATATATATATATATATATATATATATATATATATATGTACACACATTTTACTTCCTCTTTTATTATTTAAAATACAATATTTTTTGTTTTCAAATACACGAAAATTCAAATACTTTTTTATTTGTAATTTAAAATATTTTTTTTAAAAAATACTGACATTTCAAAAGTTTATATATATATATATATATATATATATATATATATATATATATATATATATATGAAAATATTCGGTATACAATACTTTTACGTAAATAAACCGTTTCGTTTTTTAATTATTTCTCATTTAGCAAATAACATCGTTCTATTGATCAAATAAATACATTAATATAAATATAGTGCACAGCGATTAGTTATTTAACATTCAATTTGTTTCGAAATATAAAATAGATTGATATTATGAGGTTGGTTGTCTGTGAACGCAAAAATATAAAATTTAAACGTCCATGTGTTGTACTATATAAACGGCCAATTTAAAATACATAATAAACTCACTAAACAAACATTACAGTTGAAATTTAGTTGAAAAAATCAATTAATATTTCATATTCTATACATATATGTATATTTATAAATGAATTTTTATTTATAAATTTGTTTGCATCTACATGAATATTTATATTTGCAGTCTATAAAAATTTAACCCTTAATTGAAATTTTAGTATTGTGTATTTTTATTTTGGTAAAATGTGACAATAATTCATTAAAAAATGCCGTTTCGTCACTTTTAATGTCCTTCTTTTTTATGTACGCATATATTTTAATACACATTTCCTAGACATTAATTTAGAGATGAATTGCTGAAAGCTACTCCCGTAAAAGTAGTACGTTTGTACATTTTATTTTTATTATCTGAATTAAATGCCAGTTGTAATCCGTGACTGGATCCCTAAAGTACTCAAAAGAATATATAGTGCACTTCACGGTAACATGTTGCGACGTACTTGAAATCTTCACATGCATTACTTGATTGAATTGGAGGCCTACAATTTAGTACAATCAGTTCAAATTTAGTAAAGGAACATCATATATGCCAGTTATCGAAGAGACACGAACGATATTTAATGCCAGTTGTTGAATACTTTTTTCTACTTGAATTGTTTTATTGTTGAAATTGAATTTATTGTGGGATTCAATAAAATGTAGTTAAGATTGTATTAACTAGTCCTTTTTATGTCGAAAATAAAATGTTGCTTTTAATTGAAAATCTATGATACTTATTCAAGTCAGAGAACACTTATATTGAAATTGTTTTCAAATTTGATTTTAAATAGATTTTTGTTTACGAGTAATCTTGATTATGTATAGAGAATGTTTGATTCAAAAATCGAATTATTAATTTATATATATATATATATATATATATATATATATATATATATATATATATATATATATATATATATATATATATATATATATATATATGAGGGTCGTTTAATAAATATGGTAAAAATGTAAGAATAACTAAATTGAAAAAATTAATTAATTAAATTAAACAATAAATAAATTTACCATATTTATCAAACGACTCTAGTGTATATATATATATATATATATATATATATATATATATATATATATATATATATATATAGGGTCATCTAAATTTGATACCTAAATTTGTGTTTTATTAAAAAGAAAAAAAAATTCTACACATGTTTCTTTTTAATAAAACACAAATCTAGGCGTCACATTTGGATAACCTTATATATATGAATTATTGTAGAATATAATTTTCTGGCATATTCATACATATAAAAGTTTTTGAATGCATAATATAAGTATATTATGTAATAAAAGAATAGATGTACAAACATTGTATCAAAAAGAATAGTTATTTTTCTAATACTTAGTAATAAAAGTAATGAGCTTTTCTTTTGTTTGAAGATAACTAATAAAGATGTTCTATTTTCTGGTCTTATTAAGATCTCATAAACAGTTTCTTTGTTTTCGTAAGCTCTTTGTAAGTTATTAGATCTTTGTAATATTTTTTAGGTAAATCTTCAGATAATTGTATTTTCTTATATATATATGTATATAAGAAAATACAATCTTAGTAATTATATACTTTGTTTCTTAAGGATATATTCAATGCTTTTTTATTTATGCTTGAATAGTTAAATGTGATTTAATATATTTTATACAAACACATAAATATCCTAATAGTCTGATATACTGATGATTAAAATTCAAGAACATAATTATCTATGCTGTAATAAGAAAATTCACCTCATCACATAAAATAACTTGTATTTAATAATTAGTTTTAAATTGTATACTATATATAATATATATATATATATATATATATATATATATATATATATATATATATATATATATATATATATATATATAACCAATTTCACTCATAATTGATTTTTTTGTTATTCCATAAATAAGTATAAATGAATTGTTTTATTTAGTTAATTTGGAATCTTTTATGTTATTATAATTTTATCGTATCAAAGATCAGACTGTAATCGATATTTGGGCTTCTAGATGTATTTTATTTTATCTCAATTTATCTTTATTTATTTATTTTGATACTCAAGAAAAGATGATATTTTATTGCCATAAAGAATTTTTATATGATCTTAGTATTTTATCTATCATTTAAAATTATATATTTTTTTGTATTCACAATTATTTAATACTTTTTATTGTCAGTATAAGCATATTTAGGTAGATATTCCTGTGTATTTTATAATAAGTAAATAAAGTATTATTTTATAATAATCAACTTAAATTAAGGTAATAATTTCATATTGCTTTTACATTATTTTATCACAAGTAATTTTAAATGGCAGTTAATTCATCTTTGTTAAAAAAAATATTATCTAGAACAATTTAAAAAATATTCAAAAATTACCTGATCTATGATTTAAAAAATATTCATGTATCTGATCTATGATTTAAATTATTTTTTAAATACCCTTGCTTCCTTTTTTAAAAAAATATATTTTTTAAATTTAATTGCCTTTTTTAAAAAACATATTTATAAATAGGAAAAATTTACAAATAACATTTTAAAATCATATCTGTTATAAACAAGTATATTTATCAGTAATTTAAAAAAGTAAATGGAATGAATTCATAAATTCAAATGAATACACATAAATAATATATATTTATATATTAATAACGAATAATATTTTTTTAATGAAGATATATTTGTGAATTATAAATGATAATTCTGATTTCCCGGTAAATTATTATATAATTTACTGACTAATTACGCATCTAATTATATATATATATATATATATATATATATATATATATATATATATTTATATATAAAGACTTTTAATTTTATTAAACGTTAAATATATAAAAATAATTAATTTGAATGCATAATTTATTCATTTATTTGAATATAAGCATAATAAAAGCATTATAATCGTATATTTTACAATTAATTATCAATATTTCAAAATAATTATTCCAGTTATTGCTATATTGTATTCAGTTTTATTTTTATTGGGAAGGATATTTTACCATTTTTAGTTAATTAAGTATTGATTACATTATTGTAGTATATAATGTTATTTTTCAAATTATTGCGAAATGGCTAAACATTTTTTCTAATTGTTTCGTCATTGAAATTATGCTAATATTAAATACCTTAATTATATATATATATATATATATATATATATATATATATATATATATATTTGATAAATAAATAATATATTCAAAAATAAGAACTTAATTTTTTTAATCATTACTGCGAAAGTGAATTTAATAAAGATTATACAAATGTTTATTATTTAATATGATTTTAATATCAATTATGTTGTCATTTCTTAAAAAAATTTGAACAACAGTATATTTAATACCATATTTATTTTCACACAAATGAATTATTACCCCCAACACCATAAGATATTAAAAGGTGTATAATAATTACTTATTGTTTACCTTAGTTGTTTATAACAACAATAAGCTAATACGCATTTCAATGGCGATGCTATTATCATCAGATCATTGTGTTACAAAATCTGGATTAATTATTAGTTGAAATTATATCTTAGTTATAATTATTCATAGCAATGAATAATTTATTTTATACATTTTTCCTTGCTATGAGTATTATTATTAATAATTTAAGAAAAGATTATAGCAATTTTTAAGGCTTTAAGTTTATAATAAATATGAGAACATTAATTTTTTTTTAACTAAGTATATTGTATTATATTAAAAA
The DNA here is from genome assembly GCA_029203775.1 of Neoneuromus ignobilis. Lineage (NCBI taxonomy): Eukaryota > Metazoa > Arthropoda > Insecta > Megaloptera > Corydalidae > Neoneuromus > Neoneuromus ignobilis. Next base: position 13,587,142 of record CP092087.1, read on the forward strand.
ATATTTTCTTTTATACAAATACATTATTATCTTCCCAGCACAAAATATTAAAAAATATTCAATAATTACTTACTGTTCACTTTATTTATAACAACAAATGTACATTTCAATGGTGTTACAATTTTCATTAGAGCGTTGCATTATAAAGTTTCAGATTTTATATATTATTAAGTTTATAACGTTCTGATGGACTTTATTTGCAATTACTTTATTGGTTTTATAAACGAACAAAGTGAATAATAAATAATTATTGAACATTTTTTAATATCTTGTAATTTTGGAGAAGATTATTTTTTTATATGAAAGTGAATTTACCATAACTTTAAAAGAAATAGTATCATATTTATTATATATTTAATTAATTTGGTAAAATTGAGATTATATTTTTTTTACTTTTCTTAAAAAATAATTAATCTGAATTTTTATTTTCATACTCGATTTATCTTATAAAATTATTGTAATTTTTTAATGCTTACCAAGTAATAAAAATATTTTTATCAAAATGTCAGTATTGTATATATTATATAATATTACATAGTTTTAAAATCCATTAAATTATTTATTTTGCTGGTATTTTAATAAAATTATAAAACCTCTATAAATTATTCGTCTATAAATTATAATAAATTGTCTAAATAATTTAAAAGTTTTTTAAAAAATGTAATATATATATATATATATATATATATATATATATATATATATATATATACATATTTAATTTGTACGTTTTAATTATTTTTTATTACAATATTTAAGAAGTATTCTGTTGTATTATTTTAGTGTTTCCTAATTATTTTGAGTATTTTTTAGAAATCATATTATACTGAATGAGTATGAAAAAAATAATATAAAACGAATATGTTAATCGATAGTGATTAATATTAAATATTTTTATTTAATAATAGATATGTCCTTGTGATTTTATCTTCTTAAAGAATATGAAAAGAAGTCGTATAATTAGAAACAAAAAGTAATAAGATTCAGTTTATGTATTCTGTCTGGTAATTCTAAATGTGACTCTTTGATTGTGTAAATAGGTCATTTAATATATAATTTGTTTTTGAACGCAATCGTCAAAAAAAAAAAAAATATTACAGTATGAGAGTAAATAAATTTATAATATATAATAAAAAAATTTAGATTTAAATTTTTATTTATTAGATTTTGAAATATAATTGTGTTTAATTTTCACAAACATTATTTAAAATTATTTTTATAGTCAGTCACATATCATTTACTATACATAAATATTTTAAGTATATTTAGAAAACGGTTATATGTCAACGTATATATAAATCAAAAATATATTTATTATTGTTATAGGTTACTAACAGTTTATACCTATGATTTTTGAATCAATTATCACTTCTCTTTTAACAACAGTTTAAAAATCACATGTTTTGCATTATAAATACAATCACTTTGTTATGTAAATATGCTGTCAAGAGATAAAATGAATAGTAAGATAAAATGGTAAAAAATATTGAAGTGTACCTTAAGTGTACGTTATATAATATACTGTAAATAAATTTCGTTTATAAGTTTGTATGAATGTTTATTTATTAAAGTCGTAAATAAATGTCTGATTTTTTTTCGAATATTCTGTAAATGTTTATTTTTTTGTAATAATACTTTTTGAAAATTATCTATAAAGAATTTCATTCATTTTACACAGATACAACACACACACACACACACAAATATATATATATATATATATATATATATATATATATATATATATTCGTATGTATTTATGTGTATAAATTAAATTCGAATTATAAATATTTATTTGCAGATGTTAAATGAATGTAAAAGAAATAATGTCATAATAATTTTTGTATATTTCAAGTAACTCATTTACCACTTAAACGAAAATTCACCTGGCATTTTTTTATAAAAAAAAACATTAATTAGAAAAAAGGGTAAAAATTTAGGTACGTAATTATTTAAATGTTTCTGTTGTTTAAATTTCCAATTCTAATATTTACCTTTATATTAATTTCAAAAAATTAATACAAAACTTAAATTGTTTTTAGAAATGAAATAAACATAAAATAGAAAAAATAATCATTAATTGATTTTTGAAATTTTTTGTTATACATAGTTGAATATTTTTTACGTGTAATTTTTTGATTTTTTTGATGCAAAAATTGAAATTATTGTATATTTTTAACTTAAATTTTATTTAAAAAGAAATATTGTCATTAACAATTTATATCTATAAAAAATATATTTTTAAGTACACAATTTGAATAGTTTTTTTTTATTTGGTAGTCAAGAAAGTTCTGTCACTTTTGAGATTAAAATAAGAACGTTTATATTTATTATTTAAAATAACTAATCTAAAATTGTTTTCTATTATAATACAGTATGCAATTTTTGCAGTTGTTTACTCCAAATATTCACTGTAATTGCTTGACCAACTTATAGATACTCATAATGAATTTTCTTTTGAAATTTACCAGAATAATTTTTCTTGGATTTAATTTTATTTTAGGTTTTTGTAGCAAAGGATTATTCAGTGACAGCCAGTGATAATTACGTTTATAGTTGGGATAAAAAACCTATTTTTCGTTGTAGGTAGAAATTTTATCCAAAAAATTTTGTGATTTTAGTTGAAAATAAGAAATACATAAAAGTTAAGATGCCGTATTAATTTCCACCTATTCCTTATTTTATGTAAATAATTCCGTATCGATTCGTTACTTGCTTTAAATTCTTCAGTAAGCTGTTAACATATTAAATTCGAATTTGTTCCAATGATTACCTGAATTTTATCAATATTTACATTTAATGATCTGTTTGATCTAGCTTCATCTTATAATGATTTATTCCGCGAAGTATTTTTTAAATCACTTCTGAGATATTTATAATATAATGAACCCTTCTTGAAATGCAATATAAATTTTTCTTGTAATTTCAGCAACGTTAGAATCAAGTTTAAATTTGTAAAAGAAGCATCCATATACCACACTATTTTGTAAAAACATGGGCTAAAATTATATTTTAAATTAAATTGAGTACATCTCGATGTAGTAAATGAATGAAACAAGGTATGGCTTTGTTACTTAATTAACCCGGTGTAATGATTCATACGTTACATAAATAATTCTTGGAATTTTGATATTCGCAAAAACGACAGAACTTTCTTTTTTACTATTTTATTTTTACCATAATAATACTTAATAATTTACATATATTTTTTGTAAAATAAAGTTTATATTTTTCAGTTTCTTTTTTTATATTTTTTAAAAAACTCTACAATTATTTTACTTTTTTAGCTGTAATTACTGGTTATAAAAATAAAATATTCTAAAAAAAATATTACATGTTTGTAGTGAACCTCTCGTATTAAACATTTATAAGAAACTTATAAAAAAAAATTATCATGAACAACCTAACATGATTTTCAATTTGAATTTATAATATTTTTAAATTACTAGTTTGTTATTTTTAATTGTATTTATTTATTAATATATTTCAGATTTTTTTGGTTCTTGTTCTTTTACATCGAGCTAAAAATGACAAAAAATAACAGTTGTTCAAGAAATTAATATAAATAAGATAAATGGCTTTTCTTCAAGGAAAAATGACATAAATCGTACAAGTTTCTTTCTCTTGACAAACAGGTTACAAGCTTAACACGCTAACTATTACATTGTCGACACGCTAAAATATAAATAATTACGAATTATGTATTTATTAATATTACTTTCAAATAATTTTAATTATGAAGGTCTTTAACGTTTCGTGACTATTTTTTTTAATAAAAACTGACAACTTCCAGTAAACTGAAACTTAAAACTCTTACACAACAAATGTAATATAAGGACAAAATTCACCTTGATGTGAAATTATACAAATGCTAATTGATTTTTTTTAGAGAAATCTAATGAGAATATAGAAATATAGAATTTATTTATTACTAAAATTATTAAAAGTATTTTTTCTTTTAGTCTTCATTAATATATATATATATATATATATATATATATATATATATATATATGTTTGAAAAAATAACATTTAATTTCAATAAAATTAAACTAATAAAAATATTGTTTCCTCAGTCATAAAAAACTGAATACAAAATTAACTAATTTATACAGTAAATAATTTGTTTGTTTCTTAATATTTTCTTAAATGAGATATTTACAAAAAAAATGTTTGTATTTGACTTTTTAATATAAAGTTATATTAAACTGAATTAAATTATTTTTTGTTTTTTAAATTAAATTATTATTCATGAAAACTGATATTATATTTGGTAACCAAAAAGGTCTGTTATTTTAAAATTAAAATAAGATATTTATATTTTTTACTTACAATAACTAACCTAAAATTGTTTTTGTTGTACTGAATTAAGCACTTTTTGTAGCTGTTTACTATAAAAATTCGCTGTTAGGATTTGACCAACTGCAAATACTCATGATGAAAAAATCCTCTCCTACAAGAAATTTTCTTGTAGTCAATTTTGGTTTAGGTGCTTGTAGAAAAGAATCATTTGATGATAGCCAGTGATAACTATGTTTATTATAGTTTGGATAAAGAATAAATTTTTCGTCACAAATCGAAATTTTCAAAAGTTTTGCCATTTAAACTGTGAAATATGCACAAATGTTAAAACGTTGTAATTTGTTGTAGGGAGTTAAGTACTTATTTACTTAATGCCCACCTCTTCTCTATTTTATGCAAAAGATTCTATATTATTTTGTTCATTAAAATTCATTTTTTTAAAAATCATTGTCTATAATTCGTTGATATTTACATTTGATGGTTTGCCTGATCTGGCTTTATCTTTTAATAATTGATCCAAATAAATTTTTTAAACCATATTTGTACTGTTCTTGCTGTAACTGTCACTTCTCCAAAAACAAATGGAAACATGATATGTCTAGTGAATATGAAAAATGAAGGAGAATTTCCCATCCTAAATTCATTGTCAATTTTTTTTTACAACTACAGCAGCGTTAGAAAAAAGTTTAAATTCTTAAAATAAAGATGCATGTAGTATACTATTTTACACAGACATTTTGAAGAGTTGAAATTTTATTTTTAATTAAAGTGAACACATAGAGAAATAATAATCGAATGAAATAAGGTATGTACTTTATTACTCAGTTAATATGTTCAGTATAATGAGTCATATGAGATGTAAACAATTCTTGGAATTTTGATATACACAAAAATGATAGAACTTTTTTAGTTACTTAATTTTATCATCACAAAATGTCAAAAATTAAAATTTTATCTCTTAAATATATATGTAGAGTATATAGAGATTATTAATTAATTTATATTGCTAATTCAAATTTCAATACTATGTGGTATAAGACGATTAATGTTTTTAAATGAGATCAATTTTAGAAAAAAATGTTATATTATATTATATCAATAATTTTTAATTACATTTTCGATAAAAAATACATTTAAATATTAATCATTTATAGTAAATGTATATTATATATGAATAATTGAAATTAATTTAATTTTATATAAAAAAATGTCAATATATTGTTGAAAGATATACTAAAATTAAAATATTAATCTATATGTACATATGAGTTAATTACATAGTGATATCATAAGCTAAGTGATGAAGTGATAATAAAAAATTAATAAATAGAGTATTTTGTAATTAAAACAACCGCTAATTACCAGGTACTTTTTAAATATATATATATATATATATATATATATATATATATATATATATATATACACACATATGTATGTATGTATAAAGTGTATATTTAGTATAGTATGCACAAATGGTATATGCAATTCAGAATTAATTAAATGTTTTATATTGTGATGCGGTGCTCGTGAAACTACGTGTGTTTTGTATTGTTCATAACGTAAATTAAATCCAACATGGTTATCATAGCAGTGTTTATGTTTAATACAGAAAATTAAGCTCAACAATTTAGTAATATTACTCATGTTGTCTAACAATACGACAAAGTAGAAAACATTCTTGATCCCAAGTGCAGTTTGCCTTTCGGACATTTGTTAAACGCGCGTTGTGTGTTCTGTTAGCGGCGGAGTACACTATAATTCCGGTCTGAGAAATACTCTCTCCGCTGGGAGCACGATTCATGATAAATTCAAGAGTTGGGGACAGGTAATTAGGTCAGTAGACACATCACGTCTGTCGTCTCATTGAGCTACCACAACTTTTCTCTGATGGGATGTCCGGGACGCTTGCGGTTGTTTGTCACATAGAAAGAGAGACACACTATTTGACTGCTACCACATCATCCGGATGGACTTGTATTCTTTGTATTCGTTGTGTTGACATGTTCTAATGAACTTTACCATTAGTTAAAAGAACTGATAAACCTTCATGTTGTGTACACCATTTGTAAACGGAATAGAAAATGTTCCTGAATATTAATTTTACATAACACAATTATAAATTCTCTACCGTTCTATGGAAACGTCATATAATATCCAATTATTGGGGTAATAATTTATTTATTACCTATTTTATTAACTTATTATTGATCTATCTCTCTCTTTCTCCCTCTCTCTCTATATATAAATATATATAAAGAGAAAGAAAGAGATACACGTTGTAGAAATAATAAAATGTTTTAAAATAATAAAAAATATACTAATTATTATTATAAAAATACAACACTAATTACTATTTAATGTTTATTGTTAATTTTTATTGTGTTTTTCACTTTTCAGATTTTTCCTTTTTTCATTTTAAAATAAAATTGAAATATCTGTATTTAAAAAAATATGGTTAATAAATATAGTTGATAATTTTATAATATGTTGTAAAATAATATTTTATAATATGATTAATATTTAATTTGTTGAAACGAGTAAAAGTAAATGAAAATTAAAGAAATGTACAATCCCTCTATTTTTTATCCAGGTTATGATTATATAAAATGAGTAATTTTTTGATAAAATAGGTATTTGTTATTAAAATTGAATTTGATGTTTGTAAATTGTTAAATAATAAAACGTAAACGATTTTTTCGTTTTTAAAATAAATTGAATATTACAATCAAAAATGTTATTTTTCGTTTATGTTGTATTACTCATTTATGGTTTATTGTTGGTAATATTATTACCTTATTTGTACAAACAAAATGTTTCATTGTTTTATTATTGACTCGTTCAATTTAATATTAAATACATAATAATGTATAAATGATCAATATTGAATGAAAAATTTGTGTTCGAATCACTAGTTTCAATTAAATCGATAAATAAATATTAACTTAAAAGGGAAATTGAACGATAACAAATAATTATTTCATACACACACACATACATATATATATATATATATATATATATATATATATATATTTGTTACTATGTATATGCTTTATAAGTTTTGTTGTCAAATTTATATTGATTTTACACATCGTGAAATTAATAATTATTTTCTTTTCATATATTACGATTTATCATATTTTTGTTTACAAGTAGATTTTTATTTTTTTTTTAAATTTTTAATATCTTATAAATCATAGATTATTTTTTACATAAGAATAATTTTGTCTTAACACAATATATCAAATGAATTTTTTATATAAGTTTTTTAAATTGGTTTTTAACTTGTTACTTTTATAATTATTTAACAAAATTAACTGCAGAATAAATAATGATACTAATTTAAAATATTTCCATACTTATATATACTTTAAAGACTTTTTATTTTGAAAAAATGTCACTCAAAATTTAGTATATTGTTAAAGATGTTTTATTTAAATTTCATGTTATAAAAAAATTGGGATAATTAATGCTTTGTTATAGAGATATTGTAATTATTATTTATACATAGAATATAAACTATTGTTTATGATTGATACACAATGATAGAAAAGTGTCGTGTTAATAGGCTTTTTTTATAAAAAAAAACAATCTAAAAATTTATGCAAAGAATCTATATTAAAATGTTATCGTTGAGTCAAATTTATGAATTTTAATTTTATAGCTTGTTATTTTTAATCAAGAATTTTATCATATTTACATATTCAATAAAATCATAAAATATTGGGTAATAGACCACACATTGCATAAAATATATTATCGTTTAAAACATCTTAATTAATGATTTTTCTTACATTTAATTTTATTCGTATATAATTGAGAAAAATACACACACAGGTGTATATATATGATATTATATATATATATATATATATATATATATATATATATATATATATAATTTGCATATTTCATCGTTAATATATACTTGACATAAATATTATCGTTACCAAAGACAATTTATTTCATAGTATTATTTCTAGGATTTTATATTTTGTCTATTTTTTTTAATATAATAAAATAAAATAAGTTTTGTAGACCACACTGATTTTTGTTTATTCAAAATATATTTTTTAATGTTGTTAATTAAATAATGTTTCAACATTCTGGAAATATTTTGAAAATAAATAAAAAGTTTATTGTTTGTAGTTTAAGATTTTTTCTTCTCCTTAAAGTTCTAATTGTAAGATGATTCTACAATTCTAAGAATTCGAACAAATAATTTCAGGTATCATTAAAGTTTTTATAGAATCGATCATATTAAAGTTCAATTCTCAGAAAGTTGAAAAATATCTTGTACTGTAATCTGAGAATATTTTTTATTAAAAAAATATACGACAAATAATTTTGAAGATTTTTTTAGAAATTGAAGTTTGTGATGAAGTAAAACATTATATGTTTAAAAAATAATTTTATATTCGGTTTAATGAGACTGAATTTAGTAAAATTAAAAATTAATTATTTTTTTTTGCTAAATGAATAAAAAAAACTTAATAATATATTTTATTAAAATTAAATACTCAAAGGATATTAAAAATATAAAACGTTTATTTAATAATTTTCAGTATATTAAAAATCAAATCAAATTAAAATTACTATTAAAAATTATTGTAAAAAAAAAACTTCATTTCAATACACATCTGGTTCCAGATTTACGTCGAACTGGAATATGTCGATTTTTCGTTAGCTAAATTTGTAAAATACAATTCGATTTACGTCTTTATTAAACAGTATTTATGTTGCTTGGAGAATTTAATTTCTGTTCGACAGTAAATTAGACTTACAAAAATTATTTCTTTGTTCCTTGTGTTGTATAAACGTAAATGTAAAAAAAGTTATTTAAATTAATGCAGTAAACAAAGACAGATAATTGAGAACTATATAAAATTTTTATTAAAGTAATTCATTATTTAACGTTTTATAAATGTGTAATATTTTTTTTTTTACGTTTTGACTTCCGTTTCATTTTTTCTAACGCATATTTAACGTAAATAGGGAATTAAATACACAAAATTTACTTAGAATTCTACTGTAAAATATTATTTAATTTTATATTATTTAAAAAAAAAACAAATTTAAAATAATATATTAAAACCATCTTGTAATTAATAAAAAATAACACAAATAAAATGAATTTTGAAAGTTATAATTTATAATCTTTTCTATATAATCTCGTTAATTAGAATTTTTTTTTAGAACGTCACAAAAAAAATATAATCCATGAAATTGCTTATTTTTACGACTTTATTTTTAGCTCTATATTTAATATGTTTAGATACTTAAATTTTATCGTTAAAATTAATTATTGTTTTAAAATAATGTTCTTAATAATAATATTTTTATCAGATTGAAAAGTACTAATTATTATTTAATATAATATCGCCTACACATTCATACCTCAAAAATAAGTTATTTAGGAAAGTTGTTGAACAAATTACTAAAAAATAATAAATCTGATTGTGTATTTTCATTATACCTCAGTGTTCAATACGATTTCTGTTTAAGATTTATAAGTTGACTCCGTACGAGAAAATCTACGGAACGGTTGGGATAGAGTCGTCTCGACTTTGATGAATTCACGTTTCCACGTTTGCGATTCAAATCTGTGCCCGTGTGAACCGCAAACGTCTGACTCTATTAATCCCCCAAATCAACAAATAAAGCAATCACAAATAATGCAGTTCCAAATCCGCACCTGTGTGTTACAGTTAATGCAGCCATGTCGTAGGGAAATGTTTTGACAGACGAGGCGGAGTCGAGTGACATACATTGTGTCACATTTTATGAGCACATCACGGCCATTCTTTATACGGCTTGTCTAAAAGAATGGGTGTAGACTAAACTTTTGTGTATGTGTATAGAAGTGTGTACGTTTGTGTAGAAATGTTTCTCTCGGGGGCAAAATGGATGATTCAAACCGTATTCTTTATTATACTTGAGTTATAACTTTTCGTATGAAATGTTAATCTCTTAGCGAAACTATAAATCATAATTACGGACATCATTTTTTTTAATATGAATAAAGTTTTGTTACATATAAATATATATATATATATATATATATATATATATATATATATATATATATATAGTTATACATTTATAACCATGTACTATCGTTTTATAAAAATCTATTCAATTGATAAAATTGTCAACTGTCACATTGTCAATATCGATTCTAACATTCGTTATCAATTTATATGACATTCACAAAGTGGTTCAAAGAACAAATCATATGATGGCTGTTATACATTTACAACTGAATTGATTAGTCTTTTTTCCATTTCATTTACAGTTACTTTATCACTATCTACACGAACTGACAATCATTCGAACAATACTTCGATTAAAGAAATCAATATATTTCAATTTTAGTTAAAGTGATCGAAAACAACAGATTTATTAACAAAGAATATTTTATTGTATACTTTTTCGTATAATAAAATTGATCAGTGATACAGTAGGTGAAGGTTGTTGCTTTCTGATTAAAAGATAATTAAATTCGATTCGACGGAAATTCTTGCGGTGTCCTTAATTTTTGTTTTTTTGATAAAGATGTTTATTGAAGTATTACTAAATATCTCATGTCACGGTTTTATAGCAAGTGTTGTAATTAAATAAAATTTGACACGCCTGATTTTTACACGGACGATGATGGAATTTTTATTTTGATTAATAACTTAGATGTTAAATGTTAGTGGATGAATTAGAAAGTATGTGTAATTTATATATATATATATATATATATATATATATATATATATATATGTATATGTATATAATTTAGTGACTTCCAACAACATAAAGAAGTATAGAAAGATGCAATTAAGAATATACGAAAAAATAAAAAAATAATCGAGTGAATATTTGAAAGAAAACAAAAGTTATGGTTGTTATCACAAATGAATTTTTACCCCTAAGACCACAATATATTATAAAATGTTCAATAATCACTTGTTTACTTTGTTGTTTATAACAATAACGGGCAAATACGCATTTCGATGACGATTCAATCAAATGAAAATTCTCTGACGATGATGATATCGCTATCGAAATGCGCGTTAGCTCATTATTGTTATAAACAATAAAGTGAACAATAAGTGATTATTGAGTACTTTATAACATATTTTAGTGTTGGAAGTGAAAATTTATTTGTGTTAGAGTGAATTTGCTACGATTTGAAAATAAAAAGTTATGGACGTTATTTGAAAAGTAATAAGTTTCAAATGGAAATAAATGAGTTATATAACAAGAAAATATGACTAATGATAGGCATGAGAAATTATTGATTGGGGACTTAGATATATAAATCATAGAATCATTCAGGAAGAGATTCATGAATAAATAAGTCCATTCCAATATAATAAAATTTGTTGGAATGAACTAGAAATGAAAATTTTTAGATTAGTCGAAAGAAATAAAAAGAGGCTGGTAATGGCGATAATGATGACGTGTGTGTAAGAGAATATATATATATATATATATATATATATATATATACTTTTCCTGAGAATTAAAATACAAAAAAAAATATATTAAAATAGAACGACAATATAGATTAAAAGACTAATTATTAATAAAGGATTAAGTCTTAGGTACGATAAAATATAAACTCGAAAAAAATTAATTACAAGTACAGCTCAAATATCTAGAATTGTTGGAAAAAAATTGTGTATTCATATTTATAAGTGTAAGTTAAATTTTGTTATACTACGTACAGCTTTAATATTTATAGAAGTTAATTAAAGAGTACTAATGAGTTTTTAATCAGTTTTTTTATATTGATACAATGTTAAAAATTATATCAATATATAGACGTTTTAAATTTAATGATAATGAAATTAGTTGACGTCCATATTACTTTCTGATTTAATTATAAAAATATATTAAATATAGATTTACTCAATTTTCAGAATAAAATAATTTTATAACAATATATTTTATTGTAAACTGGAAAATAATGTTAATACCGAATTATCAATATGAGAGAAAATATGAAATCTCTTCAGTTTATTTATTAAAGTGGTATCTATAAATATTTGAACATTGTGCAATTCAAATAGGAATTTATTCGGTGTTGGCCTAGCGTGATTAATGAAAACCCTTGTGAAAAACATTAATCTGCCTGGGTGACGATTGTACTAAAGCAGAGTTTCTCAAGGGACAGTCTTGTAAACACAGATTATACCGTGTATGAATTATATACATTTATATTATATTATTTTATATATATATATATATATATATATATATATATATATATATATACATGTGTACATTCTTTCCAAATTTCACTTCATCATAGGATTATGTTGATATACAATTTTTTACTTCATATCTAATTTTTGTGTATGTTTTTAATTACTCAGTATTAAAGTCAGATTATTTCATTTTTTTTTTAAATACATGGAGAAGTATTTTAAATTATTTTTTTCATATAATGAAATAACATTCTTTATGTATAACACGCACACATATATATGTATTGATGTATGTATAAAGAATTTTTAATTTATTGTTGTTTATTTAAAACGTTATTTTTTAACATATTAAAAAATAACTGATTTTTTTATTTAAAAACATCAAATATAATAAAAGATATGTTTTTTTATTAACGCATTGATTTTAAAAATAAATATTGATTTTATTCAGTAGGTATGAAGCTTTTTTATATATTGTTCCTGATATTTAAAAAAGAATTATCTTCTTTAAATAATTTTTCGCTATTTTTTTAGTAAAAGTAAATATTATAATTTACTAGATTTATTATATATATATATATATATATATATATATATATATATATATATATATATATACAGGTATCCCCTGTATAACACGGCATTCCAAAAACACGGTTTTAGAATTGGGTGAAATTCTCGTATAACACGGCATTCTTACAACACTATTTGGAAATTTATATCATATAAATCTTGAAGAAATTCAAAAATTACTTGTGGAAGAAGAGGTAGATAAAGCAAATTTGGCAGAAATAATATCTGAAATAAACCAAATTAATTCAAAGGATGATAGCATAAATGGAAACGCATAAGTTTAAAATTTTACCCTAAAAAACATAAAGAAAAGCCAAACAATTGGAGTTCTATTTTCTAAATACAAATTCTTCCACTGATAGAAGCACACAATTTAAGATAAAATTTTATAAATGCTTAATTTCATGCAATGATATTTATAAAGATATCTTAGCTAAAAGCAAATAAATAAAAATAACTGATTTTTTGTAAAAAGTAGAACATAGAAATTAAGATACAGCAGAAGAAAGCTTATAAGATGAGAATATTTTACTAGAAAGAAAATATCCTCGCTTAATGGTACTGAGCAGTGATGAAAAAGAAAACTTTATGTAATATTAATATGTAATACTTTGTTTCAATTATTGTTTTAATAAACTTATTTTTTTAATTATAAAAAAATGTATATTTTTTTAATTTTTGGAACACAATCTTGTTTTTTGTACAATTTTTTTGTTTTATATAACACGAATTCGTTGTCCTTGTTATACGGAGGTTATATATAATTTATGGAATGATTTCATATTTTTTATTAAACGTCAATACTTTTATTTGTTTACTCTTCACTTAATATTGGCAAATAAATTAATTTTCTAATAAATATAGATGATTATTTATACAACCGGCAATACACGTTAAGGATTATTTCAATATAGATTTTATACATTATGAAAAAAATGTATAATTTCCGGCCTGGTGTTATATTTTAATGATTTTTCATGTTAATATTTTTGATCGTACAATTCTATATTAGAGATAGGCAACAGTTACGCTTGTAGCATAATTAATAATTTAATATCAACCCAGTAATATTACAATGACTACGAATGTAGGGAATATTTAGATTTTATGTTTTTTATGATTGCATGTATGTCTGTATTTTTATAATTGTATATATATATATATATATATGTATATAAATTGTTATTTTATATTAAAATTAGATTTTTTAACATTATTTTGTTTCTATTTACAACATTTTATATATATGTGTGTGTGTGTGTGTGTGTGTGTGTGTGTGTGTGTGTACGTATATGAGCATTAAATATGTATAAAAATGAGTATTTGTATTGTAAACATAGTCGATTGAATGGCTGTTGGACAGGTAATGTAAGGCATTACTATTGAACACGCAAACAAGCAACGGACAAGTAACAAATGCGGAACGTGTAATTACGGACGACTGAGACCGGAATGCAACGGAAATAGTGTGCGCTCCCGCGGTCGTGTCTAATAACACAACCGGCATTTGCAATGCCAATGGGGTGAGTTTGGAAAACGGCTTTTTGCGCATATAGTCAATGAAACGTTGCTACGTTGCACGAACAAATAAACTGTATGCATAAGGGATAAATGAGTTTGTTCTTTTTTCTTTCGTTCTATTTTACCTGTGCACAGGTAATATATGGAAGTAATTAATATTATTTTCTATGCTTACTTCTGGAATTATGTATGGAATACATGTAGTTTCATATCAGTATTTTACGGTAATGATTTCATGTGATATATGATATCAAAGTTTACATTTGAATCAATTTATTCAGTTTACATAGAGCATTTTTTTATTTAGATTATTTAGAATGACTTTATATACATACATATATATATATATATATATATATATATATATATATATATATATATATTACCTCAATATAAATAATTTAAAATTTGATATCTATGATTATATTCGTTTTAACAGAACTTTCAGTTCTAATTTCATTGCTGTATATCAATTATATGTATTTTTTGAAGTTAAAATTCCATACAATATAATATGTTTTTATTATAGTTTCTGTAGCAACAAAAAAAATTAAATCAAAATGTTTTTTGAACCAAAACTTATCATAAAACACTATTGGTAATAATATATATATATATATATATATATATATATATATATATATATATATATATATATATATATAGTAACCTAAATAATGGAAACAAAAATAATGGTTTGTTTATTTTTCATTAAATAGTTGTAATATTTAAATTGTTACTCTGACATATAAATTATTTTCTAAAATTTGTACAAAATAGTAAGTAATTATTTATTTATAATATTTTTTTTGAGATATTTAATTGATTTTTTATATTACTATGAATTGTTTTTATCTTATTTTATTTATTAATTGTACATATATTTCAGTAGAAATTGTATAAATGAATCCAATAACTTTAAATTTAAATATTTAAAGTAGCTTTATATTTAAATTAACATACATATGATAAATGTATTTATATATAAGGTATTTTTTAAGAATGATAGAAATTTAAATTGAATCCCTATCGAAAACTCTATCTAACTTAAAAACATTTTTCTCCCCTATATATATATATATATATATATATATATATATATATATATACATATATATATATAATAATAAATTTTTATAGGTGTTTTTTAGGTTAGATAAAAAACTTTTGATAGGGACTCAATTTAAAATTCTATCACGCTTAAAAACACACTATTTTATAAATAACCTTAAATTCTTATTAATGACTAGATTGCTTAAAAATGTACACATATATTTAAAATAATGGAAATAACATAAAACCCTAAATATTTTGTATTAATAGAATTTTTTTTCTTATTTTTCATATTGATTTGATATAAAATCTAAATAAAATATTATTTACATTTTTTTAGTTTTGTTAGAATTTTGTTTTTTAGAATTTTGATTTTAAAATTATTTTAACATCTGTACTTAAAATGTTAGGTTTAGAATTTTTATTTGGCATCTATAACAAAATAATTTATTATATAATTAATTCTATTTGCATTTTTACATATTTGTGTTTTTTCATTTATATATATATATATATATATATATATATACTTGTATGAATGTATTATGTAAAATATTTGATTTATTATTGCACCGTTTAAGCGAATTATCATAAAAAATCCTTTTACATTCTTATTCATTGTAAGAAAGTTTGCAATTTTCCTTGCTGATTACCGTTTGTTTACCTCCTGTTATTTGACACTAGAGATACGATTCGTTACTTCGTATCAGTGTTTCCTTAAGATAGATGAAGGCAAAGAAAAGTGATCAATCTTGTTCGAATACGGTAGAGGTATGGAAATAGGTGATGGGTGAAATAGATAACCATTGGGGAAAAAAGTCCGGAGGCGATACACGAAGGAAGTAATAATCTTTCCGACACTAATACGTATGTTTTCTTATAAATCTTTTATGAAGCTATATACTAATATTTATTGTTATAATAACTTATATATATATATATATATATATATATATATAACATATCTTGCGATTTTAATTAAACGCTACATTTGTATAAATAATGTATGTATATTCTTTGTTAAAACGCTACTTGAAACTTTATTACATTCTTTATATATTACATGAGAAATTGCATTGTTGTATAAAGAGTTTTATAGCTTAATTTAGTTCATTACATGTAAACGATGCTTTTTTTATTATATTCTTGATATAAAAGTTATAAAATTGAAGTTTTACGACTCAAACCGTAGATGGAATGTGTAAAATATATAGTTATATATTAGTTATATATTTTTTTATAACTATCTATTTCATACGAAACTTATATTAGTTATATGACTCGTATAAAATTTCCTAAAACGTATTCGTCACTAATATAATCAGCACTGAAAGAAATTAAATTTATTTAATTTTCTAATTAAGTACGTTTATGAATTAATATGAAAATATCTTTCAAATATTTATTATAAATATTAATTACAGTAAATATATAAAGATATTTCAATTTTTATAAATTAATTTAAAAATTTAAGATGAACATAAATGAAATTAATCTGAAATGTAAATTGCATTTTTGATTCGTTATTTGTAAACCACAAATATCGCTTAATTCTCTTCCCTCTGTTTAAACATATGACAGGTTTTTATGGTTTGAACTTTAATTTGACACCAAATATTATGTACTTTGTACTATACAAATTGTTGTGCGTTTGTCATTCATATTGAAATGTTATTAATTATAGGTTTTAGTATGTGTTTTAATGCACAAGTATTTATAAAATTTTATTTGGATTTACATGTATGCACAAAAAATACAGTTAAGTGATAATAAGATTTCTTAATGATACAATATGCTTTTATTTCAAAATATTAAATATACTTGATTTAAAAATATATATATATATTTAAGTATGTGTATATGATAATTTTTTAAAAAAATAATTCATATTTCATAGAGTTATGATTTTCATTATTATTAAGTTTCGTTTTACTATAATATAACTTAACTCTCTAACTGTGAATGAGCCGATCTATCGGCCCGGTTAGCTTGTGCGAAAACTGCGGAGGGCCGATTTATCAGTCGTGTTTTTCTACTCAACGAAAAATCCCAAGGGAAAGGAGATTTGTTATGAATCATTTTCGCTGAAAATAGCGCCGTATCTTTACAATAAACATAGACATTTTAATTAGAAGTAAAAGGGTTCAATTATATAGGGTTATCCAAATGTGACGCCTAGATTAGTGTTATATTCAAAAGAAACATGTATATAAAGAAACATGTGTATAGTTTATTTTGGTTCTTTTTATAAAACATAAATATAAGCGTCACATTTTGATCTCCCTTTATATAAGTGATTTTTTTAAATAATTTTCTATAGACAATGTATTTTATAGATCTTACTTCTTGTACATTAGCTATGTTTGAATTTATTATTTTAAAAAAATGTTTAATGTATAACAATTTATGATATATCTTTTCATTAAAAATTAAAAAAAATGTTTTTAAAAATGATTTAAGATGATTCATGTTATTTTTGTAATACACACATACATTTATATATATATATATATATATATATATATATATATATATACACGAGGGTTGTTTGATAAGTATTGTAAAAAAGTAAGAAAAACTAAATTGAAAAATATAATTAAATTAAACAATAAATAAAAATACCATACTTATCAAACGACCTTCCTATATATATATATATATATATATATATATATATATATATATATATATATATATATATAAATTTATTATCATTCTTTATTTTCATATAAATAATAATATGTTGCAGATAAAACAAATTTCTGTCTATCATAAAATCTTAAATGTCGTTATACAAGTTAACTGTGTATTAATTAATTAATATTTATTTCGATTTTTTATTTTATATAAAAAAATATGTTTTTGTTAATTCGTTTTACTAATTTTATACTAAAATAAAATATAATAATAACAAAGATTAAATAATCCAATTAAATTTATTAAACGAAAATAATTATTTTTATCACTGTTTATAATATTTTTTAGTAATATATTTATTTATTGTACTGTATTCAATTAGACGAAATAGAATAACTCGACCCGACAATAATATGTTTACAATTGAAATTAATTCTATAATTTCACTGTACGCGATCCAATTTATTAAATTCCAGGAATAGATCACATTTGAACTAACAAAAAGTGAGACATAAATCCAACCGACATAATGTTAGTTTACAAAAACAAACTGGTTTCGGTTTGCCGCAAGATATTGCAAAAAGGAATAACGATTCAGTTCAGTGTTGACTGTGCTGTTCAAATAAATATGTTGTAAAGAAATCAATAATGTCATATATATATTTGTGTATATATATATATATATATATATATATATATATATATATATATATATATATATATTCAGTTCAGGTAGAGATAGTCTTTTCAGTATTGTACTTTCATGAAATTTAACACTCATAACGAAAGAAATGTTCATAGCATGTGAATTTTCAAAGAAAAAGTCACGTCATTACGTTAATGAAATGAAAACTAGGTTATTTTGTATGTTTTTTTACATCATAAGTAATTAAATAAAGTAAATAAAATGTTTTAAATACTACTAAACTTCAACCCACGTAAAAATATATGTACAAAATTATGCATATATATATATATATATATATATATCTTTGCAAAAACATACTTACTACTATATTTAAAAGATTGAAACAGTGAACACAGTGATAGTATACCGTGCTGTCACTCGTTAGACAGCGGTTCGAACCCCGTGTCTGTTTAACTGATTAAGGTTGTACATGTAATCCCTTAAGGGTGTTTTCCATACAAGCAAATTTCAGTATCAAAAGTTAGTTGGGATCATTTTGTTTTATCTTGCATGAACATAAAATATTGATTACATAAAAGATATACGTATTGTTTTTAAAATGTTGAGATTTGCGTATAATTTGAACAATGAATTTAAGTTTTATTTATTATTATTTATCTCTCTATTCAGATTATTACGTACGTTTCAGTTTTATATAGCAAATATATTATATCATATAAATAGGTATATATTCAAAATAATGTGAAGTGGAATTTCCGTTGAATATATTATAATATAGTATGTGATCTATTATTTGACATATTGACATGTTCTAAACTTTTACCCTTCCCACTGATCAATTTATTTGTTGAGAAATAAAAATCAATTTTTTTGAACTACCTAACTGAAATTACCTCATTATGTATATATTTGAAATGTTAACATTTTTTTACTCTTAATAGTAATATTAATTTATAGAATAACAATTTTTTGTACCAGGGAGCTTCGCCCCTTACTCGTTTTGCTTATTGACCCCTAAAATTGCCTTTCTTTAACAATATAAATAAGTTTTGAAAAATAAAACGTTTAGAAAGTTATTATAATGCTTCTGTGTAGACAATATTTATTATAAATTGGTAGTCTGATATGCAATCAAATCTAATACCAATAGAATTCAAATTTATTTTGCCTCAAAAACTGTCTTTTCCATTTTTTGGTAATTTTAATATTTTCTAAAATTTGTAAATTGGTATTTCTTGGAAAACTTTGAAAAAGTTCGCAAACGAAATTTTTACATCACACTGGAGACGAAGCATCATTCTTTTTTAAATAAAAAAATGATAATGCAATTTACCAATTTCTATTTTTCAATTTATTAATAATTTAGTTTTGATATAAATTTTAAAAAAATTAAAAAATATTGTAAAAAATATTAATGACGTCATTTTTAATAAAAATGATTTAAATTTCAATTTTTTTTAAATATATATTACATATTTTTTTATGTTAATTTATAATTATAAATTAATTTAAAAAAATGAAATATATATTATAAAAATAATTTAATTAATGCACATATAAAGTGATAATATTTTATATGATAAGTAGTAAAAAATGAATTTAATAATTTTTTATATATATTTATAGTTTTTGATATAATGAGTATTATTTAATAGCAGTAAGAATATTTTTTAATCGTGTGCTAAAGACGTGTAAGTGCAATAAAATAATTTTTCTTGGTTTCAGTACGTCATAACCAATATAAAAAAAATCGCTATTACGTAAAACAATCTACATTCATAAATGATACACAAATAAAATCAGCCAGACCGTACATGGATAATTGAACCAAGGAATGTATCAGTAATCATTGTACCGATGTAAACGCGACAGTAATAAAACAAATAATGAGGCGACACGTTGTAAATGTAATTGATATTACGACGTACGAACACAACTTAACTGTACATGACTATATTTTGATGACCACAAGACAGTGTGAGGCGAGCCACACAATCAATATCGTGGTAAGCTACGATACCTTTATTATCCGAGTTCCTTGATGTACACAGAGAGACCTACGTTAAACACGATATAGATGATCAGGTTATTGTTAACGCTCACAGCATAAACCACAAAATAAATTAGAAATGTTCGCCCTGAAGGGCTGTACAAGTGGCAGCCGTTTCGGCATTGACAACGAATTGTCCAGTCGGTCAATGGTTTGTTCAGTTAGTAGTAGCGTCGTGTTCGATTTCCTGCCATTTCATTCGACCGTGTGTTTTCCATTAATCTAATTGTATATGTGCTAATAATGTTTGATTTATTTCCTTTTTATAAAAGAAATATCCTTTGTGTACAAATATACAAAGTAAATTTTATATATAGATTATTTTTTTAAGCGTGATAGAAGTTGAAATTTAATTCCTATCGAAAGTTCTATCTAACCTGAAAAAACACATTTTATATGTATATGTGTGTGTGTGTGTCTATGTGTATGTGTGTATATATAAAGGTATGATGACGGGTGTTTTTAGATAAGATAGAATTTTTGATAGGGATCCAATGTAAAGTTCTATCACGCTTTAAAAAAACATACTATACATATATACTTTCTTAAATATATATATATATATATATATATATATATATATATATATATATATATATATATATATAAAGATTAAAAAAATATATATGTAGTTATATAAATAGACAGACAAAAGAACAAAGAATAGCAGACAAATAAAATGATTTAAAACTATATATATATATATATATATATGTGTGTGTGTGTGTGTGTGTGTGTGTGTATTTTATCTGGATAGAATAGAAGAGAAGACATTGAATCAGTCAAAGTAGAAGGTTTTGGGAGAGACCTTTATCCAGTAGTTGATGCAGAGGCTGATGAATATGATACACACACACACACATACATACATATATATATATATATATATATATATATATATATATATATATATATATTCTCTTAAAACTGAGAAATCAATCGAAAACAATTATTTAAATTAAGTTTTTCAATGAATTTATATGATAGGTATTTATTTCTTTTGTGAGTTTAATATAAACTAATAAAATTTTCAACTGATCAATACTTATTTTTTTATTTTATGACATCAAACTTAAAATGTATATTTGTAGTTATATATGAATATTAAAAAATATAATATGAAATAAACAAAAAATATTTTAATTCAAAAATTTAATTTATATTCTTCAGAATAACAACACACAATTCATAAGATCTCTATACTGAAATGTTAAAGAAAATATTATGATATATAAAGGTCATCCAAATGTAACACCTAGATTTGTATTTTGTGAAAAAGAAACAATACACATGTTTCCCTATATATATATTTCATTCTATCAGATATCATTAATTAAAAAAAATATTTTCTTTAATTTATAATAAAGAGAATTGTAACATATTATAAAATTACTGAAATTAGAAATTGAATTTAATAAAGAAAATTAAGTTTTCATTCCTTAATCAATTTATTTTAATTTTTATTTTCACAAAATGCTAATAATTTCAATCTTTCGGCTCCATAAATGATTTAATGCTGTATTTTAGAAAAAAATACACATTTTATATTAACAATAATGTTTCTTTACATAAATGAATTTTCACCCCAACACCACAATAATTTAAAATGTTCAATAATCACTTTCTCTAAGAAAGGCTCTGACTATTATGGCATCGCTATCGAAATGCATCAGTCGATAAATTATATAATTATAAATAACAAGTGAACAATAAGTGATTATTGAACACTTTAAATTATTGTGGTGTTGGGGTCAAAATTCATTTGTGTAAAGTGAATCAACCACAGTTCCAAAATAACTAATAATGTTACTTTTTAATGAAACATAAATTTAGGCGTTACATTTGGATGACCGTCTACTTTAGTATTTAATTTATCAAAATACATTTTAATTTTCTTGTCATACACACAATATATATACGAGTATATAATATGTATGTAAACATATGTTTGCGCTTATGTCTCATTCGAATTGAAATGCATGATTCATAAACCGATTTAGATATTTTTTCCATTTATTTAAATGCATGTGTAGCTTTAAATTTCTATGTGAAAGTCAAACATCACCAACTACAAAATAAATTTGTGTTGCAAAAAAAGAATAAAAAAAATATGTTTTCAATCCGTTCAAAAAACAAACTAATGTGCATCGTTCAAATGTATCCATTAATACAACATTAAAATCTCAAATGGTATTTTCTGTCGAGCAATTAGCGAAAATACGAGTAGCTGAGAATCAGTTGTCGTCGTACTGTATTTTTATCAACTGAATCAGACTGATTTCTGCTCTTTGTCTGTGCGTTCCACATGTCAAATGGAGAAGAGTGTCAGTGGCAGCGCGACAAGTGATGTACGTTTTTTTTCCAAGAGTGTTCACTGCGACTGTGACACATTGGCTTTTAGCCATATAATGCTCTTTGTGTCTCACTAGTGGGACTGGACGGAATGGAGACGCACGAATTTTTCAGACTCTAATGGATTTGGTATTATCTGACAGTAATGTTGAAAAGATATCTATTGTGTTCATATACATTGGGTTTGAGATGTTTTGTTTTAAAAACATAGAAAATTATATATATATATATATATATATATATATATATATATATATATATATATAGAGAGAGAGAGAAAGAGAGTTTCATAAAAAAAATAGAGAGAGAGAGAGAGAAAGAGAGTTTCATAAAAAATAAATACTCAAAGTTAACAATTAGAATAACATTTTTATTGTTACAAATGTATAATATACAAATAACACTGAAGATACCATATAAATATATATATGTATATATATATATATATATATATATATATATATATATATATATATATATATATATATATATATATGCATAGAGAGATTACCATTTTAAAATTAGATAAAAATTATACTCAGGTTTACTTTAATGTATTAAAATACATTACATGATATTGGAAAATTAAGAGAATTTAATATAATTAACAAATGTAGACAGGTCATATATTTTTATGTTCTGTAATCATTTGACGTATGAGCAACACACACACACACACACACACACACACACACACACACACACACATATATATATATATATATATATATATATATATATATATATATATGTCCATTTTCGGGTATATGTTGATTATGACTGATTATTTATTTTTTATTTCATCAGATAACATTTATATAAAAAAATATTTTCTTTAATTATAACAAAGTGAATTTTGTATCATTATAAAATTACTGAGATTAGAAATTGTTTACATTATAATTAAATTTAATAAAGAAAATTATATTTTCATTCCTCAATCAATTAATTTTGTCAATTAAAAAATTTTTTTTTGATAATTTAAATCTTTCGTATCCATAATTGATTTAATGCTGTATTTTATGTATTTGAGAAAAAAATATACTGTAAACTTTACCTTCGGATTTATTAATATTAGTTATATCAATATTAGTAAAGGTTGAAATTAATTTTGATATAAGTTCTAGAATGTTGCATGTTTTAATTCTAAATGCTTGTTAAATATAAATTGTAAGTTAATATTGAAATTTGTATTTATATATATATATATATATATATATATATATATATATATATATATATATATATATATATATATATATACTTTGATAAGATATTCGTATAAATTGTATATTTATTACTGTATTTTACATAACGAAGTACTTTTGAAAATTTAATTTACTCAATTTATTTGATTTTCATATTACTCGTAAATATTTTTCATAGTATTTTAAATGTTTTAAGTGGTGCTTATAATCTGAATATCAGATAAGTTTCATATAGTTGTTTTTGTTGATTAAGTGTAGTTGTTAAAAATGAATAGAAAAATAAAAACAGGATTGAACGAAATGTAAGATTATAAATATAAAGAAAATATTTTTTTATTATAAATACAAGATTACTTAAAAATATTTAATTTAAATTCTTAACTATAACTTTTAATAAATACGTTTATTAATGAAATGAATGAATAAAAATATTTTTTTTGTTTAAAGTTATATAGGGTGGGCCAAATGAAACTGAAGGATAGTAAATGTAGTGAATTATAGTAAGCAAGTAAATATATGTTACATTCAGGTTACCTTATATTCATATTTATTTTTGAAAATAAATTATCATCTCAAAAATAGAGAATTTTATTTATCACAACATTTATTTGTCACTTTTAATACGTTTATGTGAATTTCAATAATTATTCCATTATCTTAAATGGAGATTAATCACAAATACAATCATAGTCATCAAAAATTTTAATGAACAAATATTCTTATAAAAAACAAAATTTTAAAAATATTCTTATAAAATATAAAATTTAGAATGGTGATTATTTTTTTAAAAAAAGAATTGTTAGTTCTTTTTGTCTACAATATTGTACTATATATATAATATTTTATTAAATTTAAATAATAAGCATGAATATAGAATGAAAATATTTTAGAAATTATTAACAAACTTTTATCAGTAGACATTTTATTTTGTATTTTTATTAGTTGTTCCATAATAATTTTATCACAATTTAATGATCATATATTTTCTTAATTAAAAAAATAATTAAAGACGATAAAATTAAATCATTCATATTTATTAACATTACTTTCTTTAGCAATAAATTTTATTCGTATAAAAATAAATAAAATTTGTTTTTCATTTAAGATATTTTGTAATTATTTTAGTTTATTGATATGTAAGAATGTAGTCAAATATTTAAATGTGTTAATTGGAAAGAATTTATTTCCTAATGAAAAATGACATATGTCATAACGTAGAAATCGAAATATATTAGTCAGTAATTTAACTTGTTACTAAGTGTCTGATTCAATTGAAATTATTTTCTATTACTATTAAATAATATTTTTATAATTTTCAGCCTAACAATCTTTTATATTATTTATGTTATTAAAATTTTACACTATCCTCTGAAACTTTCTAAATTTATTAATTAAAAATAAATATTGATATACAGTAATAACGATTGATATATATGATTTTTTTTAAAAAAATTAATATATAAAATAATCGTAATATAAATTTATTCAAAAACTGTTTAATAAACTATAGGACTGAAGGGTTTAGACATTTATTTACTTTTTTACAAATATTCAGTCTCATTTAGGCCACCTTATATATAATAATTTAGACAATTGTAGTTTGTAATTTATGTTTATATTTTTCTTGTTTTTTAATGACATTATTATGAACATATTTTTTTATGAATTTAATTATAAAATAAAACACAAACTTAACTGAAATTATAATTATGGATACAGTTAATTAATCAGTAATATGAAAATTAATAAAATACTCAGATAAATAGGAATTTGTGCATTTACATATTTGGATGGTTTGATATTTCATTAAAATCAATGTTTATCAAATTTCAAAAATAATAGTTCCTTTATTGAAGTATGAGTTATATTGCGAATCTGAATGCAAACATTGGCTTTATTGACCAATAGCTCATTTGAAATCATTTAATTAAAAATAAATATATGTTTCATTGATGCCTGGAAAATAATAAAAAAATAATGTAATGGAAAAATTATGTTCATTTTAAAATGAATTCATCTGTTTTTCATCACTGATAATAATTTTAAATGATAAAAACCGTGATTAAACATTTAATTTCATAGTACGCTAATTTTTTGAAATGAAATTGAAATGTCTAATTCTACAATGATAAATGTATACATTTATTAACTCACATTAATTTTATATATTATTACGATGTGTTGATGGTCGGACGTGGAAAAAAATTAACGATAATTTAATATTTTTGTAAAAATATAATAGTGTTGAAAAATTTCAAACAAGATTAGAACATGAGATAATAACTAGTCGGCAATTTAAAACAGAGAGTGCCGCACTTTAGTGATGTCATTTGTCAACAAGAAAATATATTAATTTTACCGACTTCTCAAACGGGTTAATTTAAAGGTTATCATTATAAACGTCAACGAATGATAAATGCAATGGACATTTATTTCTCAAAAAAATTTGTCTAATGTTATAAAATTAGTTGAATTTTAATGTCGAGTAAGTGAACGGTTAATGATGAACTAATATTATTGTGTGCATCTGTGTATGTGTGTAAGTCTCTTCACGCTTTTCACGTATTAGTCTATAAAATGAGGATGACGCATCTTATACAGGAAATGCCTGTTAACGCACGATCTCATTTGATATATCATATGTCGTCTATACGACTGTTACTTTTTTTCGAACTGTTGTGTATTTTTGTCGATGAGGGACATCTTCAGACGTTGACATTTTTTTTTCTAAATATATACGTCGAACGCTATGTGTATAACGCAACATAAAGTTTGTAAATTTTATTTTATGTTTTTGTGTAGGGCGTAACATGTACATAAGAATCCAATAAAGGCTGGTCTTTTTGTAAAAACGCACACAGAGTCGTAGCGAGTGATTTTTTTATTTGATAAATAAATCGGTAGTATATTACTATGTACGTTGATTTATTTTAGAATATTTTGAATTAAATAAATTATTCAAGTCAAAAAAATTCAAGAATGTTTTATGTTAAAATTAAAAAATTGATAAAAAATATAATATTAAATTTATAATATATAGGTGTTTAAAAAGTCTACAATCAATTGAATTTACGCTATATATATATATATATATATATATATATATATATATATATATATATATTACCATTTTTGAATATTTTGTGTATTAAAAAAGACAAATAATACATATTTGGTTCTTTCTAAAATCTTTAACACAAGTAAAATTAAAAAAAAATGTAATATATGCAGGTACCGATAATTATTTATCTAAACAATTATGTAAACTAATACAAATAATTCAATTTATTCTAATATTTATTTATATTCAGATGATTAAAATACATGTATCTTTACATTTTATAAAGGATTTTTTTAATTGTGATAAAACTTTAAATTGAACACCTATCGAAATTTCTATCAAACCTAAAATAACACTTATACATATATATATATAAAATAACACACACACACACACACACACATATATATATATATATATATATATATATATATATATATATATATATATGTGGATATGTATGTATATATAAAGGTGAAATAAAGTTGTTTTTTTTTAGATTAGATAGAACTTTCGATAGGGATTCAATTTTAAGTTCTATTACAATTAAAAAAACACATATACATACTTTGCTTGTTTATTAATTGATATTACAGAATGTTTAAAATATACAAAAAATATTTTGAAATTATTTATAAATTATTTCTACATTTTTTCTATATTCTGAGTTGAATTAACTAATTTGAAAAAATAGTTTGAAAATAATTTTTTTTATTGAGTTTTATTTTTTTTTAATATTTTTTTATATATTGTAATAGTGATCTAAAAGTAAACCTAATTTATTTATAGAATGGATGATCATTATTTTCATTTGAAATTAATTGATCGATTTATGATCGATTATGAAATCCTGATTAATATAAAAAAGTATATATTATAATAGATATTTCTCATTTTTTAATAATTTAGTTCAATTTAATTTTCGTTTCAATATATATATATATATATATATATATATATATATATATATATATATATATATTAATAATTTAAAAATTATATTTTTGTTGTAAAACTCTATAAATTAACTTCATTGAAGATCTATGTTATAAATGAGTTAATTAATTACAAAATTGTAATGAATCAAGTATTGAAATTTTGTTGATATTATACACTTTTTATTTCTGTTCTTTTTTTATTTTAAAATGATTTATATTTTGTCACAATGCAAAAATTACTTTGTTTAACTAATCATGAATTTTCAATTTTTTTAACCAGAATTAATTTTAGTTTTAGTATTCACTTAATTATATATTTATTTAGAAAAAGTAAATATATAAACTTATTCTATTTATTAAAATAAGATTTATTTTCCAACCACATATTTTATTAATTTTTAACATTCATTGAAATATGCAATTTTTTAGAATATTAAAATTTTTTATATTTAATCTATTATTGATAAATAGAAAAGGAATGTGTAAAAAGAAGACAGTTAAATAATATTTGTAAGAAATCTCATTTGAAATAAGCTTAAATTTATTCAAATAGAAATTATACGTAAACATTCAGTGCTTGTGGAGAATAAATTGAAACGTATTGTTAGATTTATGTACACGTAAAAATGATAATAATTAATTACAAATAATATATATGGTTATATACGATCTTAATCTGATGTATGTTCAGCATAAAAATTAAATAAATATTTAACCGTATAAAATATGTCAATTATATTTAATTCAAAAATAATACGTTGTATGTACATAGTCATTAAAACATTCTTTATTCACAAATCACTATGTATATCTGATGCCTATAATTAAATGATGTAAATTCTATATGAATTATATTTAAAATGTGCGTTTGAATTCATCGTATTATTTGTCTATTTCGTTACAACAATATTTCTCTTACATAAATGAAATAATAATATGTTTACATGTATTTTTAATGAAATATTTATATGACTAGTCTGTATAAAACGTGGAAAATAACTATTTTTATTTTTGAATTAAGTACAGCTTATGCTGTTTTTAAGACTTCCGGCGTAAAAAATTCAAGAGTTTATAAAAAAGGGTAATACTGCTTTTTATTCGAAAACTTTAAGCGGATGTAGGATATACATAAGTTTTTATTTGGCGTTTCTATTTTCACATACGTGGAAGTAATGATATGTTCTTTTCAGGTTCGGATTCGTAACTCATATTCGATTTATATATATATATATATATATATATATATATTAATAGTTGATATGAAAATATATATTGTAAATATTTTTAATAATATCGTACATTATAATTTTTTATTGATTAATTAAAAATTCATTACTTTGAAATTAATAAAACTTTTAGAATACAAAGTATTAATTAATATTTTCTTTTGCTTATATTCTTTTATATACAAAAAAAACTGCTCTACTCCTTGCTATTATAAAAAAACAAGTATTTTTTATTAAAAATAAAATATTACGAGTATTTATGATAATTATTAATACATGAAAGATAGTATTAATTATTAATACATACTTTTTTTATTCTTTAGTAAAATTCAATATAAAAATTCGTAATTTATTAATAATAAATAAACATGAAAATATGTTAGTAAAGTTTTTTCTAAAATTAAAAATTTATTTACAAAGTGTAAATTGAAACTTAAAAAATGATCATTTAAAAAAATAATTCCCTAATTCCTAATGTTTTTTCAAAAACTTACATTTTTTTAATTCTAATAATTTTAAGTTACAACATTTTTTAAAAAACTAGTTACAATTTTACCTCTATATATAAATAAAACAGACATAATTAAAGAAAAAATCTATCAAATTAAAATAAATACAAAAATCTGTTACAATAAATCATGCCAGTCGTATAAATTCCACTTTACAACAAACCGTTACATTTAAGTTTTTACCGTATCGTTTCTTAAAAGAATCTAACATGACATTAAAAATAATCAAATAATGATTCTGTATTCCTTTAGTACATTTTTGACATTGTATTTTAGCCCCTCAAGACTTAACATAAATCGTTATGACGGTCGGTATTGCTTCAAATACTTTTAACCGGTTCAACTGTAATACAAGTACATACATAACTTGAAAAATATAAATGTTAAATGTATAATCACACGAAGCTGACTAAGATTGTCCCTGTGGTAGTCGTCAGTTATAAATTATATAAAAAAGAAATTTTTCGAACACCGAACGTGTGTTACAACATTTATTGAGTATAAAAAATTAACGTTGTATAACATTTTCGTAAAAAAACATTTATATTTACATTCGTATATACATATTTACATGTGATTATATTTTAAAATATGTTTAGTTATTTATAATGTCGGTCAAAAATAAATATTATGTTTTTTTAATATATATATATATATATATATATATATAAATAGAGAGAGGGAGAAAAAGAGAGAGAAGGAGAGAAAGAAACATTAATTATTTAAAAGTCTATGAATGAAACTCTAAAATTTTAACATTTATAAAATAATATTAAAATATATAACTTACTAAATGTGTATATGATTTTTTTAAGATGAAAATGTAAAAGTAATTATAATTAATTTAATTATTCAATCAATTGTTATTTATTTTTTCTATTAAAGGTTTAGAAGATATATTTTAAAGTATATATTTATATATATTTATCTATATATATATATATATATATATATATATATATATATATATATATATATATATATATATAGAGAGAGAGAGAGAGAGAGAGAGAGAGAGAATAAATATAAAAGTATTTTAATTATAATTATTAAATAAATTATAATTTTTTTACTTATTAACATTTTTAAAGATAAATATTTTAAAATACATACATACATACACACACACAGACACACATATATATATATATATATATATATATATTTAATAAAATTTTAAAAATGCAATATACAACAGAGTGCTTATTTTAATTCAGAATGAAGTTCTTAATTCAAACAAAATATTTTTCTATTTAAAAAAGAATGATGTTCATACTCCAGCGTGATGTGAAAATTTGCGGAGTGAACATTTTGTTTCCGAACTTTCTCGAAGTTTAAGGCATACTTTTCGGACAGTTTTTCAAACAGATTTTGAGACAAAATAGATTTTAATTCTATTTTAATCTGAATCAATCCATTAAATTTATAATAAAATTGTTTACACAGAAACATTAACATAGCATTTATTTGATTTTCCATAACTTATTTTAATTGTTAAACAGAAGCAATTTCTTGGGTTGATGAGCAAAGTAAGTAGGTGGAAGCAAAATCACCTGGTATTATAAAAATTAATTTCGTGTGTAATTCAAATTTGAAATCACATGACAAATAATTATTTTTTTATAGTTTTATCGTTTTATTTTACATCGTTTAAGATGAAAAGTATTAATTTTAAAATTAGTTGTTTCAAATAAACTCATATTTATTTATTTAAATTATTAAATTCATCCAGAATATATATATATATATATATATATATATATATATATATATATATATATATATATATATATATAAGATAGATAGATAGATATAGAATGATAGCTAAGTTAAAAGTGAAAGTAATTATAATTAATTTAATTATTTACTTAGTTATTATTTATTTATATAAAAATTTTTGAAGAGATATTTTGAAATATATTCGTACAAACATACGTACATACTTAAATATATATATATATATATATATATATATATATATATATATAAAATGAATTATTGTTATGTATTAAAAGTACCCAGTAGTATTTGTGATATATTAATATTTTTTTCTAGTTAATTTTTTAACATATTTTCTCTATAAGCGTTTTATTCAACATTGTTACAAAAAATGTAATGTAAAAATAAATAAAAGCGACTTTAATTTGTCCCTCAGAATATATGCAAAAAGTCAAAGGTTATTTTATTGTATTTATAATAACGATTTTAATATTTAAAATTATTTTCATTAATTATATTAAGAAGATTATTAAGTATGTTTGTGTGTGTGTATGTATTGTGTGTGTGTATGTATTGTATGTATGGATGTATATATGTATATATATATATATATATATATATATATATATATATATATATATCACATTTTTTATTTATATAATAGCATTATTAATATAAGAACATGTCTTGTATTTTAATCTTTTAACGAATCATTTTTAGATAAAACACACAATATATTGAGTTTAAATGTTGCAATATCATTATATATTCGTAACCATTATGTCTTTATAATCAAAATGCTTGTTGAATGATTGTAATCTATTGAGAATGGTATTTAGCGTTCATGCATATCGATTAAGATTTTATAATAAGTTTGTTTGGAATCAGTTTTGTTAAATCAATCTTTTTTTGTAATTATTTTTTTTTATTATCCAATTCGTTCATGTAACGATTTTTATAAATTACTAGGTTAGAATCATCTCGATTAATTTTTTATTGCACGTTTCATGGAATTTCACTATTTTAAGGAACAATTCTATATATAAAATAAAAATATAAATGAAACTTTTCCATTAAATAGAAATTCATGGAATTGTGTGAGCTTTTTTTATATGTACTAAAAAGTAATTACTATCAATTAATCAATAGAATTACAGCCCTAGGTAAGTATTATCCCTTTTTCATTGAATGTCTTCACGCCTTTACAGTTTTACGTTAACTGCTTCGAATTTCTTTATGTCTCGTTCCTTTTTATTAATCCACCCTGAACTTATTCGCCCCCTTTATCTTTTTCACCCAATATTCCCTTCCGCACTAAAAATAACTATTTTCTATTTCCCTTCGTGTGTATTCTGACTATCGCAATGGTTCAGTATGAATTATAACTACTATTATTTTTATGTTTCAATAAATAAACCGAATTTGTCGAGTTGTCACATTTTTAGTCTTTTGTCAGACTTATTCTAAAGATTTGCTTTAATATTAATCTAGGTTTTGTTAACAACCTTTCGTAGTAATTGTAAGTTTACAACTCTTGGAATTATGATTTTGTAGATTTTTACTTTGCTTGTTCGCGTGACTTCACTAACGAAAAAAGTTTAGCATTACATAAAACAGCACCTGTTTTCTAACTTAATTCTTTTCTGACCTATTTTTTATGTAGTAGTTTTTTATTTATTTATGAGTGACCTTCAGCGTGTACATTATTTCACATGCTCAATTTTGTACTAATCGATTTTCGGATAACCTTATAAATAATTATATATATATATATATATATATATATATATATATATAAATGTATTATATATTTATGTTAAATTGAAATAGTAGATAATTTAATATTCCGAAAAAATATTATTTAAAATAAAGAGCATGCAATAATAATGTATTTTTTAAATCAGAGTATAAGTCAATTATTATCAAGTTGTAAGATTTTTTATTTACATTAATTTATTTTATACTGTATTTTAAAACTTTTTTAAAAATTAATGCAACATTTTCTCAACAGTTCTATTTGGTTGATTATCAATAATTTTTGTATTATATTCTAAATTATGCACACAAAGTAAGTACGCATATATATATATATATACACGTATATATATATATATATATATATATATATATATATATATATATATATATATATATATATATATATATATATATATATATATATATATATATATATATATATATATATATATATATATATATATATATATATATATATATATATATATATATATATATATATATATATATATATATATATATATATATATATATATATATATATATATATATATATATATATATGTAAATATACACATTTGTGTTAAAAAAAATTATAATAAGATATAAGAAAAATTAATTGTTACATTTACTTCAAATAATTCATTGCCTTTCTTTTTCATTCCATTCCAACAAATTTCCTTATAATGAATGAATGAATGGATATTAGTTTCAGATAATACATGCTACTAGAAACATAGAATTTTGTCCAAGAATTTCCTTATATCTTCGTTTCATCTATTCATATGTCTCTTCTTGGGTCTTCTTATATATCTAAATTCACAATCAGTAACTTTCTATTATCTATCGGTGGTTTTATCTTCTTGCTATATAACCAACCCATTCCCATTTTAAACTTTTAACTTTTGCCACAACATTTGTTTTTTTTCTAATCCATTCATTTTCTCTTTTTATATTTTTGTGTTATTCTTAACACACATATTTCCAGTTTGTGCTATTTGGAGCTGATGAATTATTTTACAATATATATATATTTATATATAATTATAACCTAAAACATATAATTTATGTAATGCCTATAATATGAGTGGGAAGGTTTTTGCATGTTTTACTCCATTCTCTCAATTCCCTTTATTGCTATTATTTGCATTGTGTTCTGCGAAACAGGACACATATTGCGTTTATACTATGATAGATGTATATTATAGTTTATACTCGTAGTTACCAACGTCATAAATTTGAATATTAAAAAAATATTTAGGTTCATGTATGATGGCCCAAGTGTGATTAAAAAATATTAAATTATAATAATTGATAGGAAGTAAGTATATGCAGATTGAAACCATTTAGTTTCATTTAAGCCTCTCTATATTTCTAATATATTATAATTTTCGTAAAGTATAATAAAATTAGTAGAAAAAACATTTTTCAAAAAAACTTTATCTGTAATTGAAAAAGTGCCAGAAAGTAATCAATAATTAATAATTGTAGTTTACAAAATTACAAGAAATATTTTTATAAAAAGAATAACTCTAGATAGACACTGTTTATTTAATAAATGGTTAATTTAAACTTTTACTATTTTAAATAATTATGGTTTTTATTATGAAATTTGTGTTTTAACATATTTTACTTTTGATCATTAAATAAATAAAATTATTTATTTAAATTTTAAAATAATAATTGTTTTTTTTTAAATTATAGTTGTATGAAAAAGTTCATTAATGAATTATAAAAAGATATTTTTTTAATTTTTTTATATTCAAATAAATCTATTAATTCAATATTGTGTTAAAAATATTTATAAGTCCATTATCCATTGAAAATAAAAATAAAATTTATATTTATCAAAAATATATATAAACAGATATACATATGATAATATTTATTCAGGATGTCATAAAACGCGGAAAATATATTACTTTTCAGCGAACCAGATGTTATATTCCTTTGTCCACCATTAAACGCTTTTAATGTTTGTGGTTTAAAATCGTTTTGATAACTATTATAAAATATCCTATAATATATTTAAATCCATCGACGATCATAAACTACGCTCGTAAAGGCTTCTAAATTCTCTTTTATATACGCTTATTCACCGTTTTAGAAAATATGGAAATGATGTATGTATGGTATGGCGTTTTTATCTATTAAGATTTTAGATGTTGCTACTGAAATCTATATAAAATATACCCTTATATATTTATATATATATATATATATATTATATATATATATATATATATATATATATAATGATATATTGCTTAAAATGAAATACTCAGAATTTTAAAAAAATATACATATAGTGTTTATCGGCATGTTAACAAAAAAATAAATTTTTACATGATTTCGTTATTTTAAACTATTTTTTTATATATAAGTTCTATATACGTAATTCAAATTATTTTAAACTGTACACTTTAAAGAATAATTTAATCAAATTAAATCGTTGATCAACCGATCAACTGTGACTAATTTATAATTGTTTTAAATTGTAGACAATTTTATGATATGAGATATAAGTAAAAAATACTGATATACATTTATAATATGAAATTTAATATTTAATATTTTTGAAAATGTATTTTTAATAAATTAAACTTATTATATATATATATATATATATATATACAAATATTTTACTATTTTACTATTGGGTTAAAATGAAAATTTCGTTTCCGAACCTACCCGAAGTTAAAAATTACCGAAGTATAGAATTTGTGAAATAATAAAATTGACAAAAAATAGAAAAAAAGATAGGTTTTCAAACAGACTTGTTGGATAAAATAAATTTTAGTTCTATTACTATTATATAGGGTTTTTCAATAAGCGCTTCAGAAGTTTAAATGGAAAGAAAGAAAAGTATTTATTTATTTTATTTGTAAGCATATTCTATGGCATTAATGATGGAACACAATTTCACCCATATGATCACCACGACTTCGCCTAACAGTTCATTCATTTAGTTCAATTTTTCGTAATTCTTTCAGATAATTGTGGTCCAATTTCATTAATTACACGTTCAATGTTTATTCTTAATGCTTCTGTTGTTTGGTTTATCAGCATAAACCAATGATTTCACAGAAAATAACCCCACAGAAAATAGTCCAATGGAGTTAGATCGCATGATCTTGGTGGCCTATTGATGGGTCCATTTTGTGAAATAATGGATTTATTAAAATTTTGTTTCAATAAATCTATTAAAGTTTTTACAATTTCTAAGCGTTGTTGAAGTGTTAATCGTTCCATGGTAATTTGCCAAACTATACTGAGTTGAAATGTCAAAATGAGCTTAAAAAATTCAAACATTGCTGCCACCAACTGTCAAAGTTCTGACATTCTTTTTGGAAAACCCTATATATATATATATATATATATATATATATATATATATATATATATATAAATAAACATCGTTTACAAAGAATTAAACATTTTAGTTTTCATAACTTATTTACATTGTTAAATAGAAATAAATTCGCTGGTCGGTGAGCTAAGCAAATAAGGGACGGAGTCTCCTTGTTTTAAAAATAAACAAAAAATATGAAAATAAAATTTAATTCTACTTTATATGATTAGAACATAATATAGACTAATATTAAAATAGTTCTGTAATATTATTAAATATTTTATATTAAAAAATTTAATCTTATTAATAACCTTTTGTTACTTAATTAATTAATATATTTGTTAAAATGTTTTCAATGATCACTTATTGTTAATTGCTTCTAAGAATAAATTATAATTTACAAATGTCAACATAGCTATTGAAATAAGTAGACAGGAAAATAAATTATAATTTTTCTTTAAATTTTATAAAATAGTTGTGAAGATAAGATATAATTTTTTTATTGAAATATTAATTATGTCAAGTGACAAGTTTTATTTCTAATTAAAAGTAAATTACATTAGATTTTATTAATTTAAATTTTAAATAATAACACTTAAATCGATTAGTGTTTTATTGAATTGTTAAATTTTTACTACAACTATTATTTTTTCATTTCAATATAAAACGTAAAATAAAATATCCAAATTAGTGCTAAATTATATCATTTTTAATAGTTACTCTCTCTCTCTCTCTCTCTCTCTATATATATATATATATATATATATATATATATATATATATATATATATATTTGACTAAAATAATTTATAAGTTATATATTTAGTATGAAGTTAATATTTATAAGAATTTAACTTTTCTACAAAAAAATTATAAAAATACATTTATTATTTTTGGGAGAATGTGTGTTTAAATAATTACATTAAAAGAAAATTTAAAGTTAAAATTAAATTTAATATCACTAAAAATTAAATATAGTACTTTAAATTTGAGTGAAAGAATTATGAACATTGACTTAAAATGCATTTAAATGATTTTTTTCATACCAAATATAAATTATGTTTAATCTTTCACTTATTAATAAATTTAAATTGTAATTAAAAATTGTGAATTATTTTAAAATGCGTTATTTTTTATTTACAGAATAAATATATTACGGGACAAGCACTGTAATCATTAATAAAAGAACCATAAATGAAGAAAAAAATTTATGAAAATCACGTATACTGAATACGTCGTCAACGTCAGATATAAAATGAAACAGAGAATATATTCCGCAGCACTGAGTGCATGGTGCTCGTTGACTTGGTGGATAATATGGATGTTGACATTGAGCAATGAAAGTCGAGGGGTGCTAGCGGCACGTTGGGCACATTCGGCGCTCTTGCATCCCGACTACCGGCTTCTATGGGCTCTCGGGCCTCGCGATGTCACGTTCGAAGTACAGGCGCGCACGCTCGGTTACATTGGCTTTGGTCTATCCAGGGACGGCCGGGTGGCCGGCGCCGATATGGTCGTCGGTTGGGTCGACAACGGACAGGTATATTTCCAGGTGAGTGATAATTGTATTGTTTAGATATCGACCTACGGCAGGTGTCAACGCAATTAGTGTTTTGATTGAAACGTGCGATGATTTCCACTTCCTCAGAAAAAGTTTTTTCCTTTTTTTTAGTGTTAATTTGATTATTACTATCATTAGTGCCGCTATTACATCACTTTAAAATAAATAATTATTTTTTTGTTTTCCTTTTTTGTTCAAGGTTCTCATAGCCATTTAAAATTTATGTTTCGTGTTTTTAAGTTATATAGAGTTATGAATTTATGTTATATATTTTTTTTTTGGGAAATCAGAGATACTTATCTAATTTTTGTTAACATCCAGGTGTTTCACATATTACATCATTCAAAAATTATTATGATATGATCGTAAAATTTTGTTCTATGTTATTTATTTAACTAATATCAGTGGATTAAAAGCGATCGGTTTATTGATTGAAGAAAAATGATAATCGATGAATTTATAAAATATATTTAAGGAATTTATTTTTAAACATTGAAAAACTGAACGCTGCTTCTCTTGTACATATAAATATAAATATAAATATATATATATATATATATATATATATATATATATATATATAAATTATGAACGGTTGAAGTAAAAAAATGGAATAAGCCTTCATTCAGCAATTGATAGAAAGAGATTGATGATGATGATGATATATATGTATGTAAATATGTACATTTTTATTAAATTAATATTTACTGCTTATTTAATTGACATTTTTTTTAATATTCAAATGAAATTTATAAATCATAGTAAATTATTTTTTTTATAAAATATAAAATATTAATAAAATGTAAATGTAATAACTACTTTTCATAATTTCTTTGCTTACAGTTTTTGTAAATTTTGTTATTTTGATTTGCTGATTACTGAAAATTTTAAACTGTTGAAACGAAATACATTTTTTTGTAGTAAGAAAATTAAGAATAAATTTTCTTTAAACGAAAATCATCAATAATATTTTTATGAATCTATTAAAAATTATAACATCGTTTTATCGAAAACATGAAACATGATTTAATAATAAAAGTAATGGTTAATTACTTATTTTTATTATATGGAAAAAAATAATGTCATAAGTATTATACAATATATGTAAATAAATTTATAGGAATTTTACAGTATAATTATTTTTTTAATAGATTCTTAAATTTATAAGACTGCTTTTAATATAAAAATATATTTTGGTATTTTACTGGCTTTATAAAATAACTCAATTTGTTATTTTTCTTAAAAAAAGTATTATAATATCCAGTTATATAATAAGGACTTATATTTGTGTATGTACATATATATATAATAATTTTAAATTGTACTTAGTATTATTTAGTAGAAACTTTGAATATTTCTTGTATCATATATTTTACTTAATGTTTTTAAAGCCTTGAATACTTAAAAACTTACCAGTACAACGACTATAAGTTTCAATCATAAAAACGTTGTGAAATCAAACTCTACTCATTCATGAACATAAAAAAAGTGTCGTTTTAATCCTTTTAGTTAATTAATGTCGTCTTAGGAAAATAAAATTTTATACGCTCACATATATATTCCTCTAAGTATTGTAATTAATACGAGTTCTCATACTTGAGTACAATTTATGATGTTCTGATCCAGTAATAATAAATATATTCAATTCATTTTCATGACATATTGACTTTTTTTCTTTTCTCATCGTAAGATTAACATCGTTTCTCATGATATGATGATGTACAATAAAAGACATTTAATGTATTGATGGCATTTCCACGATCCTACGTAGGTAGCATCGATAATTGAATAGGCTGTCTGGTTGCTGTATTCATCGTTTCTCTATGCATCCGTTTCAGTTTCGCCTTTTTATTCAGAGCAAAAGTCGGTAGATCTCTTTAACTAACAAAGATCTGAGTTACGGTCAGTTTGATGCGAGACCGTTTATAATATTGCTGACAGATTTATCTCTTCGACTAACATACACCATGTGTAACAACAGTCCGATGCTTCGTTGGAGATACGTTTTGTCGTACCAGACAGGTTGCTCCCATGTTTCATGCCCTGTTCAGTTTGACTCATTAGCATAACACGTTTTTTGATCGTATTTCATCTATGCTATTATCTTTAGCGATGTGAAATTATTTAAATAACGTTTCATATACGGAGTATGATTTTCGTATTCGTATTGTTTATACGTATTATTCGGTCGTATTTGACTGAATAATTTTAATTATTGCGTTTGTTTACATTTTTCATGCAAGAATTTTTGTTTGTTATACATTTATAAGGCGTTTGAAAATATTTTTTAAGAGATAAGATTGCCTGTGTGAGTATTATTGTTTTTTCAAAAAAATTATAGTACTGTCAGTGATTGTTTTCGGAGTTTGAAAAACAATTGTATTTTTATGTTTCGGCTATTTATCATTTTATTCTCATTATTACGATGTTTAGGTAGTACATCCCACTTAATGAGACGTGAAGAAGGCGGATTTAAATGTGTTTGTTCTTTTGAATTACATCGCGTGTAATTTTATTTTTTTAAGAATAATTATTTATAATATATAAAAATTGCGTTACAAAATTATTAACGTACATTAAATCATTTTTAATATTTATAATTCAAAAATTCATATACTCATTGTTTATCCACAAAATATAAACAAAAAATTTATACCTGAACTAAATTATTAAGTTACGCCTATACAGAAAATATTTACTTTTACGATTATTTTTAAAATTATTTATTTAAAATTATTTCAGGCAATTTTCAGGTCATTTAATAATTTGTTTTATTTAATTTTTGTATTTTATTTACCTATTTGAATAATATATTTAACTTTTTATATTTTTCATGTGAAAATATTTAAATAAAATAATATTTTTCTAATAATATACTTTTAATTTATTATATATATATATATATATATATATATATATATATATATATATATGAAATATAAAAAAATATTTTCTTAAAATTATCATATATATTTTTAATATTTCTGCAGTATTTAATTCAGTCCTAATTACAAAATAATATTTAATTTTATATTTTGAATGTTTCAACTACAACATTAATTGTTTAAGTCCGTATTAAATGGATTTTCAGTGCTTGAAATAGGGTCCGACAGATGCTAGAATATTCTCTAATTGACGTTTTGTTAATTGGCAATATTTCGAGGAATCAACAAAACTGATTAACAGAGGCGCTTTTATGTACGATTTCATTGAATAAAACACAAACCTTTTTATTTTTGTAACAAATAGTTATTGAAAAATCATAAAAACTTTATTATTTTTTTAGTACAGTTACACAAAGTTTTTAATCATTTTTATCGCGACTTTTATGTCAGAATAATGTAAATTTTTGGTGCTATTCAAACTAAAATTCTGTATACTTATATACATCAATACATGCAGATTTTTTTTGTTTAAAATTTTCATTTTTTCATTCAAAACATCAATGAGAATTTTCATTTAAAAAAGATATAGTTTTATTTATTTAAATACGACGTATTATCATTTTGTACACTGGAGATATAAAGATTAAAAATAAATTAATTATCAACATTTATTTTTTTGCGTAGAAAGATTTTTTTAATCCAATTATCTAGAGAATAAAAAAATAATATGACATTTGAATTCATGAATAATATATGTATGTATAATACTAAAATTGAAATATTTTAAAGTAGAATAAAAATTAAATTTATGATTTTTATTTTAGTATATTATCAATAACGAGTATTTTTCAAAACAAATAATTTTTCAAGAACACAATTTAAGAGTATATAAAATAGTAACAAAGATTTATATAACGTGACCCAAATGAAACTGAAGGATAGTAAAGAATAATAAATGATAGTAAACAAGTAAATGTATGTTTAAACTTTTCAGTTTCATTTGAACTACCCTATATAAGTGAGATATACAATTTAAAAAAAATATTTAGTATTTATTATTAGTTAATTAGTTTATTTGTAATTAATATAAAATTATTAATTTTGACTCTAGTTTTAGATTTTATGTTGCACTAAAATCTTTTAACTCATATTTTATTAGGAAAATATTTATTTTATCAGAATTAAATATGTAAAATTTTCTTTTAAAAAATGTGAAATTAATTTTTTTAATAACTTATTATATTCTAATAATAAATTGTAATAGAAATATAGTACTAATTACATTTATACAACATATTTTTTAATAAAATAATGATGATTTAAAATTACTCGTTACACAAAAAAATATTCATGAAGATTGCTTCAATTTTAAAAAAAAATATTTATTAAAAATATTTAAAATGTTATAATTTTCAGTACGTTTATTTTTCTCCAAAATTTTTCTTTTAAAATAACATATCGGAATCAAATTTAATTTAGACATAAGAATAGATTAGAAAGGATTTTGTAAATTGTTAAATATATCATGTTTATTTACAATTCAAAATTATTATCCATCTTAAATATTTTGAATACTTTCCTACGTATTATAAAACTAGATACTAGATAAAAATCAACATAATTTATCGACTTCATGAAAAAAAATATGTGTGGGATTCGCTTTTGACGTATATTATTGCTGTCTTTAAGAATGCAGACTGTCTACTGCATTCCAATATAGGAGACATAATTATAGGACATCAAAATTGTTAGTGTATTACTCACTACTGTTCCGATTTTTTTGTCTATTTTAAATAATCCATTATAAATATGAGTCGAATAGTAATTCAAATATAAAAATATTTATTTTTATTTATTTTTTGTTATAGCTACATTTATATAGTTTTTTAATACAATATCCAAAAAATTTCATATTTACATTATTTTATGCCTTTATATGCATCTTTTTAATTAAGAAAAAACATATTATTTGTTTTGGAACTGAGCTGAATTTATTTTCACATAAATGAATTATTTTTTACCCGAATATATTAAAAAGTATTCAATAATTAGTTATTGTTTACTTTTATTCGTTTATAACTACATTTATAAGAAATAGTAAGTTAATGCGCATTTCGATAGGAAAACGATTATCATCAAGCGTTGTATAGTAAATTTTTATTTTACAAAAGATTTTGTAACATAACCTACAGATGATGATGGCGTCGTTATTGAAATGCAGATCAGATCATTGTTATAAATAAAAAAATTGAACAAAAATTAGTTGAAAAAAATAATTCTATACTATTCACTGATTAAAAGAGAATAAAAAAATCTTTGACCTAATATAATGTAAAATAAATTTTATATATATATATATATATATATATATATATATATATATATATATAAAGTAAAATAAAAATTATTTCTCCTTTTGTTGGTTTTATGAACAGAAAAAAAGATATTTTTCACATAAATTTGTGTTAACGATATTTTTTAGGGTGTTATATATATGTGATGGAGAATTTTGTATCCCCATTCAAGAAACTTGTCATCCCCTATCGAAACGTATAAGATTATTCTCGAGGGGGATATCAACGCTTTCCCCTAAGCAAGAAAAATGTGAAATATGACAATTTGAACTAATAAATAAAATATTGAATAAGAACAAATTACATTAAAGCATCATTCGTTCAGTCTTACTATTTACTGACATTCTCAGTTTTTTTTCTTATAAAAATTATAAAATATACTTTTTACACTTAGAAAGTATTTTTTTATTTTTCAACATTAATTGAACGTGAATTGTGTTATATGAATTATCTGTACAATTTTTATATAAAAGATTTAGTAAAGAAATTAATATTGAAATTAAGATTACTTATATTTAATTTAAAATTAAATATTTTAATTAAGTAAATATTTAAAAT
This sequence comes from Neoneuromus ignobilis, assembly GCA_029203775.1. Taxonomy (NCBI): domain Eukaryota; kingdom Metazoa; phylum Arthropoda; class Insecta; order Megaloptera; family Corydalidae; genus Neoneuromus; species Neoneuromus ignobilis. Next base: position 13,631,612 of record CP092087.1, read on the forward strand.
TAGGCTATCCTTCTCTCTCTCTCTCTCTCTATATATATATATATATATATATATATATATATATATATATTTACATGGATAAATTCATTTCATATTTGACATTATATCTTAAATGTCATTATTCATAATTATAATTTGTTAGTTATTAGAATTCAAATTCAAATGTACATATCAAAATATGTAGAGATAATTGAATCAGAGTTGTCTTACAGTGATGAGACACTACCTTTGAACTATCTGATTCTATATTGATCAAAGGTGAATTACAAATGAAACTCTCATTAATTAATTAATATATATATATATATATATATATATATATATGTATATGTATGTATATATATTTATATATAATTTTTTTCAAAATAGTCTTATAAAGAATTCATAAAAATCAAACATTTTTATATACATGTTATAATAAATATTTTTACATATTAAAATAATTATATTATTATTTTTATAAAATATAATCCAAGTATTATTACTTAAACTGTTATAACATGGATTCTTAATTTAGTATTTTATTTAATAATATATTTTGGTAATTTTTAAACAATAAAATAATTAATTTATTACGATTCTTAAAAAACCGAGAAAATACTATTTTTAAAATTAGCTTGTCTAGTATTATACATTTATTGGTGAATTAATTTTAATAATCAATTAATTCTTAGTTTTAATGAAATTTTGAAAATAAATCATTTAACGTGTACAACGATTTTATCATGGAAAAATATATTTTTATTTATTTTGAAAAATATTTAATTAGGCTTAACTAAAATTAATACTTTTTTTCGTTAATTTGTGTTTAATTTTTTAAAAAGAAATTCTTAAATAATTGTATGTTTCACAAGTATTATATTTCAAATATAATATACTAATTAATATTGATTTTTGTTTGCAATTTTAATTTCTATATTTATATTTTTTTAAAAATCAATCACTTCAAAATATAATTTATTAAATATGTTCAATTTTAGCTCAGTTATACAGAATTCAATGAATAACCATAATTTTTGAAATTTTAGTGTACAAAATCTATATTTTCTGTATTTATATTGTAATAAAAAATACAGTGTTAGAAATAAAAATTCACTGTGAAAGTGATTTTATTCGTAAAGATAATTTATTAAAAAAACACGTATTATTTGTGAATTCTAGAATTTCTTTATGCAATTTTTAAATTAATTTAAGAATATAGTTATATATATATATATACACACAATCAGCCTTTTTTATCCACTGCTGGATGAATTTTTTCCCCAAAATGTTCTAGTTTAATAAATCTAATGTTATTCTCTTCCAATACATTCTTATTTCTCTGTTCTATTCATTCACGAGTCTCTTCTTTGATTTTCTTATATATCTAGGTTCCTAATCAATAACTTCTCTTATCTTTCAATGTTCTCTTTCTCTTGCCACATGGCCGACCCATTTCCATTTCAAATTTAACATCCGTAACTTTTGTTTTCTTTCTGATCTATTATCTTTCTATTTTTCTTATTATTCTTAAAATACATCTTTCCATACTTATTTTTGTTGTCTGAAACTGCTGAATTATTCTGGCATTCAAGACCCATTTTTTATTACCATAGGTGAAAACAGGCAGTATGTATTTTTTAGTATGATTTTTCATTGATATGAATATATATATATATATATATATATATATATATATATATATATCGTATTAAAAAAGAGCTGATGTTTTTTTAATTTTATATAATTTAAAAATAAAAATTATCATTTAATATTTGTATGTAATACAGCAAAAAAATAATATTTACATATATGTTAGATTAGAAAAGAATCTGTAAGGTTTGAAATTATTGAAATGTATAATTATTTATACTATAATTTTTTATATTATTTCTTTATGTTACTCTGAGTATGAATTCGCATATTTTGTTTTTATGACCAATCTTGAAGACGATTTATAAAATGTATATAACTCAATCTTGTTATAATAACATAGGATAAGTACAAATAAACAAATTTTTATAACACCTATTATACATATGCTGTTCACAAAAGAAGAAATCGTCAGAATCTAAATAATTGTAATTACTCAACCGGTTTTAATCTATATGCATTACCATAATTTGAAACAAAATACAAGGTCAATGCTTCGTGTAATGATAAGTAGATGTCAGTTTAAGTGTACAAAAATTGTACAAAAAATGTCTGATGAGAAAATTATAGATTTTTATTTGGAATTATTTGAATACTTTCAATCGAAACTATTACACACATCTGTAATAACAGATGTTATTATAGCACCTTTTTCTACTTTTATTTGAATATGATTGATTTTAATTGACTTTTTTGAGATTGAAAAATCGTTGATATCTTTATTCAATTGCAATGTCTACTCATTTAATCTATTTTATTTTATTTTTATTATATTTTATTACGAATTCCGATCTATACAATCTTAATCTTAAAACAAGATATCGTACTAAATTCCGATATTGAAATCAAACATCTTGAAATATTGAAAATTCAAATCAAAGATGTACGTTTACTGAACACGATCCGGTGGATTCGTTAACTTTGAAAACCGCAATATCGTTATATAGTTTTCATATAGTTTACATATATACGTTTTTTTTCTTGTATCTGCGCTGATCTCTCCAAACGAGCTACTTCTGTATTTCTATATACGTTAACGACGTAAACAAAAACATTGCAAGCTATCTGTATATATTAGTATAACATATTTCGAAAATCCCAAGGCAAGTACGAGTATAATCAAGCGCACGTAAACATAGTCCCCGCAAGTAATATATAACGTTATACAAAAATAAGGGTACAAAAAGTATAGCTTCGTGGCAATATTCTGAGCATTATGAAAATGTGTTATTGCGATTTTATATAAAATGCAAATGACATTTTTCAAATTATCGTATAGAGTATTTAGATTAACCTAGATACAACATTTTTTTTATTAAAGTTATTTTAAAACTGATTTCGTTATATAGGTTTTGTTCACATTACTTATATTTAAAAAAAAATCTATGTACATTCGTATATATGTATAAATATATAAATGTATAAAATGATAAATTGTATTCAATTAGTTTTCCGTATAAATAATGTAACTAATGTAACTCGTATATATGATGTCATACAATTAGGCAAATTTTTATAATTTAAAACTAAAAAACATAATAACAAAATTGTTATGTTAATAAAATAATATGTTGACTCAATAACCATAAAAATATAAATAAGTGTACTTGTTTTAAAATTGTGACAAATTCACTTTCACACAAATAAATTGTCTCTCCGACGCTACAAAATATTAAAAAATGTTCAATAATTACTTATTTTTCAGTTTACTTTTTGTAATTCCATTATCATCCAAGCTTGTGTTATAAAATCTATGATTTATAACATCTAGATTTTATAACACAAGCTCTGACGATAATGCATGGCTATCAAAATGCGTATTAACTTATTGTTGGTGTCAATAAACAAAGTGAACAATAAGTAGTTATTGAATATTTTCTAATAAGTAATTTTGATTGATTTTTTATTGTATATTTTAATTAAATATTGACTTATTAATTAATTTATTTAAAATTATTTTATGACATTAAATTCAAAGATTTTTAACCATATTGATTTTAATTAATATACGTTAAACTTATAAAAAACTTTTCAATTGATCGACATTTTGGATTTTAACTATATTTTTTTGATATTTATGATAACAATTTCATAATTACCATTTTTAAATTCATAAATAAAAATGACAGATCAAATTAATTCCAATTAAATAGAAATATAATTATTTTTCAAAAATGAAATGAATGTGAAGAGCAAATTATTTACAATAAAATAAACAAAGTATTATTTTTACATAAATTTTATAGAAATGTTATTACTCACATTAATCAAACTTTGAAGCAACGATGCATTTGTGACATTCAATGCTTAGATCTGAAAATAATAAGTCCATTAAAAGTCATTTTATATTATTACAAAGTTTTAAAAAAATATATACTTTTCTATCTGCATTTTATTATGAAACACTGTTTTTTTAATGCAATAATATACATATTATATATATATATATATATATATATATATATATATATATATATATATATATACATAACAATCAGTTATATAATTGTATATTTTCAACAAATATATTTTGTATTTTTTTAAAAATGGCATTTTACATCTAATTTCAATATATTTTATGTAAATTATGTTGTTATAATTTTTATTTTTATTTATTTATATAAAATTTCTTGCTTTAAACAATTACTATATATTTATCTTTATAGTATATATAAATTAGAAATAATAACCTTACAATATCTTGTTTTTCAAATTTAGACTTATGATCTATACAAAAAGTTTGATGATATATTTCTTGAGTATATTATTTATTTTGTGTCAATCCATGTGTAACACTTTTGATGGTGTTTGAAAGAGTGTAGTGTAATATTTTCATATCTATATATAATCATATAATACAAGATGATACATGTATACAAAAAGTTTTAAGAAAGACATCTGCAGAACACATTCGTTTATAAAGTAACTTAGTCAGCGTATTGTGATGAACGAAACACTGTCGACGAACAACAAAAAAAAAACTCAATACGAAATTCAACCCTAATAAGTACCTTCAGTAGCAGTTCTTTATTATTGTTTCGGCATCCATGTTCAGATCACTTTACATATATCGTATGCTAATACAGGAGATTTAGATTGGAATCTGTCCGACCAGTTTGCCGCTGACCACGGCATATCTCTTTGTCCATCCGATTTTGTTCTGTCTCATGTTCGACTGGCTACCGGGCATTGCTGACCAATATCTCTGACGCTGCTACTGAATACAGCTACATCATAATATTTTAACAACCGTTTGTCATCCAAAGAATTTTGTAGTATTCGATTCTGATGATAATTTGATATCAAAAAAGAATGTTTTTGAAAAAAGTCGTTAGTTTTTTTTTAAATTTCAATTATTTCTTTTGTTTGAAGATCGATTCCCGATATCCATTTTAAGCTATTCACATTTTTAAAATAAAATTTTGTTCAGAATAATTCCAATGTTGAATATCTTAAATTTTTGGTTTTATTATAAAGCCGAAACATAGTATATGGTTATAATATTTTTAATTAAAAAGTTCTCATATTAATTAAAATTCATATCAACTATATTTTTTAAAATAGTTCATTTAACAATTTCAACAATTATATATATATATATATATATATATATATATGTTTCTATGTATAAGAGCGTATGTGTAAATTATTTTATTATATGTTATAATTTTCTTAAATTAAATTAAAAAAGAACAACTTATAAAAATAAGATTTAAAGTAGATGTAGTAATTGAAAAAAAATTTTTTTTCTATAGTAATAACTAATATTTCGAGAAATAAATATTATTTTCATCAATAATATATCATTTCTAATGATTTTATAATAAAATAAATCAATTTTGCAAATTTTGATTTTTGACAAAATTTCCATACTATAGGTCATGTTTTTTTTTGGTCAAAATTATCGATAGTGTTTTTTAGAAATAAATATATTTTTATCAATCGATTTATAATCAATTTTACTAAATTAGAATATTTTCATTTTAGAAATTAAATTAATTAATTAAATACGTATACATAACTTAAAATAACATGATTTATTTGAGAGAAAAAGTTTTTATATATAAAATATATTTTTTTCTTCTAAAATTGTCAAAACTATGAAAAATGATATTTTTCATACGCTGTAAATCGAAAAAAATATTTTTTTCTAATAAATATCACTATACAACAATTGATGTTTTCGCCATTGACATGTTATTATTTATGATTTTAGTGCATAATAACTCATTTTTAAAACTTTTGATTTTTTGACAAAATTTCCATACTATAGGTCGTAGTTTTTTTTGGTCAAAAATATCGATTTTTTTGAAACTGAAAATAATTAAATTTTTTGTTCATACAACAATTATTTACAGCAAAAATATTGCGTTTATAGTAAAAATTGTTGCTATTATTTATTATATATCATTTTATAGGCGATAAATCATATTTCAGAAAAATATTTTTTTTATCGATTTTAAAAATTGGCTTATTTTTATTTTAGAAATTATTTTAATAAATTACATATGTATATATGAACTTAAAAAACATATATTTATGTAGAAAAAAATATTATTCTTGTTATATGGGTTTTTATCCAGTAAAAATGAAATTATAAATAATAACATTTTTCGTAGGCTGAAAGTAAAAAAAATCAAAGCAAATATTATTTTTTTCTAATGAATGTTACTATATCGATGAAAAATTTATATTTTCGTCAATACTATGTCATTATTTATGATTTTAGTGCATAATAACTCATTTTTAAAACTTTTGATTTTTTGACAAAATTTCCATACTATAGGTCGTGGTTTTTTTTGGTCAAAAATATCGATTTTTTTGAAACTGAAAATAATTCAATTTTTTGTTTATACAATGATTATTTATAATAAAAATATTACATTTCTAATAAAAATTGTTGCTATTATTTATATTTATTTTCATATTTCTTATTTATCATTTAATAGACCAAAAACCATTTTTAGAAACATCGGGCTTTAATCGATTTTAAAAACTGGCGTATTTTTATTTTAGAAATTATTTTAATTAATTAATATATTAACTTGAAAAACATATATTTATGTAGAAAAAAATATTATACTTGTCTATCAATCTTTTTATTCAGCAACAATGAAATTATAAAAAAATAACATTTTTCACAAGTTGAAATTTAAAAAATATATTTTTTTCTGATGAATGTTATAATATCGATTAAAAATTTATATTTTCGTTAATACTACGTTATTATTAATGATTTTAGTGCAAAATAATTCATTTTTAGAACATTCGATTTTTTGACAAAATTTCCATACTATAAGTCCTATTTTTTTTTGGCCAAAAATATCGATTTTTTGGAAACTGAAAATAATTCAATTTTTTGTTTATACAGGAATTATTTATAACAAAAATATTGCGTTTCTAGTAAAAATGTTTCTATTATTTATTATATTTCATTTTATAATCGAGAAACTATATATATATATATATTAAAAAAATCGTTTTTTTTATAATTATCATATCAGCTTATATGATATTAGCCCATTGTGAACGGAAGCTATAATATAAATATTACCATTAACTATTATTTAAATGTACCCATCACATTGATTAGACGGATTGGTGAAAAATTATATATATATATATATATATATATATATATATATATATATATATATGTACATACATAAAATCATTATCATTTGCCTCTTTCTACCCACTGCTCTGAATGAAAGCCTCTGCCAAAATTTTCCATTTATTTTCAGTCCTTATCTCTTCCAATTTATTTTGATAAATTTCATTATATCTCTATCTCATCTATCCATGGAGTCTCTTCCTGGAATTTTTATATATTTAGGTTCCCAATCAATTACTTTCTTTATCCATGGGTGGTCTTCTTTTCTTGCTACATAATTAGCATATTCAAAATATAAATATATATATAAGTTTATATTTTGAATTTGTAACGATTAGTAATGAATATAATTTAATTATTAAAAAAATTAGTGACGTTCATAAAATTTATTATTTACGCAATTAATTTTTAATATAAAATTATTTATACGAAGGTATTTGAATATTGAAATAAACTAATTAAATTCTTCTTTAAAAAATAAAGCATATTTAGTATCATTAAAAAAATCAAACGAAGGTAAAATCAAGTATGTTGTTTATAATAAAACCGAAACTAACAAGAACATTCAATATATATTTCAATAAATATACACCGGTAGTCACGTTCATATATAAGAAGTTCTATTTTATGACTATAATCCAATACTGATGTCCAGACCATAAATCTTGAATCATTTTGCTACCGATCCTTTTCATTTAACGTAGTTTTCATTGCTCCAATACCTCGAATTATATTAGTCAGTAAGGATATTTAAGTGAAACTTAACTTCATTATTAAGTGTTATTGATTCTATATGAGATTAGTTCTATCAGATCAATTTGATTAGGTAATTTACAATATCCTGTAGTAAAACATTAAATTTTATAAGAGGATATATATAATCTTTCAGAATATAATTGAGCGAAATAACCATATTTACTTTGTAGTTAAATTTGTACAAATATTTATGTTACAAATAATTTGTATAAATATTTATTGCTTGTTTTTCGTAAAATTTGTTTAAAATATTTACATCTATTATAATTTTTGTATAAAATATTAAACAGTTTTTATATTTTATTTTCGGAATCTCTCTGTATATATATGTTACGTTTACTGAAAAGTTTTGTCTGTTTTTTTATATAATAACAAATTTTTTTTTATAATTTTAATTAATACTCAATTAACGATATAATTTCCATTAATATAAACAATATTTTTCTATCTTGGTAGAAGTTTTTGTATTCCTCTTCAATAAAATGATTCATCCTTAGAAGCTAAAAGACTCATCTAGTACTTTTTTACATCTCCATTTTTCATTAAGTTTTTCAATTTAAAAATTTTTGTAAAGTAAAAAATAAATAATAGTCCGAAGGTTCTCTATCTAGAGAATACGCTGGATGATTTAGAACCCTTGCGCCAAGTTTTGCTATTTTTTTCTGGGTTGTTAAAAAAACATGTGACTTTTTGTTGTCATGCTGTAGGTTATTTTCTTCTTATTAATTTTTTTTAATTCATTTTTCAAATTGTTCAATCGTTAACAATTTGTATACAAAAAAAAGTTTGCAAATATCATAATACCATATTAAAAAAATACCAGAATTTTATTTCTTCCTAAAAATTTGGTTTTAAATGTTTAAAATTATTTCCAATATTTATTATTAATATTAATATGTATTTTTATTTTGTTCAATATTTCTCGAGAATGATTTACAGTAGTTTATTTACAAAATATCTTTTACTTGTGTATATCTCAATTTTTTGTACATTATTTTTTTCATATTAAAAATTTTTATCAAATAAATCACAAATTAAATATAAATTTTCTAAATATATATCAATAAATACATAAATATCTCAAAATTGTATAAATAAGACTTTTAAATAATTAATGTTTTTGCATAAAATTTGTACTTTTATAATAATTTTTATTAGAAATGAATTGATATAAACAATAACAAGTTATAAATTTCATTATATGATATTTTTGCTTTTTTTGTAAAATTGTATTAGTATTTTATAAATACTTTTGTGCATTTATAAATTTATATATATATATATATATATATATATATATATATATATATAATGCAAATGAAAAAAATGTTCACATTACAATTTTGTCGGCCATAAATAAAATTATCATTTTTAATAATCAAAATATGTTGGCAAACTAATATAAAACACAAACGAGAAATAATTCTAACGTAATATTTGCAAGATTTATAGCTCTGTCATCTGTGTTTCATACCAATTTGAAGAAATTAGTTTGTTTTAGATTTATGAAGTCTGAATATACGTCAGACACGCAACATAAACGAACAAAATGCTGTTCTACATTTCAGCCATACACATATACCTACCCCCTCGACTTATTTTCAGGCCAATGAAGAATAATAACACACAGCGTGACATTTATGCAAAATTATTCACTGTATAACTATGCTTGTTGATGTAGAACTTATTAATATCCCGAATATATATACCGTAAAATGTTTGTTTTCAATTTTATATGTTTACGTTTTCCTTAACATGCAGTTTATCTTCCTATTTAATTGCTGACATTGACTCTGCATATTTCATGTTTTTTTTAATAACGGAGTTATGGATTTCCTTTTACGAACAATAGCTTTGCAATTATATTTTTTTCATGAATATAACATTTCTTTTTAAAATGCAAACATTAATTTGACATGAATTTTTTAATAATCCAAAAATTAATACATACTTTTTGCAATGGAATATATTAAACTTGTATAAGACACAAATCTAATTTAAAAACAGCTATTGTTATTTTTAAAAATCTAATTAAGGAAATCAAAGAGGTTATTTGTGAATTGTAAATATATTAAACATGGTTCGATTTTAACATCAATATGCTTATTGATAATTTTAAATTTCATACAAATTCAAGAAATATGTAAACAAAATATTTTATTTCATTATGACTAATATGTAAGAAAAAATATTTTAAGTTAAAAATGATGTATCATACAAAAAAATTATTGAAGCAAACATATTCATGCGAAATGATGTCATGTTATTCAATTGTATCAATATAAATGGCTCTACTACTTACTTTTTTGTGAATAGTAAACTAAAAATATACATTATAGCAGACGTGATTTTCTGAAGAAAATCTTACAACGAAAATTTTTCACACTATAATAGTAGTGTCAGAAAGTAAGCTCTAAACTTTATATTTATTTGAATAGCAGCTTTTATATTTGGATAAAATGAAAGAATGTAGTTTTCTAGAGCTGTATGCGTTTTAAGATTTTTATATTCACCACACACATTATATATATATATATATATATATATATATATATATATATATATATATATATATGTATATATGTGTGAATGTGTATATTTATATATTCAAATATATTAGATAAAAAAATAAAAAATATCATATAAGTATGTAAATAAATGAAATGAAATAATACTATAACATTGTTTTTTATTTATGCCACTTCATTATTTATTTATTAGGCTATATTTTAAATATGTTTCTTAAAAATGGTTATATTTAACACATTACACTATGAAAAATTCTAGTAGTGCATAAAAAATTAATATAAGTAAATAAACAATATTTATGTATTATTTATATTTATTATGAAAACTCTTTAAAATGTATATTAATCATTTTCTATATATATATATATATATATATATATATATATATATATATATATATATATATATATACTTATTAGATATTATTTTTTAAAAACTAGAAAAATATCTTCTTTAATTTTCATTTTTTTTGTAATTTCCACTATTCATAAGAATTAATTATTTGCTTTTTTAATAATTCAGTTTATTTTTTTAAAAAAATTTAATAGGTTCAGTGAATTTTATAACAGTAAAAATATTTTGATAAGTCAAAAAATATGAAATTAAAATTATTAAAATAAAATGTTTTAAATAAAAGACAGCTTTAATTATCAATAAAAGTTATAAAAGTGTTAAATTGATTTTTTGGATTGTATAACAATAACATTTATTGTGATATTATTATTATTTTTTGATTGATCAAATTTTTTATTAGTGCACACATAACTATATATCAATACGTACATATATACAAATATATATATATACATATATATATATATATATATATATATATATATATATATATATATATATATATATATATATATAATCAATTATACATCAAATGTTTTTATATACATTTTTTAACAGTTATTACTACTCATTTGTCTTATATTATTGATAATAACTATTATTGACTTTATAGTAAGTTATATTTTAACCTTTCCTTTTTTTACTATCAATCTTCTATAAATAAATAAAAAAGCCAACCGCCTCTTTTTATACTTATGGCATTTTTATTATAACACGTAACAGAGCTCAGTTTTAACGCAAAGATAAACATCTATTTCGATTTTATATAAATCGAACACCTGTTTTTTATTGATTCGGCTCTTTATATGTTCTTTATATTGTTTACTATAAAACATAGAATAGTTGATAATAATACAGTACATTAAAAATACATTTTATAAAAAAAGAATTAGGGAAACAATTATGATAATATTTATTACTATCATATCATTTATTTTTTTAGAAAGATTTGATAAACAGATGTTTATGTTTATAACGATTTTTTCTAAAGTTATTTACTTATTACAATAGATTTTGTTATATATATATATATATATATATATATATATATATATATATATATATATATAGTTTAAAAACATGTGAGCATAATTTTAAAATGATATAAATGTATTTTTATTGTATTTAAACATCGTTTATGATATTAAAAAAAACTGGTATATTAATGATGAATAAGGTAGTTTCTTAACAACAATATTGATGTGGCTACAACGTAATTGTATATTTTGAACGAAAATTATAAATAAGAAACACTAATTATATGAAACTTAGTGTGAGACGAACAAGCAATTATATATTTGTAATTTTCCTATAAGCGCTTATTCTACTGGTTATACGCATAGTTAAATGATAACATTTAAAGCGGAAATGAAGTAATTGATGTTGTATAAATCTGTTTTAGAAATGGATACAACCTGTTATTAGAAGCATGGTGAACGATAAAAATAGTAGTAAATGTTTCAGATAAAATCGTTAATACATTATAGTATTTATAATTCTTATAGATTTATTTGAATATTCGCTTTTCGTGTTCACTTATATATATATATATATATATATATATATATATATATATACATATATATATATATTAATCTCAAAGTCGTGCACACGCTAAATTTAAATAAGACGAAAATTTTTCACATGAATTTTAACAATTTTCTTAATATATATATATGTATCATTATTTTTATCTAAAATTACTGTTCATATCCCATTTCTATAATAAATATAAAACATTTTTTATTTACAGCTCATTACTTGTAAATTTATCGTCATTAAGTCACAATGTTATTTTAATATATTAATAATATTTTGTAATAATCAAACACGAACTTGCAAAGTATTATACATTAAAAATTATATAGAATAAAAAATTGAAATATCAAATTGCCATAACGTTATTATTTTAAAATTAATATAAAATTAGTTTGTTATTATGTATAGAGTTAAAAATAATAAAAAAATAGTATTATATTATTATTTCTTTATAACCTGAAAAACCTACTAAGTACTGTGTGTTTTAAATTTTGATTTATATGTATTAGTTTGTATTTTATATTTTCTTTTATATTCTGTAAAATACTAATGACTTGTAATTATATCGATATGACATAAGAGATATTGAATAAGATTAATGAAGATTGTTGTAATTCATGATTTTAAATAAAAAGCAGTACAAAAAAAATATATATTTTATAATATTGATTTTAAATCTCGTAATATCATTTTTTTAAAAATGAAATAATTTATGTTTACATTAGAATTAATTGAGATTTAAATATAATCTCTATTCACATTCATTGATTATAATATTTAGTTGGTAGATTAGGTTTGTGTATACTGATTATTATTCACATTCTATGATAAAATTTGATAACACATTGATTTTTTGTTAGAAAACATTAAAAAAACATTTTGTGTAAAATTCAACATTTTCATTATAAATAACAAATTTTTAACTATTTTATAATTAAAAATTAAGTAAAAAATAGATAATTTAAATTTGTAATTGTGGAAGCATGTGAATATTATTTATAATTTGGTTATTGTAATCTTAAAAAGAAATTGCATTTTTATTGTTCGATTTTATAAACTTTAAAATACAATAGAATAAATTAAATTGTTTATAAAAAAATCTTATTTACATTAACGCGTTTATAAGGACAAAATAAGTATGTATATGAGAAAATATATATGCATATTTGATCATCAATTTTTATTAGTTGGTAGTATTTTTAAAATTCAGTATTCTATCTCAAATTTCTCAGTACAAACTTACTGAAATGTAAAAATATTATGATTTCTATACATATATATATATTTATATTTGTAAATAGAGCAATGGTGCATATATATATATATATATATATATATATATATATATATATGTATGTATGTATGTATGTATGTATGATGACATTAAGTGCCTGTAGCTGCATAAAGGATATAGTCGATGTGTTATATGAACGAAGCATCCTGTAGCAATAGAATTTCAATGTATGGTAATCACGTAGAAGCTCTCAGCATCGGTTAGAGACTATCTGTACTAAATATCGCCGTTCGTTGTCTGTGATGAATGCTCGCGGGTCAGTGAGATGCGATAGATAAGCTAACGAGAGGCCCGAGCCCGAACAAAAACACGACTGTTTTGTAATTTACCGATCTCATGTAAAGCCCTCCGGGTGCAAAATATTTTGTATACAGCGTACAGTTGCAGCATTGGCGGCGGAAGAGAAAAGGATTTTTTTTTTTAATAATCATAGTTCATAGGCGCTGCCACTTCGACATTTTTGTACTTATTATAATAGAAAAATGTACGTATAACTTTCACAAATAGCGGAAAATTAAATGTGAATGACTCGGTGTGTGGTTTTGTTGTTTTTTTTCCATGAGTATTTTATCATTTCGAATCTACGATTCATTAAACTGTGCATGTTTATGCTGATATTCTAACTAACTGTTTTGTTTTACAAAAGCAATCGACAAATACCCTTTTCAAAAAAGGCTATTAATAACGGGAAGTAGTATTGACAGAGTGATGTAACCATATGTGTAGGAAAATCAATACATTTTGCAATCTTTGGGAGGTAATTTCTATTCTGTCAAACTAAAACAAAAATAAAATAACAGTTGTATACAGATACGTATTTCAGTAAATGAAAAGGATGAAAATTTTATATATATATAATTGTTTTAATTACTCGAATTTCCATAATAAAATGTAGAAAAAAGTTCACAAAATTTAAATTATTTTCAATCATTAATAAATTTTATATATTTAAATAAATTTATATACATACACACACACATTCATACACACACACACACTGTTGCTCAAATGAGACTGAAGGATAATAGAAAATAGTAAATGAAAGTAAATAAGTAAATGTATGTCTAAACCCTTCAATCTCATTTAAGTTACCTTATATATCATCAGCTTCTTTCTATCCACAGTTGAATGAAAACCTCGTCCAAAATTTTCCACTTTAATCGATCCAGTGCTTTTCTCTATCATTTTATTCTGACGAATTTCCTTTATTTTTCTATATCATTTATCTATGGGTCTCTTCATGGGTTTTCTTTTATATCTAAATTCTCAATCAGTAACTTTCCTTGTTAATAGGTCGTCCCCTCTTCTTGCTATAGACCGGCCTATTTCCATCTAAAACTTCTCACTTCTACTATAACATCCCTAACTTTTGTTTTCGTTTTGATCCATTGATTTCTCTTTCCATTTTTCCTTTTTATTTTTTACATACAAGTTTACATGCTTGTCTGCATTGTCTGGAGTCATTGAATCATTCTGACATTCAAGACTTATGTTTCACTTCTATAAGTGAGAATATATAGGACACATTAATCAAAAGCTTCTCATTTTAAACACATAATATGGAAATTTCTTCTGATTTATCTCCACCCCATTTTTATTCTTTTATTTATTTCAACTATAAATGTGTTTTTAGTGTTAATGGGTTATCTTAGATATACATTATTTTCAAATTCTTGTTTTACCTTTTAGTTAAATTATTCTTTGATCTGACAATTCATTTAACATTATTTTTACCTTTCGAGATATATCAAAAGATCAGTTTTTTAACCTTTTTTATCCAATTCTTCAATTCTATTTTCGAGCTTATTTGGATTTATCACGAAAATAATAATGTCGTCAGCAAATCTTAAGTGACTAAGTATCTCTCCATTTATTTTTATTCTTTCAGATTCTCAATTTAGTTTCTTAAATACTTTTTTTAACGCAGTTGTAAATAGTTTTGGTGAGATTGCATCCCCCTGTCCCATTCCTTTCATAATTTGAAATCTCTCTCTCTATTTCTCTCTCTCTCTCTCTCTCTCTCTATATATATATATATATATATATATATATAATATTATGTGTTCATAGATGTAAAGGTAGATAAATATTAATAAACGTATTTCTTTACAGGATCGTCATATAAAAGAATCCCACATTGAAGATACAGATCGAGAACCAGAAATAGATGCTAGTCAAGATTATCAACTTCTATTAGGATACGAAAACGCTACGCATACAGTGTTGAGATTTCGTCGGAAATTAGATACATGCGACGTTTACGACGTGGCAATAACGGTGAGTGTATAAAAAATTTATTCTCATATAAAACGCGTACAAAATATTTTTATTTCCGTAACACAAAAAAAATGTACCGATATATATATATATATATATATATATATATATATATATATATATATATACATATTACAGAACGATACGCTACGTGTATTATGGTCAATGCATCCTTTAGACCCGAAGCGTAGTGGTTTAATGGGCTCAGGCGCATTACCGTCGCAAAATGAATTGATAAAAGGTGTACAAAGTATATATTTAATGCAGCGTGTAAATCAAGAAGTACCAAAAAACGAAGAAATCGTTAATACGTGGGAATTGCGCAATTTCCGCGTTTCGTTTCCTCTACCTGGAGGTTCTCTTCACTGGTGTCGTGTGTTTCAATTGCCTAATATAATAGGCAAACAACATGTAATACGAGTAAGTAAAATATGATATTCTGTTAATGATGCATTGTCAGTTTAAATTATTTAATTAACCGTATATTATTACTGTCCGTATCAATATAAAATCGAGAATTTTACTTAGACAGAAGTTACTAAACCGTGTTATCAATATAAATCAACAGCACCTTTTTATTTTATATTTTAAATATTGACTTTTTATTAGTATCGGTATTGATTTCAATAGACTTATTTGTATATAAATATTTGTTGATTTATTAATTGTATATAAATTAAGTTGAAAAATTTATAAATAACAAAACATAAAATTACAAGTATAAAAATAACGTCCGAATAAATACAGACCAAAAATATAATCGAATATTAATAATACAACTGAAACATAATTAATAAAGTTTTTATTGAAGAAGAATTCATTGCTGATTCACTCTTCGCTGGTTTCTCACGTTTATCAATAATAAAATTCCGCGCATATTTCATTTTTTCTTTGATCACAATGGAAAATAATAATTTCCGCAGATATAATATTGTTCAGTTTTTAGTTTTATTCCACGTCTTCAATATCAATTTCAAATATGAATATTTTTTTACTTTTAACGATATTAAATATGAATATTTAACTATTTTTAATAAAATCGTAAACTGAGAACAAATTTTATCTTATATTATTTTTAGTTATAATCTTAAGAAAAAAATAATATATTTATTTGTTAAATGGTATAAAGAAAATTCAAAGCTTATATAAACATTTTTATTTAGATGAATTTTAAGTCATTAATTAAATTTTAATTGTTCTTATAAAATAAATTTAATTATATATTTTGATTTTTTAGTTTAGAATTTAATATTATTTTAAATTTTCTTGTTAAATTTTATACAAAAATAAAAATAATAAATTTAATTAATAAAAAATTAAACTTTTTTAATTTTTTAAATTTTATATAAATAAATATATACATATTGAAATTATTATCCCAATATTAATTAATAATTAAATATTATAGAATTTTATTTTCTTAGTAAAAAAGTTATTCTCATTTTATTATAATATATTTAACATGGTTACGTTTTACGTAAATTCCGCTATAAATATAAACAATTCTCTGTAAAATTTAAAAATATATTCGTTTTGAATTTCTTTAAATAAATTATTGATCACTAATTTTTATTTAAAAAATAACATAAAAAATATTTTTATGTTAGGTAATTTTAATTGACAACGCAAAAAATTAAATCAAATCGCTCGAATTATTTTACATTCGTAAAACAAAATAATCTTTTACAGTACGAGCCAATTTTAGATGATACAGGCCAACAATCTTTAAAACATGCAGTATTATATGAATGCCAAAAAAGTAAAGAACTTTCAAAATTAGTAAATCAGCATGGCCAAGCGTGTTACGAATCATCAAGTCCGTTTCTGTCTTGTAGAACAATGGTTGCCCGATGGGCACGTGGTTCTGAAGGGTTTAGTTTTCCACCCGAAACCGGTTATCCATTAGAACCGTCATCGAACGTTTATTATATGTTAGAGACATATTATTCGATTTCCTCCGAATATCCTGTAAAAAATGCCGACAGTTCCGGATTAAGAATATATTACACACCGGAACTGAGACGTTATGATGCAGGAGTTATATCTGTTGGCATTGAACCAAATTGGAGACACATAATTCCACCAGGTCAACAGAATGTCGTGTCATCCGGTCATTGTATATCGGAATGTACACGACAAGCATTTCCAAATTCCGGAATACATATATTTGCTGTCGGTGTACAAACGAATAAAATTGGTCGTAAGGTTCGATTTCGACAAATCCGTGGCAGTACGGAACAATCGCCTATATCGACTGATGAAAATTTCGATTTCGATTACGGCGAATATAGACAGATAAATATGCCAGTACGTGTTCTTCCGGGCGATCATCTTATTGCGGAATGCACGTATAATAGTTTAGGTCGAACGACAATCACTTTAGGAGGACGTTCTAGTCGCGAAGAAACGTGTTTAGTAACTGCACTTTATTATCCACGTCAAAAAATGCTTACAGTTTGCCACAGCTTGCCTAGTCTACCGACTGTTCTTCATTCACTGGGTATACAAAATCTTCAACCGTAAGTTATATTTTGATTATATTCCTAACTTTTATATTTCATCATTTTTTTCTGTTCATAGAGTTAAATATGTAGTAATTTTTTTATTAAATATTTTTTAACATTAACAAAATATTGATAAGACGGATATGTTAACCCTTTTTTATATATTTTTTATACACACATTAAACAAATATTTTTTTTATTAATAATACAATAAAACTTAATGCAGAGCAAATGATTTTGAAATCAATTTTTTTAAAATTTTAATCCAAGTTTTTATTTTAATTAAATTATATTTTTATCACAGAAAAATAAATTATATCCAGGAAATTAATTAATTAATTAAATTATTAATTACAAAAGTATTATTCTTTTAATGATACAAAAATAAAATTGTACGAAAATCTGTTTAAAAGATTTCTTATAAATATTACTAAATAAAATAACATCTTTTCCTTGGAGTGATAAGAGTATACAGGAACTTAAACATATCCCTTCGATATAATAATTGTTACAGTGGTTCAAATCCTCTTCGAATATCAGCACCATCTGAACTAGCTGGTATGACACTTGAATCTCGTCTTGTGACATACGATTGGCAAAATCAGTTCAACATTTTTCAAGATGCTACGAGAAGAGGCTCTTTCAAACCGCTTTGTTGGTCAGCGAGTTCTTCTCTTATTCAGGTACGTTTCAATTGAATAATACTGCTATAATATCTGTTGAGTACTTAACAAAAATCATTTCTTTCGCATACATATGTTTTAATTCCTACTGTTTATCTCATTCATTTATATACATATATATTATTAATTATAAATTCTTGAGTATTGATAAAATATTAATTTTATGTTAAATATTTCATTTTGATTATTTACAAACTATTTTAGGAATAATAATTAGTAATTTACACAAATAAATTTTAACCCCAACACCACAATAGTTTATTAATAGATTTTAACAGAAAGGCTTTGATGATGATGTCGCCATCGAAATGCATTAGCCGATATAATTATAGACTATATAATTATAAATATTAAATGAACTATAAGTGATTATTGAACACTTTAAACTATCGTGGTGTTGGGGTTAAAATTCACTTGTGTAAAATGAATCAACCACAGTTCCAAAACAACAAATAATTAATAATATTAATATTGATTTATTTCAAAAATTGTTGATATCATCTTTCGTGTATTATTTTTTCTAAGCAATTTTTAAATAATTTTTTACATAAACATTTTTTAGAATGTTTTATATTTATATTTTCAATTTACTGGTAGGATATATACATTTTTTGTTACTAAATAAGAAATAAATGAAAATATTTCCTTGATGTTCAAATTCCTAAAACGTTATTTCTCTGGATTTAATTTTTTATTATAAAATAATTATTTTCATTCCCATGTTTGAGTATAACTACAAATAATATATATAGACTTAAACATATATTACAATTTTATCTCAATCAATAAATTTCACTAAATATCAAGATCGCCAAGACAACAAAATCTTATATTTCATAAAAAAAATACCACAGGGCACAGATAACATGGAGACTTATTCACCGAACATAACGCATTATTATCAAAAATCGCCACCGTTATGTGAAACCCGTATGAGGGGCGTTAATGTTGGCGCCACACCGAGTTCACATCTACCGACGCAACGACAGGACAACAACGGGAACCCGACAATGCACAGTAAAGTATTACGTAGTCCCGATTCTGTTGAACACTCGTTGGCATTGAGTGGAACTCGAACTTTAAGTGCGACCCTGCTGTCGTCTGTAGCAGTAGTGGCTGTGATTGTCGCGTATTATTGATTTGTTGAGTGTCCCCGCTCTTTTATACTTTTAACAGTCCTGTTCTTATACTTGTACTGTCCTGCAGCTGTGATATAAAAAATAAGATTTTGTTTTTATTTTTAAGAAACGTGTATATATTTAAGTCATTACTTAACATACAATGGGTTAAATCTACAATGAATTTTAATATCGTAAGTGTTACATAAATACAAATAAATACATATATATATATATATATATATATATATATATATATATATATATATATATATATATGTATAAATAAATTATACAGAGGCGTAAAAAATCCTTAGAATCGCCATTCATCTAAAGTCGTAAAATGTCTATGTTAAAATGTTTTCTTTAAATTTCAAAATACTTTTGTCATTATCAATTAATTAAATAAAATTACTTTTATTTACAATTAATTGAAATCTGCTAATTACATAGAATTGTGTGTGAATATCGTGTTTGTAATTGATACGAACATAAAAATCCTGAATAATTCAATAAAACTATTTATTAAACATTTAAAATTAAATCCGTGCTATATTTGGTTTTAATAGCTCGTAAATTTAATTATTGTTTGTACATTTTAAGGTATTTATACGTTTTAAATTCAAATAAAATAGCCATGATTATTTATTTAATTCTGATAGTAAATGTACTTATTTTATAATTACAATTTTGTTATACAAATGTTTGCGATTTTATCATTTATATATACATATATAAATATATATATTTAAATTTTCATTTAATATAAAAAATACATGTTATAATAAACTCACGAATATTAAATGATTTTATTAAAAAATATTTATTTACAAAATTGTTTTGAGATATAAAGAAAATAATTTTATAAAAGCTTCAATATTAGAAAAACTATATTTGTAACATGAAAATAAATTTATTTATTTGACAACAATAAATCTTATTTTCAATATTTGTTAATGATTTAGGTAGATATTGACAAATATAATAGTAATGACGCAATAGAAATTAAAATAATGTATGATGAATCATTATTATTATATTTTTATAGCTATTTTAGCAAATACTTGTTATAATTTATAGACACTTACGATAGATATTGAAAAAATATAAACAGAAAACTAATTACAGATGCATATATATCTTCTTTCCTTATTGATTGATTTATTCAGAGATTTCCCTTAATCTAGACCAATATTTTCATAAGATAGTAAGTCTAATAAAAATATATTTAATAAATGAAAACGAAGTGTAATAATATTTATATGTTTACTGTTTTATTTATTAAGTGACTTAAAAAAAAACTTATTTTTCAATTTCAATTTTTTTTAAAAAAATTAACAAGATTAATTATTTCTTTTTGTATTTTCATAGTTATTTTTGTTGTACACTCTAGAAAATGGTATTGGTTAACGAACTAAAATATTTCTTTTACAAATGTTCTATATATTTATATATATTTTGATGATACATAATTATTTTAAATGTATGTTTCATTATATGACAAACAATACATGTCCGATATTAAACTCACTGATTTAATCATATATTTAGTGAATATACAAAATGATTTTGTATAGAATTGACGTAGTTTTGTATCATTTAATAAAATCAGATAAAATAAGGTAATGTATTATTGTTTAATACAATACAATAGAAATTGAACAGATAGTTTGACATTTTAAAGGTAGAAATTTATTGATAATTTAATAAATGAATCATGAAATGGACAATACGAACCTTTTACAATAGAAAATTCAAGTTGTACAAGGGAAGTGTTTCATTTCATTTGAATATTTGTCTAGGAAACAACAACATATTTTGTGAAAATAAATATTTATATAAGAATTGTCCAATAAATATTTTGGTAATTTTATTTAATAATTTTTTGTTATTTGATCGTTTGTATTGAAGAAAACAAATTTGAAATTTATTATATAAATGTATTTTTTGTAGCATCATTATTTCTTCTTAAATTTTAAAAAAAGACAAAAACAGCAATTTGATGTAAAGTAATTACAAATTATTAAAATATTTTCATGAAATACGTAATTTCAACAAAAAGCTTTTTATATTAAATATTTTTAGAAATTCTACCAAACATTTTAATTTTATGTATCATTTGATGAAAAGAGATATTTTTATTCACCTACGCTTAATAATTCATCACATTTTAATACCATACACCTACCTAGCTTTTAAAGTAAAGAAAGACTTTGCTGACTCATAGTCAATGAAAATTTTATTCTTTTAAGATTTTTCCCATATTTATTCAAAAATACTATTGGTTATTTTTATCAAATTCATATATGTACATATATATATATATATATATATATATATATATATATATATATATATATATATATATATATATGTACACATATAGAACACGTTCCTCGTAATAGAATTGAGTGGTTGCAAAAATAGTATAGACGCAATAACATAATTGAATTTTCTATCTATTGGATGAGTTTTCGTTATCAAAAAAATTAACAAAGGCCATCCAATTATTTTGATAAAATGTGTTAAGGGAAATCCGTTTCAATAATATATATATATATATATATATATATATATATATATATATATATATGTATATGTATGTATGTATATCTAACACTATTTATATAATTGGTGCTAATTTTTTTGTTTACTTGTATAGTTATAATATATTTTATTAATTTCCTATTTGTTAGAATTGTTATAAACACGTCCTGTATAATGTAGATACTAAAACTGTGTACAATATTTTATAAAAAAAGCTCAGATGAAAATAAAGCAATACAATTATTATTATTAAGTTTCATTTTTACCTAAAATTTTAAATTATTTCAGGAAAAAATTAATAAATTAGTTAGTTGAAGATTTTATTTTTTATATTAACCGATTTTTGTTCATTCTAAAACATACTTTAACAATTCAATAATTTATGTATTAAAAATAAATAACTTCGATATTTAGCTGCCCTGTTTATTTAAAAAATTAGTTTTGAAAATAAATTTATACAAAAATTAATTATTTTGATTTTATTAATTTTCAATTGATATTTATAAAATAAAATTGACACAAAATAATAAATATGATTTATTTTATATTAAATGTAAATGTGATGTGATTTTCAAACGATTCTAAAATTTTATTAAAATAGATTTCCAAAAAACGATCATTAAATGAATATATCATTAAATAAAATATGGCTGTGTGAAATATTTTCCTTTCTAAGAAAAAATAAAACTGGTAAGTAAAGAATACAATTTTTTTTATTTAATAAAATATATCAAAAATGATACTTATATTTATTTACAACCATTAAATAGATTTAAGAAAGATTAAGTAATTTTTAAAATTACTTTGTTTATTTCTTAAGTATTTTATTTTTTATTTATTTTAATAATTTTTTAAAAGAGCTAGTATACATTTAATAAAATATTTGTAGAATATATATTTTTTAAAACTGAATTAATTGTAAAAAAGTCATTAATTGATTATACGTACATATAGGGTGGCCTAAATGAGATTGAAGGGTTTAGACATACATTTAATTCCTTTATATTCTTTAATATCCTCAAATATCATTTTGATCACCCTATATATATATATATATATATATATATATATATATATAATATAACACATATATACAATACGAATAAAGCAAAAGAAAAAAGAAAATTCCTAACCAAACATCTCTTTTTAACAGCGATGAAACGACAGTATATAAGTATTTGGTTCGTTTTTATGACATCGTAACTTTTATCGAGAGACAAACTGAAAAATAGACTTTCAGAAATGTCATTTGCAATTTCAGTCCATATGAGTTCAGACCGATAACTATAAATTATTGTCGAGTAATAGCTTGAAATAAATTATTCAACGGCACGAAAAAATACTAATAAGACGTAAAATTAGAAATGAAGCCATGGATTTTTACAGGTTATTTCTCTAATTTTTAATCTACGAAATTGAGTATACAAATTTGTCAATTAACGTATTTATTTATAGTAATTAAGTATTTATTTAATTATTCTAAAAAAAGTTGAAGTATTTTTTTAAAAAAAATATTTATAATAAAATTTAGTTATTGATTCACTTTATATAACTGTTAATTTGTTATGTTCATTTTATGTCATCATATGAGTAAAGTGATATTTTTGTCATTTTTGTTGTTACAAAATGATAGCTTAATGGTGAAAGAATTTTCTAAAAAACTCCAATCAACTTCTTGTACAATTCATCGACATCTGAAAATGATTGGTAAAGTTTCTAAGCTGGATATCTTACGAATTAATCTGAAGTAACAATAGACATCTGCTCATCTCTTTAGATTGGAAAATAATATTCTTTGAATCGAATTATTATTGGTTACAAAAAATGGATTGTTTATAACAATATTAAACGTCGAAGAAAATGGATTAACCCTAATTAGATATTATTTTCATAACTAAAAAGAAGATTCCATTCAAGTAAAAATATGTTGTCGGTTTAGTGGGATATGAATGGAATTATCAATTATAAATTTTGTGACCAGACAATCAATTCATCATGAAAGCGTTGTATTGTGAACAACTAGACCGACTAAAGCAATTTATCGACGAAAAAGTTCAACAATAGCCAATAGAAAAACCTAGTTTTTTTAATCATGACAATGTCCGAATTCACATGACACGAGAAAATCTCCAAAAACTAAAAAAAACATCTATTCCGAAATTTCCAAAATCACGTTAGTGGGAAACAGTTTAATACAGAGTCTAATATTCGAATAAACTCGATTTGTTCTTTAACGTAAAACCAATATAATTTTATAGTCAGGGTATTAACAATTTAAAATTAAGATAGCAAGAAGTTTTGAGTAATAATAGAAAAAATATTTTGGACTAAAATTAAAATGTTAATTTTTTTTTATTTCATTCACAAATTTTCTTTAAAAAACGCATTATTTAAGGGATGATTTAATATTATATATTTTTTTTCAATTTATTTTTATAAAATTCATTAGATTTACAATTTATATTTATCAATTCAAAAAGATACGATTTCCAATAAAAACTTATAGATGATTTCATAAAAGAAGAATGTAAATAAAATTCCTGATATTTTTTTATTTAATCTTTTTTCCGTTATAGGTAACATAAACATTTATATATATATATATATATATATATATATATATATATATATATATATATATATATATATATTGAAAGTAAGGAAACTGGAAACGATATTCAATAAAAAATATTTATGATTTGAATGTAGAACTCAAAAGAAAAATACATAAAAACTGACAACCATATTGGTTACAATTTAAAAATCTATTATACAAATATTACGCTATAAAATAATATTTTATAATAGAGGGTAATAAATCATGTTCTAAATTAAAATTTGAATGTAACAGTAAAAGAACTTATATATTAAAATAAATCTAAAACAGCCATAAATTATTTTTTACAGCAAAATATATTTTATTGAAAAAACTTTGTAATAAAAATTAATGTAACATATATTTACTAAAAAAAATAATTAAAATCAAGGCAATATCAAGAATACAGTACAGATAAAAGTCTTTAAAATGTACATAAAATGTAAGTCAACTGAAGCCGAAAGACAGATTTCACGTATATTTGTTTTACAGAAATGTCGATAAAGGTAAGATTGCAAACTTTATTTATTTTATTTGTTTTTGTGTACATCTAAAGAACTACAATACAAATGCTACAGTCGTAAAATTTAAAAATACACTGTAGAATTTTAAAACACGTTCTTGAATTTTATATCTGAATGTAACTTAAAAATCAAATAAGATTCTTTTATAATTCAATAAGAAAATGAATACAATATCATTATTTGTCATTCTATATGATAATCATTAATATTATTATAAATTATTAATTAATATATGTATTTTATTTCATTTCTCATTACCACCTTTATAAGTCTCTCTTTTTAATGTACTTATTATGTAGAGTTATAAAAATGTGACGAATTTAATAATGACTGATTTATGTATATTTATTTCTTTGAAAAATATTAGATTTCTTTATTTCTTTTTTTTCAAAATAATAGTTTAATCCTGTTTTATGTTTTAATCAATATTATCTCAATTAATATCCCCTATCATAATATTTCAAATTAATAACGATCACATAAATAAACAAGAAATATATTTTAAAGTGTATTATTCAATAAAAATATATCTAGCAGAATTTTTCAATAGGAAAAATTTAAAATATTCATAAAAGTTGTTCAAGGGGGCCCAAATGAGATTTAATAGTTTAGACATACTTTTACTTGGTTACTATCATTTAGTATTCTTTACTACCTTTCAGTCTCATTTAGACTACCCTATAGTTCCAATTGTATAGGGTTATCCAAAAATGATGCCTAGATTTGTGTTTTATTTAAAAGAAACAAGTGTATGGTTTCTTTTTAATAAAACACAAAACTAGATATCACTTTTGGATGATCCCATACATTAAAAAAACAACTTTAATGAAAACTATTTAAATTAAAAATCATAGTTTCTTGAAATTTAATTGAAATATAAATTCTTTCAAAATTTTAGAAATACATCTTGAAAAATTACTTTTACGTGCTTAAATATTTTATGATTCAAAAATATCTAAATGCATAAAATAATTTTACTTGCTTAGAATTTTTAGACATTTAAATTTTATCTTATTTTTCATTATATTAACTTTAACCGTAATTCAATTACTATTTTTTCATCAAACAGGATTAAATAACTTTTTATAATGATTTAATTATTATTTTATTTTTTTAATGACACAATCGAATTTTTAAATTTAAATAAGAATTCTAATTTTATTAAATTCTTATCTGAATTTTTATTAATTTTTTTATATCCTTATTTATTAGATAATTTTGATAATTTTACACCTGTAAATCTTTTAGTAACTCCTGTTCATATTCAACTAGAATATTTTTTATTTATCTACGCAATTTCACGATCTATCCCAAATAAATCTGGAAAAGTAATTGCTTTAGTTATCTATTGCTATTTTTTAAAACCTTTAATTATTATATCTACTGAAATATTCTGTTCGTTTTTAAATAAAAAAACAATTATCCAGTGTATTAATAATTAATGTTATTTAATTGATATTAATAATTTTTTCCAACTTGATGGACCTTTTTAATTCCTCTTTGATAAAATTACTTGTTCTAGGAAGTTAAAAACTTATTCAATGACTTTTTTAAATCTCCATCTTCATATTTTTTTTCTTTTAATAAATGTTTTAGCATCAAAAATAAATAGCATTTAAAAACTATTATATCTAGAGATTATTACTGTTCTCTATTATCTATAAGAGTCATTTGGGTTACCCTAATTAATAAATAAAATAAGAATATAAATTCAATATAGACAGTTTCTAAAAATTATTTTTCCATATTAACAATTTAATAAAAAATGTTCAAAAACTACAGAAATTAATTTCTAATTTGTATACAAAAACCCTTATAAACAGTTTAAAACAGATCAATCGTATAATTGGTATAAATTTTCAAACCATATACCACACACTAATATTGTTTATATATAATCCCCAAATGAATAAAATTCCGATAATCAGACAAACGAAGAAAAATGTCTGTCTACATGTAATTTTTGAAAGTGTACACACGTTGTGGTCATTATTTGTTTCTTTGCGTGCACACGAACTCGTACAAAACTGCTCTATACATACACATATATATCATGTTAGTGGTAAGAATAATATTATTTGAGGGTGCATAATCCAATATTGGGAATCTACAGCCATCGAATGCATGTGACGCTGAAACAGATTAAAACCACCCCAGCTTGTAAATTGTATTATCCAATGTTCGCCTCCCTACTTTACGTTATTTGTATATACATATATATTATACATGAAATTTGACTTTTGTTGCAACGTGAAGTGTGATTACTAATGTATTTTAAATGTAGAGAAACACATGCTGTGTATATATATATATATATATATATATATATATATATATATATATATATATATATTGAGTATAACGAAAAAGTAAATATCAAAAAATGCACGTTGTCCAGTTTCATTTCATTAATTATCAAATTTCCAAATTGAAACGTAAAAAACACGTGTACTGTTTTTCAAAAGGGTTAAATGTTCATATGTTACACTGACAATTGAAATTAGGGTAGAAAATGCAGAGAGAACAAAATTTTACAAATATCGATTTAAAAATATTGGTTATGAATAATATTATGAACTATGTCAATTTTCAATAATGTTATGATTTCTTTTTTAAACTAAACTATTTTAGTTTTATTTTAGATAAATATAGTTATTAGTTTTTTAATTTATTTTTGTATAAAATATATACGTGTTAATTAAATTCAGGAATATTTATTATATGAATAAAAAAATAATTATATTAACATTTTTGATAATCCAAATTGTTTAAAAAATTGGGAATAATTTTTCAAATATAAACAAAAAAAATATGATTTTATTAGTATTTATATTTTTCTAAATTAATAATCTAAAAGTCAATAAATATTTATTATTTATGAAAATATATTAATAAATTGTAGACTGTTTATATTTCAAAAAATATACACTAAAAAATTACTACAAATTGTTTAAATACAAAAAATATTACTCGATATACTTGATTAAAAAAATAAAAATCATGAAATAGTCTAAAACAAATAATCGTTTTTGTTTAATTACACTTTTAACTTTTCCTTAACGTTTTTGATAAAATTGTATAAAAAATATATAGCAAAATGAAGTAATAACCATAAAATTTAAGAATTTACTGAAAATATTTAACTTTTAATTAAAGAAACTAAAAATTAAATTGTATGAGTGAAAATAGAGAAAAAAGAATCAAATTACAAGGTTGGATAGTAGCCAGACTAGGAGAGAAGAGAAAGAAATGAAGATATTAAATAGAAGCAGGTATTTAATAAGCGACTAAGTGAAATTCTTATGAGGGAAGGTCTTACTAATAGAAGATCTTACTTTTTGATTAATATTTTATGATTTATTATACAACTTACAAGACGAAGATTTATGACTGAAAGAAAATCTTAGAAAAAATTAATTAAAAAGTATTTTCATATTTTTAAGTTTTCTTAATTAATTGTTTAATTTCCTTTAGGGTATTTGAGTTACTTTTTATTAATGCAAACATGATTCAAAATGAATATATTTTAACGAGGTAATATATTTGTAAAAAAAAAATATTATTTTATATTTCAACTATTTGTTAATATAATTACAATAACTATTTTAATATTTTTTTATCTGCTATGAATTACTCAAAACAAATAAAATTAACTTTTAATATGCCTTTAGTTTTTAGAAAGAGTTTTAATAATTTTTTTTTGTATTTTAGACTTTTTTAGTAAACTAAATTTAATATATTTATATTTATATTTTTTAATTACGAAATTTGAAATCTGACTCTTAATTCACATTTATAAGAATAATGTACAATAAATTTTTATCATGTACTGTTAATTTATTTTTGAATATTTTTTTAGTATTGTAAAAAAGTAATTTCTTTAATAAGTGATTTAATAACATCTAAAAAGAAAGTAAAATAGCTAACATTTTTGTTATTTCGTAACTAGATATTTTTATGTAAATTTATTTCTTATATTAAAAATAAATATAATTTTTTTTCTGTAAACTCGTAAAATAACAAAGTAATACATTAATTTTTCATCTATTTTTATAGAATAAAATATGAATAGTATTTATTTATACCTAATAATAAATAATTAATAAATTATTAGTAATTAATTATTTAATACTTTTTTGTTACAAAATTGAAAAAGTTATTCATTATACAAACATGTTAATAACATAGTTTTGTATAAATTTTATTATTATTAATTAGAAAAATAATACTTTTATAATTTTATTTTGAAATGTACATATATTAGTACATAATAAGTTTAAATTTTGTTGCTTTGTCATAGTATTTTTCATTTTAATGCATATATTCATTGAATTTATTAAAAACTAAAAACTTATTTTAATACAATTTAAACATTTTTGTTTTCTACAAATTTTAGTTATTATATATAAATTAAAACTAATCCCTGAATTAATTTCAAACTGATATATTAAACTATTTTTTAACTTTTAATAAAATAAGAAATATTGAATATATATATATATAACTTATAAAATATTAAATATACAGGGTGGCTTGAATAAAAAAAAGGTTTATATATATTTGTACATGCTTACTAATATTTTTTATTTTCCTTCAGTATCATTTGGGTTACACTATATATAATTATTAAAATTATTCATATAGAATATAATAAATAACACTGAAAATAATCTTTATAAAATATTTTCAACATTTTTTTGTTTGAATATATATAAATATTATTAATTTTAGTACTCTTTGTGTTTATTTAAAAATGTAACTATGGTATAAGATATAACAACCACCGTAAAAATAATTGTTATACTCTTTATGTGTTTTAATTCCCACTCGAAGAATGCAATTAACAACACGACAAGAATCGAATTAGCAATACCAGTTCTCGTTACACGGCTGTTATTATTGTTATTAGGTGTGTTGAAACGTTTTACAAAAAAAGCAACGTTCCCAAAATAATAAAAAAAACTACGTCTCTAAGAATATAGAAAGAATTACAACATGTATAAAATTTGCATTTTGTCAATTATAATAATTAGGAATAATAATTATTAGTAGGATAGTATTTTTATTACATAGTATTCTACTCTTCATGTATGTACATATATATATATATATATATATATATATATATATATATATATAATCATATAGATGAATAAATTAACTATAACAATTCAACATGAACACTAAATTATATTACTTTTACTATTAAAACTTTAAAAATATGTTATTAAACTATATTTAAAAACTAAATTAAATTTCACACAAATGAATTTTTACTCCAACTCCACAAAATATTAAAAACACGATTATTAATTATTTTCTATTTTTTTGTATAAACTGATGCACATTTCGATGACAATGACATCATAATTAGAGTTTTGTTTTATAAAATCTGTGTTATAATTTTTTTATAACAAAGAGCTCTGATAATGGCAGCATTGCATCAAATTACAAATTAATTTATTTAAAAGAAATAAATAGTAAATAATTATAAAACACTTAATATTTGGTATATTGGATTGATTCATTTGTGTGAAAGTAAATTCGTCACAGTTCCAAAACAAATAATGTCTAAATCAATTTTTCAAAAGTATTTTATTATTATATAAATATATTTTAATCATAATTTTTTTCAACAAGAAAAATGTTTAAAAATCACGAAAAAGTGTTTCATAAATATGGAATGCGTTTTTAAAGTCAATGAAAAAATTAAAGTCTAAATTGTATAATATAAATTAATCATGTACGTTCAACAAACATTCCTCACACTTAAAAAAATTATAAAAGTATTCAATAATCTTGTTATTCGTATTTTATTTATTATGTGTATTTCGATGGTCATTTTATCATCATCAAAAATGCAGTACATCTGTCGAAATATTTATTAATAAATGAAATGAAAAGTGATTATTAAATATTTATAAAATCTTATTGTGCTAGATGTTAGAGATTTATTTATGTTAAAGTAAATTATTAAAGGACTAAAAAAATAATGTTAAAATTAAATGTACTTATATAAAAAATATATTGAACAAAAAATAATGGATAAATAACTTAAATTGCTAGTTTCCGTAAAATCAACTTCAACAATTATACAAATTTTTGAAAAACAGTAATTGCAACTTAATAACGTTAAACCAAGTTTATATTCATAAAGTAAACATCACGTATTACATTATATTGCAAAGATATTTTAAAAGGTTCAAATTTTATTTTAAATTAAAATTAAAACTTCAAAATTCATTAAAAAATGAGACAACATATATATTTTCTTACTTAATTAATGAGTTATATGATTTTTAAACAAATCTTGAAATTATGGTACACGAAAAATGATAGAACGTTCTTGGTTATCTAATATTATATAAAATTCCAATTCATAAATTTTATTTAAATATTTAAAAAAAAATGTTTCAAATGTGTATTATATTGCGTATAGATAAATATGTACTTTATTTAAGTATCGTATGAAAATATGTAAAATAATATAAAAAAAATCTAAATTTTATATACTGGTTAGTACAACACGCTGAGTGACAAACAGTACCTCTTTGTTCATGAATATATTACACACTTTAAAAAATCGTTGCTTTACATCAAGAACATGTTACACTCTTTGATAATAATTTAAAAATCAAACCATTACAGTCTACTGTTGTATTGTTCTGAAATCTGACATTTTTTGTACTGAAAAGTGATGTGTTCAATATTGAAAAACAGAATTGAATACATGAAATATACAATACAATCATTTTTATCAATCCCACTGTTCGATTCTTGTATATATGCAAATGTGTATTAATGTGCAAAAAAAAATTGCTCGATTGCTATTCAGATATTTGTGTTATGTTGAGTAATTATAAAATATTTATTGATATATTTTTATACATTTTTGTTTCGAAACGTGAAATTTTAATTTTCCAATTTACATAGTTAAGTAGAAATATTATCACACGCGTATATATCGTATCTACAATACAATGACGGATGGATTTATTTCTAAAAATAATAGAATTTAAATTTAGTTAGACATTTTTTCCAGCAGACAGATATATGTAGTTAGATATACACATAATGTGCTTGTCTGTGAACGGTTTAGTATTCGATTGATCCAATATATTTGATAAATAATCTGTATAGATTTTTATCAACATTTATAACTGCTGATTAAAGTTTGATATATATGTTTTGGTTAAGGGGGATACGTTATTTATTGAACGTAAAATACATGTTTTAGATATAAAGGATAGCTTTATAATTAATTTATTATTTTATTATCACTATCTCATCAATAAAAAATAATAATCAATATTAAAAATCAAAAATAAACGTATTTTGCAATAGATTATTTTTCAAAATTGTTTTATACATCAAATATTTTTCGAATAATTTAATAAAAATATTTGGTTAGTTACAATTCAATATTTTAAATGTATAGTGAATTTGTAATATTTTTAACGCATTTCAATTTCGCTTACCTTAAAAGAAGTATATTTGGTTAAAAATACTGTCCAATCTTCATTCTGGCCAGTTTGAAACAAATTTTTATGAAAAATAAATAATATTTAATATATTTATAAAATTCGTTTTATTAAAAATATTTTTTTTTTGCAAACTCGTTTTTATTGATTCAAGAGTAAATATTTATTTTAAAAAACATTTTTATTATTAAAAGTAATATTTATTTATGATTTTGGAATGAATAATTAATATTCTTGTAATGTTTACAAAAATATGTAAAATTTATGAAATTTATTTTGAAGAATAATAATTTTAATATTTATTAAATTCTAATATTTAATTACAAGCAATATATATATATATATATATATATATATATATAAATGAAGGTGTATTTATATTACTTTATTAATATATAATTGTATTTTAGATTATTATTAAAAATGAAAGTATAATGAAAATATTAATGAAAATTCATTCTCAATTAAAAATAGTTCATTTCCTCTATGTTTTTGCATTTTTTAAGATTTCATCTTTATTCAAGTTACAATTAACACTTTTTAATATTTAAAAAAGTTACTAAAGAGAATATTATGGTAATCAATAAACAAAATATTTTTTTTATAATTTACTTCATATTTAAATATATTTTTTGGCATTTATTAAAAATAAATTAGAGTAATGATAAATTAATTATAAATATATTTACTTAATTTTTTTTGGCCATTAACAGTAATATAATTACGATTTATTAGGTTATGTAATATGAAATGTCGTATTTCATATTAGTTATTTTTTGAATAATCCGACAATTCATAACACAACACCTAATATATAGATATCGCAGGAAGTACTTTCGTTTCAATTTTAAATATTATATATATAAACATTTTTTTTATTTTAAAAACGATTTATAATCAATCGTTACATATTAATTTATATCTAATCATAAACATTATTTTATTATATTGAATGCAATTTTTGTAATAAATTTTCAAACTTATAAATATTTTATATTTTCATCTTAAAACTGAATGTAAAACTATTCAACTTATTGAATGATGCAAAAGAAGTTTTAAAATTAAAACAATTTTAGAATTAGTTCAATTAAATTAAAATAATATATTATCTCTGCTCAGTAACAGTCATTATTATGATTTTTGTGCAATGAAGATTTAATTACCTTTAACAAAGAACTTGTACTTTATCCTTGAAAAATAATTCTAAGAAAACGGAAATGGGCTGAGACAAGTAACGAGGATAGAAAATAAGTTATTGCTTGTACATTTTATGTATTACATAGTGGTGTCAGTAAGCTCCGCCTCACTAAATGTAATGGAGGGATTGTACTAAAAAGGGGGACTGAATAGAAAAAAATGTTCAACGGAAGGAAACTTTTCTAGTTAAAAATTTATTTTTTGATTGATTGATTGTTTGTGGTTGAAAAAGGTGTTAGTAATTAAGGTTACATGGTATTTAGAAAAAAAATAGTTTAATAAAGACAGTTGCACATTTTTTTTATTTTTAAGAAATAAAAACACTTTTTTAAGGAAATTTATAACACCTGACTATAACACCTGACTGTGTTAAGAACTAATTCATTAGTTAACTACAAGCGAATATTACAGATTGTAAATAATTATTTTTGTTTATTAAAGTATATTATACATTTCTGGAATTATTTGGATCAAAATAAATCTTTATCAGCAAATATGCATTCTTTTAGAAAAATAACTGAAAAATATATTTTTTAAATTAAGCATTCTCTTAATTTAATTTGTAATATGCTTTATTGCAGATATTAAGAGAAATGAATAAATGAGAGAATGTTAAGCAAGATTACATTACATTTAAATTAAAATTTTATAAATAGATTCTAGAAAAGAAATACGTCAGTTAATAAGTATACAGAGAGGAAATTACGAATTATTTACTGGTATATAAATAAATAATTTAGTAATATTTGTAATAATTCAAATAAATTATTGCAAATGGTAATAAAAATAACACATGTAGAATTTATTTTATATATATATATATATATATATATATATATATATATATATATATATATATAAATAAATAAAATTATTTAAAAAAATATTTTCACTTTAAATTAATGGTATTTTCTATACTAATATAAAATTAAATATTAAGAAAAAACATGTATTCCAATTGTAAAATAAGGTTTCAAAATTAAAAAAGAATAACGTTTCGAAAAATATTTAAAAATTGAAGAGAAAATTATGAAAAATATATGTTACAAACAAAATTTATAATATTAACTAGAATTAAAAATAGTTGCTTTAGATTCTGAACTTAAATAAAAGATATATATATATATATATATATATATATATATATTATATATATATTATCTTCCGCTTTTTTTTTTTTTGTACATAGCTGCGAAATTCAAAAGACCAGAAGGCGGAAGGGAGATATTTGCCAACTTAATATATATATATATATTTGTTTGAAATTATTGAAACAATTTTAAATAAATAAAGCATATTAAAATAAATATATATTAAAAAATAAATATATATTAATATTAAAAATAAATATATATTAAAAAAGAGCATGTAATTAATTTGTAAAACATTGTAGTTTCAAAATCAAGAAAAAAAAACATTTTAAAAAACATTAAAAATATGAATAGAGAATTATGAAAAGCATACATTATAAACTAATATTAAAAAAAAAACTAGTATTTAAAAATAGCGTGTCTTAGATTCTGAATTTGAATAAAATATAAAAATAAAATTTGATTTACGAAAAAAGTAAAAATTAGAAATATTCATTCTGGTATTCTTAAATTTATTTCTAAATTTCCTTATGGTTGATATTTTACATATAGTAACATATAATAATTTAAATTATTATTTTTTTTTAAATACGAATTGTTGTAATTTTGTTTATGTTTTTTATGTATTTGTTTTCTGTATATTTATTTTCAAAAAAGAATAAAGCATAAGAAGTATTTCTAATATAAAAATATGACAAGAAATTTGATATTTTCTTTACAGAAATTTAATAAAATTTTCTGAAGAATTTACTATTATTTTTTAGCCATAAAATAGTTTACTTACTTTAATATTACACTATAGAAAGAAAGAAAAATTTACAATTGAATTTTATTATTAAAGTAAAATGAAAATCGTTATACACACACACACATGTGTATATGTATATAAACACATAATATATTGCTTGTAGGTATATATTTGTTTGACAATTTATATTTCCATAGTATTTACATCTAAATATACTACCTGCAAAGAGGCACTCCTTTAAGATTCTCAACATTAGGCTAAATTAGAGTACATTACATCGCGTTTCGGTTCAAAGATTAAACTGAGATATCTGACCCAAACGCTGTCCGGCGCAATTGCCTAATAAACTCTGTCCCTGTGCGGCAGTTGTAGTTAATGTCTACCTATTTATTCTGTTACCCCTTACTTTAAATGGCTTCTTTACGATGCCTGATTACCAGTTAGAACGTTTTTACTTGGTGGGACGTTGAGCATCTTTTAAACGGTGTTTTATATATAGCTAAGACTCGCGTCGGAATTATATCCGTGTTCTTGATTTTCAACAGGACGTCGTAATACGTAAATGAAGAGTCTTGTAGACTGACACGAACGCGATTAAAAAGTAATTATAAGTGTTATAAGAATTAATTACATATATATATATATATATATATATATATATATATATGTGTGTGTGTGTGTGTGTGTGTATGTGTTTGTCTTTATAAATTGCCTACCATTATTGAATTACTTTTTTTTTAGTAAAAACAAGACTTTGTTAGAATAAAACAAATCTAATTGTACATAACTGATTTTTGTAAAACTTATTTTAAATTACAAAGCATTTGAAATTGTTAACAAGAAATTTGTGTTCTTAAATGAAATAGCAGCCATTAATTTAATTTTATTTCAAAGAATTGATTACTTATTGTATCAATAAGTATGTAGTGATAGTTTAATTTCGAAATAATTATATTTCAAATAATTTTGAGAGATTGCTTTATTGATCAAACCAAATCAGAATATTTAAACTAGAATTTTTTTAAAATAATTATTAATGGCGATAAATTATATATATATATATATATGTATATATATATATATATATATCAGCCTTTTTCTATCCACTGCTAGGTAAAGGCCTCTTCCAAAATTTTCCACTTCGAATAATCCAGTAATTTTTCTTTTATACATACATACATATATATATATATATATATATATATATATAATTTTTTAAATAATTATAATTATTTTGTATTAGCATTAAAAATATTTAATATTTCGAGTAATTATTTTTGAAGTAAAAAAATAATTTGATAATAAATAATTTTTCTATCAAAATATTTGTATACGAAATTTGATATAAACACATTAATTAGTGATTAATATTCCTTAAAAATTATTTAATAAAGAAACTTATTTAAAAAGGTTACACTTACTCTAAATTTAATATTATTTTTAAATTATTAATATATAATTATATTTTGATTTTTCGAATTGATTCTCAAGTTTAAAATTTTGTAATTAGATATTTGAATTAAAATTGTCATTTATTTATTTCTGTGATGAATATTTTTTAATTATTACTGTTTGTAACTAAAATCATAAAATTATCTATAAAGTAATATATTTAAAATTAAGATAGAATTGAGTTGATAAATTGGAAAAAATAAAATATTTAATCCAACTTTATTATAATTTATTAAATAATTGTTTGCAATCACAATTTATATTAAAATTATATGTATCAACTATTTTTAATTAATTGAATTTTAGTTATTAATAAAATTAAAACTATAATTAAATCAATTGAAATATATTTTTTTATTTTAGAAATAATAAGGTTGAAATTTAATATACTACAGTAAATAATCTTAAAAAAGAGAATTTTTGTAAATTAAGTTTAAATAACAAATGGCTGAAATATTTTTATAAAGAATGAAAAAAATAATCTTTCCATTTTTCTCTTAATGCAATATTTAAATACTACTTTGAGCAAATTCTATAAAATTCTATATTTAATATAATAATTTTCTCAATTAAAAAAATATATTATAAAATTTCGCATTTAAATATTGTATTGTTAAAAATTAAGAATATTAATTGTTTAAATAGAACTGATTTATTTTCTACCTATCCACCTTTTTATCCCTTTCTCTCTCTCTCTCTCTTTATATATATATATATATATATATATATATATATATATATATATATATATACCAACGAAGGAAACAAGATAAATATTTTTAGGATATTGACGTATTGGTTTTATTTTGTTAACTAAAATGTTTATTTTAAACCTTTAAACCGGTGTATATTAAAGCAAATATAGATTGCAAACTAGAGATCAGAGAATATTTAGTGAACTTTTAGCTAAGCACAAAAAATAGGTAGTGTCGTGTAGGCGAAATCAACAATAGCGTCTCAATAGAAGTTCAAATATCTCTGTAAACAGATCATGTCTTGATCGACTGCACCGTGTCATCTTGAGTGTACAAACATATCAGCTTCTGCACACAAATATATGTGTAGATGTTACAAAAAAGTATGCACTATTCATCATAACTAAAAAGTTGTATTCGTTCCAGAACGATATTGTACAGAAAATCGATTTTGTGAATATGTATTTTTTTTTAAATAAATACTATTGATTTTTAACTCAGTAATTTGTTTTAAAACATATTTTTGAAAACAATTCAAAATTACATATTTCAACTGAATAATTTTTGATACGTTTTAACAGTATAATTTTTGAACAGTTTTGTATCTCAGATAATATTTAAAACAAAATTATATATATATACGATATTAGTTAAAAATATTTTTTTAAAAGGAATTAAATATATAAAATATTTTATACTGAATAATTAGTTACATTTTACTGTTTTAATTAGAAATTTATTTTATTTTCAAACAGATTGATATTTAATGAATATAGAAATATCAATATCACTTACAATTAATATCAATGATATTTAATAAAAGAAATAAGAAGAAAATGGAAAAAAATATTACCAAATATATAAGTATTTATATTTTTTCTAAAGTTTTTTCCAAGATTTAAGTATAAATTTTAATAAAAACATCAAATTAAAAAATAATTTTTGTTAAAATTTTTGTTTTCAATAAAAAGTTTAGTATTTTCACATAAATTAATTCCTAGTCAAAATGATACTATTTTATTAAACAGTTAGATAATTTCACAAATGAATTGTCACCTCAACACCACAAGATATTAAAAAGTGTCCAATAATCATTTATTGTTCACTTTGATTGTTTATAACAATAATAAGCTAATGTGCATTTCGATGGCAATGCCAGCATCATCAGAGTATTAGGTTATATTTTTTTTTACTTTTGGCAATGATGATTTATTATTTATAAGAAAGAAGTGAATATTTTACCATTTCAAAACAAATAATTAAAAATTATTTACATTCAATTTTTTCTTAATACACATTTCGATATCCATTCTCTCAATTTCAGAGAATAGTTTATAAAATTTCTTACTATTTGTTCTTGTAGTAAATTCACTTTAACATAAATGAATTACTAATCTCAACAAGATTTCATAAAAGTGTACCGTAAATACTTATATTTTTATTACGTACTTAAATTATTATTTTTCATCAATTTATAGTTTCTAAGATCAGAAAGTTTATGAATATTTAAAAAATAGGTTAATTATTTCTATTAAACGAGAACGAGGTTAAATTACGACGAGACGTATATAATATAATTATATGACGATGACTATATAGCAGAGTCGAAAGGATTTTAGCTTCACTTGACAATATTGGCTGCGCATGGTAGGTAAGTACTATAGAGTTTCGGGTCTGCTACAGATTTATTTACATCACGGAGGCGGTTTACTCAGGACTGATGTGTGATAAGTACGAAGGAACGTTAGCAAGCACTACACGCTTATGTTTTAAGTGCGTGCGGCATATTGGTCTCTAGATAAACAGTAGTGTTCTGCATAATTTCGGATAATCGTGTCACTTTAAACAATTTTTGATTAGACTCCATTTGTTTCTACTCAACGTTAATGAACAAGCAACATTAAAGATTAAATACAAACAAACAAGTTCCCTTATTCCTCTTCATATCCATATAAGCCGTTTTAAAAATATATGACATGTGTGAGAGATTATTAATATATATATAATATATATATATATATATATTCATATATATAGTTTAAATTAGATTTTATAAAGAAAAAAAATGTTAACTTAATATTATCATTTTTAATATATAATTTATCATGATTTTTTTAATTTTTTATTACGATTGATAAAACAGAAATGTTATTAGAATATACTAAGTAATTTGATATTAAAACTACTTTAATAATTTAATAACAAAAAATAACCAGAAATGCCGAAAGAATTTTCACGCAAAAAAACTAGACTTAATTGCCATAAAAAAAACATAACTCAGTTAACCAAGATTGTAATAAGAATAGTGTAGCAATAAAAAATGTTTAATTTCGTTTTATATTTTAACACAATAAGTTACTATTTACTTTGTTTGTGCATAAAAACGATAAACTGATATGCATTTCGATGGCAACACCATCATCATCAGAGCGCCGTATTCTTGTATTTAATTAAATTTTATATGCTTTAATACTGAAATATTATATTTAAATAAGTTTTATTAGCTATTTATAATTCAAATAATTTATATAATAACCCAACCCAAATATATATTTTTTTAAAAAAACATGTATGATAAATTTAGACTAACATAAATAGAAATTTCTGAAAATCGTGTCATTAAAAAATATTTTATTATAAAATATATATTTTTGTAATAGAGAGAATATTTTAGTATTAAAAAATTTAATATTTAAAAATAGTAAAACAACTACGGTTAACTTACATTTCCTAGCAAGTATATAAGAAACATTTATCAAATTCGTTTATCATCTTTGAGATGATATATTGCTTCAGAAAACTTTAAATTAAATCAAATAGAAAAACAACTGTTTATATATGAAAAAGTTAAATTCAAAGGTTTTTATTTTAAAATATGAATAAATTGAAAGGGAGAGGAAGAGAGATTATTAATAAATAATTTCAAAACGTATCAAAATATATAATATAATATTTAATATATAAGTTTATATTGTAATTTACTAATGTTAATACAAAATATTTTCATCAGTTGTTAGTCAATAAATAATTATTTAACTAGTGATACTATGTATTAAATAACGAATAAAAAGATTCTTTTTTATTTACAGATATTCTCGAAAATATAGTTTAAAAAATGTTATATAGGGTTATTCAAATATGACGCATAGATTAGTGTTTTATTAAAAAGAATATGTGTATAGGGAAACATATGTATAGTTTCTTTTTAATAAAACACAAATTTGACTCTATACATATATATATATATATATATATATATATATATAATGTGTGTGTGTAAATAATAATTTATAAAATAAAAAAATGGTTTAAAATCAAGTGAAATTTATTTCCAAATAAAAAAATAGTTATATACGTTAATGTAAAAATTAATGGAATAAATGATAAAACAAAAATATTTAATAAAATTAATGTTTGTTATATCATACCAAAACAATTACAAACGACACTTAAATACAGATTTATTTAAATATTTATATATATATATATATATATATATATATATATATATATATATATATAAATATATACATATAAAAATATATTATTTAAACATACGCCATAATGTTTAAATCATTATAAATTTAATATTCAGCGAAATATAATCTAAAAAAGTTTAACTTTGTCGTCATTTAAATCTTCTTTCATTCAGGGTTTATTTGAGAGAACTGAACAGGTGAAAATCGCTTGACGCTAAATCAGGACTATAAGCGGGATTTGGTAGTATTTCTCTATGCATTTTCCTCAATGTTCTCGTCGTTACAGTGAAGGATGCGCATTGCCTTAGAAAAGCAGACATTTCTGATTGATCGACTTCGTCTTTTTAACGAAAAGCCGGCTTTATTCAAGATTCCAAAAGTTCTGAGCAATAAGCCGGTTAATGTCTCGTAGTTAAGTTCTAAACTAATAAATTAATGTTTAGAAAGTCCAAGAAAATAAGTATTTTGAAATGTTAAAATCTTTGTTGTTTTAAGAAAGTATTTTGTGTTATTTATTTATATTATTGATTTTAAATAAAATAAATATAGTCATTTCCAATAAATATTTGAATATTATTTTTATTATTACATATATTAAAAATACTTAATAGTTAAGCAATTTGATACTAATTATCAAAACAAGTTTCGTATATACAATAAAATTTAAAAAAAATTATATACATTTTAAAAAGTAAAATTAATTTATATGTCTATATATATATATATATATATATATATATATATATATATATATATATACTTTATAAATATTATTTATAATTTTTTTATTGTTGATAGTGCAAAAGTATTATATATTGAGTGTTAAAATTATTAATAAATATTTATAAATGGAACAGTAAATTTTTTTTCAAAGGATTCTTTAAATTTTTATTTATCTGAATCTACATAAAATTATTTCACTAGTAATAATGAACAATGATTATATTTTGAATTAAAATTAAAACTATTAAATACATATATATATATATATATATATATATATATATATATATATAGTCGTTTGATAAGTATGGTTAATTTATTTATTGTTTAATTTAATTAATTAAATTAATATTTTAAATTAATTTTCTTTACTATTTTGCCATACTTATCAAACGACTTTTTTCGTATATATATATATATATATATATATATATATATATATATATATATATATATATATATATATATATATATATATATATATGTATATATTAACTTTGAACATTTATATTATATTAATGCAATAATTGTTTAAAATTTTACTAAAACTTCATATATTAAATTTAACAAGAATTTACAATTAAACTCCTGAATGGAAAATGAATTAAAATGTTTTAATTATAAACAAATTTTAGTATTCTCATAACATGTATATATATATATATATATATATGTATATATATATATATACATTTTACATATGCGTTTACGCATACATTTTCGTTTTAAATAAAGTGGTTATATGTATCATAAATAAAATTATATATTGCTAAGCAAAACTTAATATGGCGTAAATATTTGATCAGAATTATATCAACATCGATTTAAATATATACATATATATATATATATATATATATATATATATATATATATGTACAAGTTGATTTGGAAATTTCAACTCTGTAAACTTTATCTAACAGTTATTAAATATTTGTGATCATTTCCAGTTCGTATGATGATGGATTACGAACTTGATGGAATGCTGCTGTCTATGGCTGATTGCTTCCCGCTTTACATTAATCCTCTCCGCAGTTTCTGATCCGCGGAAGTGATCAATTTATAACTTTCTTATACGTGAAGTTCCACCTGAACAAACAGTGAATTGGCTCAAGTTAATCTTCTTCTTTCCGAAATGAATTAATCAAGACGTACGGCATATACCACAAAAATAAAAATATTCTGTTACCGAAGTTACCGAATACGATTTATTATCATTTTTTTATATAAAAATGATATATTAATAAATATGAGTATTTCACAGTTTTTATCGATAAAGGAATCGAATAAAAAATTGTTATCTGTGTCAACAGAAATATGTAATAAATTATGTATAACATCGTAAACGCAAAACAAACACCCAAATATTTATACAATTTTATGTACACACACACAAACACACACACACACACACACATATATATATATA
Source organism: Neoneuromus ignobilis (assembly GCA_029203775.1). Classification (NCBI taxonomy): domain Eukaryota; kingdom Metazoa; phylum Arthropoda; class Insecta; order Megaloptera; family Corydalidae; genus Neoneuromus; species Neoneuromus ignobilis. The sequence continues at coordinate 13,675,874 of CP092087.1, forward strand.
TATATATTAAATTAATACATATACACAACAAAAACCTAAATGTAAAATTGCTTCATAATAAAAAAATGTGTGTGTAAAAAATTATAAATATATATTTTACAAAAATTGTATTATTTGTGATATGTACATATTTTTATTAATTTAATAATATATAAAAATTAAAAAAATATATATTTAAAGCACTTATTACAAATTTATTTGATTTTTTCTGTCAATAAAATTTACATTATTTACACAGAGTAAAAAGTTTACTTAAAATAAAATTGATTAAAAAATTTTTTTTCTAAAACAAATATAAAAATAGTTGTTCAAAAAATATTATATCATATGTATATAAAAACTTTATTCATTTTTTCTTAATTTTTTAATAATTATATAAATGAAACAAAAACCGAAATAAGAAATCCCAGAAAAATAGTAAAAAAAAACGTACAGACAAAGTACAAAACGAAAGTATAAGAAATTTGTATCAAATACAACCAGTGAACGAGTGGATTACGGTTAGAATCCAAGAGTGGAATAACAAATCGAAAGAATGAACGAAAATCGTTTAGTTCGATTAGTAAGAGACAAATTAAGAGGGAAACGATCTCGAGAAAGATTAGTAAGAAGATTGAAGGAACTATGGGAAAGAACAACAATAATCTTATAAGCAAGTAAGACAGAGAAATAAGTATTGAATTTTTTCCAAAAAAAAAATATATGGGAGAATATTTTTTGCGTTTGTAATTTCTATTCAGAGCAGTTTTTAAATATTTACTTTATATAATATATCTAATTTAATTTTACAGTAATTTTATTATTAAATCTACTCGAACGATAAAGTTCATCATTATCACATTTAATACGTGTGCATTCAAATCAGTAAGCCGCTGGCTTGAATGAAGAAATTTTCTATGTGTTTTATGAGCTGTGTAACTGAAATATGTAAATAAAATACAGTGGATTTTTAACTTTTTGTAATAAAATATGTATCTGTATATATATATATATATATATATATATATATATATATATATATATATATATATATGTATGTATGTATCCTCCTACGTCAGAAAATGATAATTGAAATAATTATCTTCAAGAACAATAGTTTATGGAATATTAAATACGCGAAAATGGAAAACATCGCTTGTTATAAAACGTTCAAGCAGAGCATGGTTTGAATTAATGTAGTTTTTCTACGTAGTTGCGGAACATATAATGAGTTCCATAAAGTTTTCGTTAACATTCTTTGTTCTAATATGCTATAGAAAACATATCTCTTTACATTTTAAAGCATTACTTATATACACATTTACTTGTACAAAATTAAGTTTGGCAATATGAATAAAAATCATGGAATATTCATGATTTATGAAAGGATTTTATTAAGTTCCGTAAAGTAAATTTCGTTATAATAGATATACATGTATATATATATATATATATATATATATATATATATATATATATATATATATATATATATATATATATATGTAGTCCAAATGAAACTGAAGAATAATAAAGAATAGTAAATGATAGTAAGCAAGTAAATGTATGTCTAAACCCTTCAGTGTCAATTGGGTTATATTATATTTAAAATATTAAGTTCATTGTATGCTTCTTTATTTTTCCAAAAAAAATACAAATGAATATTAAAATATTTTTAGGATTAAAATAAATTCATTTTTAGTATACAAAGTAAGCTTATTTAAATATTACTTTTTATATAATAATTAAGAGTAATCAATAAATTTCAATTAATTAATATTAATAAATTTTGAAATTGTTCTAAAATAATCTAAACCGGAAATAACATTATAACGTTTTTAATTTAAAAATATTTTAATAAATATTTAAAATACATAATTTAAATTTTTTTTATAAAATAAATTCTCTAGTTGTTTATTCAAAAGAATATTATTATTAAATTTATTTATATTTTAAACATTTTTTTTAATAAAAGACGTTAAAATCGCAAATAATGAAATAACGAAAACTGAAAGCAATTCAATAAATTTTTTCCATTGTTTCGTTTTTAAAGATAATCTTTTTTTATAATATCAAATAGTTAAAAAAATATATAAGGATGATTTTTTTCCTATTTACTGTTTGAACATTTAAAAATATAACTAGCACTGAAAATACTAGTTTGAATATTTAATGCCATAATTTTTTATTCTACTATATGCTTATAATGTAAATTTTAAATATTCTTAAGTATAGGGAAATAAATTTGAGAAAATATTTTATAGTTGCGGTTTGAATTTTATTGTTATTTAATGTTATATATATAATTGTTTTTTACAAAAGTATGTCAAAAAACGAATAAAAATCTTGAAGAGTTCATAAAAATCTTTATCTAAATTAAAAATAAATATGACGTAACGAAAAGTATTTCTTTAAAAGAAAAAAGTCGACGCGAATCACTTAAAGTACTGCTGCTCAAATGAAAATAAGCTTAAGAGCGTTGTGTCGTTTAAAGATTGAAAAACGGAATATAAAATTTTTATCATTCAAAATGACAAATTATCAATTCAAATGAAAGAACCACTTAAAGAAATTGTCTTGTGTTTTTTCTGCTGCAATTAGTTTTCACAAATATACATACAAAAAGTGTTTCATTAAAACAATTAAAAATATTTCATTTTATTTGTCAGAATAGAATTTGATTTATGGATGTACAATATTTTAATAATATTTTTTCAAAAATCAACAATATTCTATTCATTAATATAATTTATAATATATGAATATTTTTAGTAGATCAGAGTAGTTTACATGAATTTCATTGAAAAATTAAAAATAAATAAGAGTATTTCAAAAATATAAAATTGATTTTTAACGTATATTTTAATATATATATATATGGTTATGTTTAAATTAATATTGATTACAAGCAACTAAATTATTGATAGAATATGAAATTGAATTTCTTTTTACAAATGCATAGTAATTTGAATTAGAAAATTAATTTTTCTTTTAAAAAAGTCCACATTTTTATATTATTTTAATGTTACTAATTAAATTATAAGATAATATAAGTAATTTGTAGAAATAACAAACATTATTTAAAATAGTTTGATTGAAATAAAATTTATAAACATATGATTCTGTATATGTACATATATACATACAAACACACACACATACATTTATATATACACATGTATAAGTATATGTATAAACATAAAATAAAATTATGTAAAACACACGAGAGATCTTATAATATTATCCACGCGGAAATAACTATCTATGTAAAATTAGCATAAGTGGATAATATCGACAAGTTCTCAACGACAAGAAAATAAAATTACGCTCACAATCTCGCAAGTAATAGTAACTGGCAACAGTTTTACTTTGCGCCTTAACAAAATTTAACAACAAATCTTGGTAGCACAATTTAGAAGTGGTCTTCACGCCATGCCCCTAAATTACTGTTACATTAATTAAAACTTTTAGCCAACGAGTTTCCGTACGTATGTTGTAAGATTTATTTCACTGTTGAATGATATAATATTTGAATTCGTTCTGAATTTCAAAGAGGTATGTTTCATTATGAACAAATGTTGAATTATTGTGAATTAGAAGTTTTTAGGTGTAATAAGTTGTGTTAGTTGGTAGAAATGGTCATTAAATATTCATTTCAGCCACGTTTGTATAATTTCATATTAATATTTTCAAAATAAATATTATATCTAGACATATTACTTTATTAGGTGTTTGTTATATGAATTGTTGTTAAATGTATATCATGCAAAAAATATACTTTTTTAAGTCTATCGATTTTAAATTTTCAAAATACACACAAGCAGCAACAGCAATTCTTCATAATCCATTGCTGAATGAAGGCCTCTTCCAAAATCTTCCACTTTGACCAATCTTATATCCCCCTCTTTCAGTTTTTTCTTATTTCTCTATCCCATCTATCCATTAGTATTTTCCTGGGTTTTATTATATGTCTAGATTCTTGATTAATAACTCCCTTGTCCATCAATGATCCCCTCTGCTTTCTAAATGACCGATCCATTTTCATTTCAATCTTTTCACTTTTGTCATGTTTTTTGCATGATTCATTCATTTCTCTCTAGTCTTTTCGTATAATTTCCAACATACATCTTTTCATACTTCTTTGTGTTGGCATGAACTGCTGAATCACTTTACCATTCAAGATACATATATATATTTAAAATTTGTATTAATTTTTTTGGACCTTATAAAATATTTGAAATTGTGACGGATTCATTTCCATACAAATAAATTATCACCCCATAGAAAATATTCACGAATTACTTTTTGTTCATAACAACAATAAGCTGATACGCATTTCGATGGCAATGCCGTCATCATCAGAGCACCGCATTATAATACCTAGACAAAATTTGGTTAAAAAAATATTTATATTTTATTTTTTGTATTATTTTTATCTCTATTCAATACGTCTTACATATTTACTCAATTATATAGACTGTTAAGAGCGCATTGAAATTTTCAAAAATAAACTATGTGTAATAAACTCAGACAAGAACCCAATGAATTCAAGTTTGTTTAACTTTTTACACTGTTAAAAAAATTTTTTTTGAAAAGAGACAATTATAAAATATCTGATACTAGAATATATGATGAAGTAGAAAATAAAAACATACAATTTTAACCTAAAAATTTAAAGTTATTTTATATTTTTTAATACATATAATTGTTACATCACTATCTTGACAAAGAAATAATTTTTTGTATAATAATCTGACATCATAACATAGAAATACAATTATTGATAGTGATTTATATTTGAATAAACCTTACAAATCATTAAATATTCCTATAAATTCGATTTAGTGGTAACAGTATTTTTATAACAATAAGCATACGAATATACATATATTTACACATTTTACATTTTCATAATGACAAAGAAAGAGTCGACCACTAATTAAAGATATATTAAATAAAGATAAAAATAATGTAAAACAGAGTATATATTTTTTTTTCAATCAAAATTAGTATAGATTTTATAACATGGTGCTCTGATGATGATGGCATTGCCTCTGAAATGTGCATCAGCTTATCGTTGTTATGAATGAAAAAAGTGAACAATGAGTAATTATTGAACATTTTCTCATATCTTGTAGCATTGAGGTAATAATTCATTTCTGTAACTTGTTACTTTTTATAAAGACTATAAAATACATCTAAGAATATAAATCATACTAAAACAATGATTACATTTAATATTTTCGATAATGTTTTATATATATAGTAAATTTATTATTTTAGTATTTATATTTGTATGAAAATTTAATAACAATAATGTATAACAAAATCGCTTTTCTGTTTAATTAATTATATTCCTTTGTATATTCACAAATCTGAAGTAAGTAAAAAAGTAATATATAATATATATATATATATATATATATATATATATATATATATATATATATATATATATTATATAAATTAACATTGTGCTTACAACTTCAGATGTTGATGTATCCTAACTACTTCCCCGTACCATGATTCTTGAAAAAAAAATGTAATTTAAATACAGGAATAGTTGTTTTTGTAAGTGGTTATTTATCAACGCTATTCGGCTACATTAACAAACGATCACTAATGATTCAAGATCAAAACGTAAAAATATGATAGTACATTAATTATCTTGACATTTTTCATTCACATTATAGATTTGTTCCAAACGTAATAAGAATACGATAATTTAGATTGAAATAAAATGAGCATATTATATATTGTTGGTTATTAATGAATAGTAAAGAGTAAGTTTAAATATCGTTTTATTGTAACTAATGAGTATTTAACGTGCTTTTTCTAATTCTCTTACATAAAGGTATAATTAACATTGTTCACAAGCAGACATATTTTGACGTTAATGTCTTGCAGCAGTGCTAAGTTATTGATTTACTCGCTAATGAAGTAACTACATATGCATTTTTTTAGTAAATACAATATTAATTTTTTATATTACACACATTAAAAATGTATTTGGACTTTTATTAAGTGGAAAGATTAATGATTGTATTTTTTCATGTTAATTATAACAATAACTGTACATTGTAGTTAAAAACATCTATGTACATAAATATATATATATATATATATATATATATATATATATATATATATATATATGTATGTATTTATGTATATTAACGTATCTGTCTCAATTGATATTTCCGGCTTAAAAATATTTTTCTATGTTATCATTAACTTTTTTAATATATATTACATTTAACTATACTGTTTCTGATTTTAATTTCGTTTTTAATTTTTTATTTATATAAATATTTCGAGATCACATTACAGCTTTACACTTATCTTGATCACAGAATGGACTTATTTTAAGTAATGAAAAAAATGTATAAAAACGACAATTAAGAGATACAGTACAGTCAGTAAAAAAGTATACTTAATTTTGTTGAGATCTCTTCTTAAGTACTGAGAATGTATATGGGATTTGCATTCAATAAAAAAACGCAAAACAAAAAAGAATTTAAAGATGGTTGCGCTTTTTTGCTAAATAGACATTTCAAGATAAATAATCCTTATGAAATGATTGAGTAATTGAGGTAGGAGGGATTATAAAGTAAACAAAAGTTCGTAGGTTCAGTTTGTATTTTGAAGTTTTTATGGAATATGTATTTTCAAAGAATTTTAATTAAAGAATAATTATTGTTCTTTTTTATATGAAAAAAAAGAATTAAAAAAAGGTAAATTTTTACAGATGTGTTTAGTCTTAGAATGTTTTTTCATTAGAATATTTTCAAAATCAGACTCACTTAATTAAAGCTCTTAAAAATGAAATTGAGAAAAATAAAATGTATTGATATAAAAATTATAAAATATGAGCAATTTTAACACAGAAAAATGTAAAAACTTTTATCAAGATGGGAATAAGTTGTTAATAATAATAGAAATTACATTGTTAATTAAATATCATGAAATAATATAAATAATTATTTTTTTTACTTAAAAACGAACTTTTTAGTAGATGATATATTTAAAATATTTTTATTTATTGTACATTTAAAAACTATATTTTAAAATATAATTAACATTTAGTTAATATATTACTTTATTTATATTTTGATAATAGTAATAAAATATTATTTTATTTATATTTTGATAAAAGTGTTTATAATTTTCAAATTTACGATTTTATTAAATAGTTAAAAAATGTCAATTTACAAAATATTGCAAAATATTTAACCATATAAACTATTTATATGATGGGTGTGAATTAAATTGAATACTGGAAAAAGTTTTACAGTTAATATTTTAAAAAAATACTAAATACATACTTAATTTTCAATTTTTCTCAATTAAAAAAATAATTCATTCACAAATGAATTTATATATAAAATAGAAAATTATTTGTTATAAGAAATAATTTTATATAAAAACTACTAGTATTTTCAATTTTATATCCTTAATTAATAAATCTTACAAAAATTAGCATAAAATTCTGATATGAAAATATTTTTATTATATTGTTTTTGATAAAAAAACAATTCGTTGTTCCTTAATTAATAATACAAGAATGAAATATTTTCTAACATATAAGAGGAATTTTAAAAAGAAGAAATTCATATATTATAAAATAAGAATATTTAATATTATTTAATTTAAGTGGAAACGCCTTACTACATTTTAATAAATAAGGTGTATAAAAAACATAAAGTAAAAGAAAATATTTTAAAAATTTGTTATAATCTTTATGCTTGTAATAATATACGTAGGTATTCGTGTGGAAATACTGCAATAAAATATATTTTTTATAAAAAACATTTTTGCAGATATTAGATTATATACTCACGTTATACTTAAATCAACTTCTATAAAAATAAACTGTTATCGAAAAAGAAGATTATCGATCTGATAATTTTAACGAAAAATAACCGGACATTTAATTTTAAACACCATTAAAATTCGATTTTTGTATGTTTTATTTTTATAAATATAAAAGTTAATTTAAAATAAAGAAACATTTTAAATAAACATTTAAAACAAATCAAGATTACGTCCTGGTATATGTTTAGAAAAAATCTGATTTCTTGGTATAAAACATTGAATGACTAAGTTTATTTATTTTTTTTCGTAAAAATTCGATTATTATCAGATTTCTAAAAATCCATAGTTTCAGTTGGGTGCGTTTCAATATTTACGTAATTATCTCGACATAATGGGGAATATTTGAATATTTTTCGTTTGAGATTGAGTCATGATTCATTTTAAAATATCTAGCCTTCATTTCATTACAGACTAGAGAGTGAATCATTATAGAAGTTCAGATGAAGTAAATATAGAGGTAAAATACTCGTATCTCACTAAAAATTTGTTATTCTTAGAAACAGATAATTGTAGTTTTTTTGTTAAAAGTTGGATTTTTAATATTAATAAAGTACTTGGTTGAATATTAACGAAGATTATATATATATATATATATATATATATATATATATATATATATATACACATACATGTGTATGTGTATTTATAAATTCAACCAAAAGTTATTTGTAATTTTTTAAAAAAGATTAAAAATGATTTATACATTGAACTTTATTTAGAGAAATATGAATAAATTTTATTTGAATTTCAATTCAAATTTTTGATGACATAAGATCTATTTTTTGATTTAATTTAACCAATTCTCTAATTTTTTGAATTCTTTTGGAATTTTCAAGAAAATAATATTATTAGCAAATCGCAAATTATAATCGAGATTAAATATCTCTCCATTAATTATTATTTCTTCCAATTCCTAGTGATATATATATATATATATATATATATAATATTATAAATAAATAGATAGATGTTAATAGTAAGTTAGAAAATTAAATTTACTATATCCATGTGATATTATTCATTGAAACTGTTTTTTTAAAAGTTTTTCTTATTAGAAAGAATAAGTAAAAAATAAAAAAATAATTAAAAGTAGTTTATAATAATTTACTTATTATATATATATATATATATATATATATATATATATATATATATATATATATATATATAATGTCTACGGTTCAATAATACCGTTGCTTTAATGAGATTGTTTTAAAATGTTATGAAGATCGAAGCTCATTAAGTATTCGAACTAATGGAATACTTAATGAAAGATGACACAGTTTATAAATATGGACTCGAAATCATGACCCGCTGGTCAACAGCCTATCGGCTATGACCGCCTCTTGTTTTCTTGTTATCTTTGAACTAATATATAACGTAAATGAAAAGTATGAGAATAATTAATCTACTATCATACTTTTATGATTTGATCTTGAATCATTAGTGAGTATTAGTTAATGTAGTGGAATAAATTTTACCAATGTTAATATCTACATTAATATATAATAATACAATATATATATATATATATATATATATATATATATATATTGATAATTTATTGTATTTTAATCTGCATAAAATTCTTTTCAGAATTATTGGTCTGATGATGATTAATTTATTTGTGTTTTATTTAAAATCAATATTCTATTGTATATTCTATATTTAATTAGTAATAGTATTTGCCTCTCTAAACAAATTACTTCTTTTTCTTAATAAATATTGGGTCGTGTATATACACACACACACACACACACATATATATATATATATGGCCCAAATGAGACTAAAGGATATAAATAGGATAGGTTATAGGTTATATATATATATATATATATATATATATATATATATATATAGGGTCATCCAAATATGATGCCCAGATTTATGTTTTATTAAAAAGAAACATGTGTATAGGGTGGTGTATAGAAAAATATGTGTAGTTTTTTTTTTGTTTCTTTTTAATAAAACACAAATATAGGCGTCACATTTGGATAATCCTATATATTTAATATTTTGTTATGTTATTACTCTAAAAATTTATATATAATTTATTGAAAATTTTACATTCATTAAAAAATAATAATTTTATTTAAAAAATGTAATTAATAAAACTATATCAATAATTAATTTAGTACACTACTCGAAAAATTTCGAATTTCACAAATAAAATCAAAGTTATTAATTTTTGATTTGATACTATAATTATTATAGTCACAAATAAATTATGATTTATTTTTAAAAATGTCTCATTTTGATTTACTTGTTTACAGTTTTTTATTTTACATTTAATAAAATGTTTTAAATGTATTTATTTATTTAATTCTGAAAGATTAAAAAAAATATAATATTTGATTGTAATTCCTTGTCATTCTATTTAAAATCAACATTTTCCATTTTGAAAATATATAGATATTTTTTTATCTTTTGTCAATAAGTTATGAAAATAATTTATACACGTTTGAAACTATCTAAATGAAATTCGCTTCAGTGTACATAATTGAATAAAAATCTCCCTTCTATACATAGACAAACGACAAACATTCAATTTAAATTGTATAGTATTATAAATAATCCATGTATTGATATGCGCTTGTGTACGTATAATATTAAATCTCAATCCTCTATTTGTGAAATGTTGAACATTTCATAAAGGAAATGAAAGCGAATGATAGAATCTGCGACGTTGGACGTACAGCACTAAATCCATCGAATTTAGCAGTCCATCGCTCGCCATTAATGTACGTATACATTTGTGTAAAATGTACAGAGTACCTAGAAACGTACACGACATCGAAGCTATAACGTTAACTTCAACATCAAAGGCATCGAACATAGATAGAAAATAATACGTAATATGCACCTATTAAATACATAAATGAAAATGTTGAAGTACGTCTCGGCATCCAGTCATTTGTATGAGCCGCGTTCCCATACAACATGATTTAATATCAGCCAAGTCATATATAAAGTCATTATGTTGGTTATTTAGTGTGAAATGAAGGCATGTACCTTGACGAATTGGTCTCTTTATGTACGTCGCATGTCCTTCGGCCCCGGACCGTTCAAATTGATTAATTAATCAATCAGCCACGACGTCTTAGCACAAAATGGAATGCTCTAGCGTCATTCATACACCGATTATTATTCTATTCAAAAACGATGAAGAAAGAAAACCATTATAAAGCTACCGAGTTTATAGTCTCATCAAGAATGCAGTTCTTTACGTACTGAGAATTTCAATTCGACGAATTTACTAAAGAACGAGAAAAATGTGTAATTTAAAATTTTCAAGACGAATTAGTACTTGTATTAAATATTTATGTTCTTCATAATATTAAATATTATGAACATATATATATATATATATATATATATATATATATATATATATATATAAATGTTAACGAATTAATTTGTACATTATTCTAAAAATATTTTTTCTTTATAGTTTATGACAAACTTACTGATGTGATAATAAACACACTTATCTAATTCTAGTAAAAAATTAAAATCATTATATGTAATTTTAATATAATTCTTTATTTGTTAAAAAAAATATTATTAGCTAATTTCAATACAAAAAGAATCAAAATTTTATATTTTGTATATATACGAGGGTTGTTTGATAAGTATGGTAAATTTATTTATTGTTTAATTTAATTAAATTTTTCAATTTAGTTTTTCTTACTTTTTTACCATACTCATCAAACAACCCTCGTATTTTTATATAGGGTTTTCCAATAAGAATATCAGAACTTTAACAGCTGGTGGCAGCCATATTTGATTTTTTAAAGCTTATTTTGACATTTAAACTCAATATAGTTTGGCAAATTATCATGGAACGTTTAATACTTCAACAACATTCAGAAATTGTAAAAATTTCAATGGAATTATTGAAATAAGAGTTTAACGAGTCCATAATTTCACGAAATGGACCTATCAATTGGCCATCAAGATCATGTGATTTAACTCCATTGGATTATTTTCTGTGGGATTATGTGAAATCATTGGTTTATGCTGATAAACCACCAACAACAAAAGCATTAAAAATAAACATTGAATATGTAATTCATGAAATTGGACCATAATTATGTGAAAGAGTAACTAAAAATTGGACTAAATGAATGTATTATCTCAAGTCATATAAGTGAAATTGTATTCCATCATTGATGCCATAAAATATGCTTAAAAAAAATAACTAATTAATTAAATAATTTTTATTTTATTTCCATTTAAACTTCTGAATACACTTATTTGAAAACTCTATATAAATAATAAATATTACTAAAAAAAACATTTAATTGATTTATTTATAAAATTATTGTATTTATAACTAATAACAAATTATAAAAGATATTTGCGAAAAATAAAAAAATATTTTCAAGTGTATAATATTTAATAACAGTTAAAATTTTAAATCAAAATTGCCGTATTGAAAATTATGATTAAAAAAATTTTTATTAAAAAATCTACGTATATTTCATATTTTAACTTAAAATTGAACAAGACACAAATGTTCAGAGTATATTTGTTGAAAATTAAACATTTAAAAAAAAAGTGCACACACAATAATCAATTGTAAATAATTCAATTAAACAATATGTTTGTGTAAATTAAGAACCTGATATAACCGTGCGATTGAAAAAAATACACTTTTAATTTGATACTTGACATAATAAATGCTGTTTAAAGGAAAGTGATGTGTCATTTTTGGTCTCTCTGAGCTGCTATTATGTTATAAATGTGCCCTATCACTGTTAAGTGGATGTTAAGAGTGTAATGGATATACTACAACAGTTGGTGTGGCTCAACGCGCCTGATTAAAGAGTGGTCGTTAATGGAGTTCTTTGTGCACTTAAAAGCTGTTAAATAAATGAATGAATAAAAAAGAACTAATACGTATATAACTTTATTTGTACGGTTCTGAGAAAATTTTTAATCTGCCTATTTTAAATATGTGGTTAGGTGTGATATCACAGAGGCTGTTATTTGAATATTTTAAAGATAATTGAAAAAGCGATGTATCTTACAACAAAATATATATTGTATCAATTACGACAAGTTGTTTTCTGAAGATAATGCTTTCGACCCTGTTGTTTTTTTTCTATTCAATCAGTTACGGAAAAGTTATTTTCATGTTTGAATGAAAAAGAATCGCTAAAACTTTGTAATTAAGTTTATCTCAATTTATTGATGTTGATTGTGTTATATACAAGTACGAGGAAACATGATAAGAGTTAAACAATTCTTGGAAATATTTATATTTATTTGATCTCTTTGAAGTATATAAAAATTAGATTATTTGTTTTCGAACTTGAAAACAAATTTAATATTTATTTATTTCTATACTTATTTATATATGTATCCATTTATCTATCTACCTCTCTCTCTCTCTCTCTCTCTATATATATATATATATATATATATAGAGAGAGAGAGAAAGAAAGAAAAGACATATACAATTATTTTTTTTATAATTGCAAATTATTATATTGTAAAAATTTTTCTAAAAAATTAAATTATGATTGTTTACTTACGATTTTTTATTAAATATTTAAATTTTTTATTATTTTTTTAAAATGATTAAAATAAGAAGAATGTCATCAACTAAATTTTTTTGAACAAAGTTAATAATTAAATAACAATACAAATAAAATTGTGTTATTTAAAAATTAATATTTTTTATAACAACATAATATTTTAAAAAAATTACAATGTATTTATATGAAAAAGTGGAATTGACTATCATAGTTTTTGCAATAAGTAGCAAATTTTTGCAGTTTTCGTAACAAAAATTTTAACATTTTTCTCATAATACATTTTGAAAATTTTTCGTACGAGATAAGTTCACCTTTTCTTTTTTTGGATTTTATAGCATTAATTTTTCCAGAAATTCATGCTCGATTAATAATGGATATAGCATTTATAATCGTATACTTGAGCGATACTTTTCGAAAAATAGTTTATCAAGAAAAATCGAGTATATTGTAGGGCCATGGTGGTCACAAATGACTACCAGCAAGATAAATAAACTATTTATGAGGATATGAACTTATTTAATCATATTACTCAATATTATATGTTTATAATAATGAAAATTCTATTAATGGTTCTCAGTGAAAAATATATAAAAGTTTCCAGGCAGTCAACGTGTTAATATTTAAAATTATAATTTTTATATAAATAAAAGTGTTTTTATCAAAAAGTATTTCAGTTCAATTATTTGAACTCGTAAGTAACGAATTATTAAGTAAATAACTTTTTAATATATTTTATTAATATTATCGAAAAAGAATTTTTATTCCTGAATATGTAATATGAAAAATGTATATACATAAAAGTATTAAAAATATAAAATTCATTTTAATCATTTGATTTAAAATGAAATGTATATTTTAACGTTAATGTTATAAGAAGAAATATTTGATAAAAAATATCGAGCAATACATTCAAAGCACTTGATATATAAAAAAGAAAAGTATGTACATACTTGAACGTTTCAAGTGAATATCCATTTTTTTAATATTGAACTTACAACTTCGTCGTAAAAATATCGTTTACACTGAATCTATTGCAGTTTCCAGTACCGCCATTAAACCATGATATGTTTTCACATTTCCAACGCCCATTTTCTCTTCCAGCCAAATAACTTTCGAGAACGTTTTGCATATTACACTTTAGTGTAGGAAAGTTTTCAAGGCAAGCAATGGTCTTGTGAGAATGAGATTCGATGCATTTGAGTCGAACATGTATTTTCAGACATTCACCTGAATTTCAAATAAAAAAACGATAATCAATGCATGCTCTCTTTTTACAATTGTCTTTATGTTTTCGTTTATCTTCTCATTTTAGAAATGTCGTTGTTTGAAATACATTAATACATTTGTTCTATTTTATTACACGAATTTGACAATTAAATTTACTACAGATAGTCAACTTTAATTTAATTCAAATGATAGAGAATGTTATGCGATTTTAATTTCTTTATATATATATAGATAAATTCTACTTTTTTATATTCAAAGATTAATTTTCAATATATTATTTTAATTATTTGTTTTATTAGAATAATTAGAAAAAATATTGCAAAATAATAAACAAGAAACCTCTGTATAACACGATATTGTTAAAACATGGTTTTGCTATTATATAATTGGATAATTTACTGTATAATATTATTGATATTTAAAAAAAACATATTTCTAATAGATAAGTAAAAAAATTAGTGTAATTTTATTATTTGTTGAAATTTAATCCTATTTTTTACTAGCTATTAATCCTGTAAAAACGATCTCGTATAACAAAATTTTTTAGAAACCTAACCATCGTGTTATACGAGAGATACTTGTTTCTATAAAAAAAATAATCTAAAGTGATCATATATAACTGTCCTTTTTTTATAATAAAATCATATGTCTTCATAGAGTCACATAATTTAAACTAATATTATATTTTTTAATTATGTTTATCATCAAAACGTTGCATATTGATAAATGCAGTAAATAATTTGTCTAATATTTTTTTTATATAAAATACATATTTCGTTATATACAATTTAGATAATTTTAATTTTCTTCATAATTATGTATTCCTTGACTCGATTTTTAACATTAAACTGATTTTTTAAAACAAACTTAAAAATTAAAATAATTCTCACATCTGCTTGATTTTATTTCTTTTTAACATATAAAATTTAAGTACTGACTTAATAACCTTTAAAATACAAATTTAATTTTGGAAAATTTGAGATAACACTTAAGATTATTTTTCATTATATTTCACTTCTACATATTCACTTTTTAGAGCATTTTTTTTATTTATAATACCAAATAATTTTCTCAGTTTTATTTATTTATTTTTTAAAAAACATTTTAATTTTTATTGACAATTTAAAAATAATCTCTTAATATAAAAAATAAATAATAATAAGGTAATAATTTAATAAATTATAATTTATATATATATATATACATATAAAAAGAAGAGAGAGAGAACGAGATACAAGAATAAATAAGAGTAATTAATATAATAGAACAAATAAAATTGATAAAATGAGCATAAACAGGATTTAAAGCAAGAAGTAAAGCCAATAAATGGTCAAAAATTATTATGGAATACGACAAGAGATAAAATGTGACAGGAAAAGATCCTATCAAAGATGGATAGATAATCAATATTATCTAAAGATGAAGGAAGGATGAGATTAACAGCAGGCAGGAACCGAAGGAAGAATTTTGGAAAAATATTTAAAATAATTTTACCCAAAAGTAGTCTGATATAGGCTTTTATAATAATGGTTATTTTAAACAATTTAATTTTTATATATTTTTGAATGTAGTAAAAAGTTAAAGTATTTAAATAATTTTATAATAAAAATACTTTCAACATCTATAAAATTAATGTATGTAAGCATTAATAAAAAATATCATTTCTATTTTTGTATTAAAGTACTATGATAGAAAAGTATTATAAATCGACAAAGTACTTTTTTTATAAAAAAAACATATAAAAGCAAAACTTAGTAAATTATTGCAGGAAAGTTTTTATTTATTATTATTGTTATATTAATAAAGACGTTAACATCGAAAGTGACGACTTGAACTAAACATTTTTTCCAATCTTTCATGTCAATGATAACATAGAATGTTTTATATCTTGACAAAATTGTTACTCTATTAGAAGCATATTTCTAGAAAAGATACGTAAACGAAATGATTTTCCCTCTTCTCTTCTAAATCAGATCTTCGAACAAATACTCCATCTCCATTCATTCCAAGTAACCACTTAGAAGTTTTTCTTTAAGTAAGATGGATGAGACATTGTGGCGAAAACATGAAGTTTCTTTTTCTTTTCTATACGTATATTTTTTTCTCGTTTAGTAAGAAATTATAAGAGATTTGTAGTTCTAGTCGTTACACTGTAATAGAAGTAAGATTCTTGTAAAATTTTATCTCGTTATTATCAGAACAAAGTAACACCTATTCAACGAAATCTTATGAAATATCATTTTCGTATAAATATTTCATCAAACGTAATATTTTATTTCAATGGATTCTTTTTAAATATAATAAAATAAAAAGAATTTTGTACGTGTTCAAATATAATTTCATGTATACCGACTGATTCTTATTTGATTAGAATTAATATAAAAAATAACATCAAAAGATTTGTTTTATAATCAAATAAAAACCACATCAGACTGAAACGTGGATATAAAAACATCTATACAAATGAACCGATCAGTGGAATATCTAAATTATATCGTATACGCTTCAAAGAATAATATAATGACCATATACAATGTATATAGGTAGCAAAGAAATCCGCATCATTTACTTTCGATTCCATTATAATAAATATCAAATACCTAATATACATTTTGTATATAACACGATTGATTTAAAAACCACAAAATGCATAGAATACACTTTTATACATTCGAACATACACGATTACATGTTACGTTCGGTTTTAATTTTCAAATAGAAAATAAAAACGTACAATTGACTTTTTTGCATTCGTGTAATACTACATAATGTTGAATTGGTTTGTTTATATTTTCACAAATGTTTTCGAAATAATATATATATATATATATATATATATATATATATGTGTGTGTATGTATGTATGTATGTATGTATGTATGTGTATGTGTACGAAACAATTTTTTGGAATTTTTTATAAAAAAAGAAACAATAGATATTTCAAAACAGAAAAGTTTATAAAAGATTTTTGTCTAGCAATCGATTAAAAAAGGTTAGAATTAACATTCACACACACACACACACACACACACATACATATAAATATATATATATATATATATATATATATATAAATATAGAGAGTGATCCATCAGGAGCGCACAACTTAATTTTTAAATAAAACGCATCTTTTTTTGAATAAGCGAAGATTTTTTTGAGCAATGAGTGTGCTCTCTTGATGGGACATATATATATATATATATATATATATATATATATATATATATATTCATGATATATAAGTGTGAAATTATGGAAATTTGTATTAGAAAAAAACAATGGATAATTGAAAATGATAAAATTTCAAAAAGGTCTTTATCTAGCAATAACTTACCAAAGATCACCATCATCAGTCTCTTTTTATTCACTGCTGGATGAAAGTTTCTCCCTTTTTTCTACTTAAACCAATCTAATGCCTTTTTTCCAGTCCATTCTAAAAAATTTTCACCCATCCCTATCCTATTTATTAATATATTTCTTCTTGAACCTTTTACATATCTCATATTCCTAATTAATAAATTCTCTTGTCCATCGATGAACTCTTCTTTTTGTTATATGACTGACCCATTTTCTTTTTTAATTTTTCACTTTTATTATAATATCTATAATTTTTATTTTCTTTTTAATCAATTCATTTCTCTTACTATATTTTCGTATTATTCCTAACATACATCTTTCCTCACTTCTTTGTGTTATCTGAAGCCGACAAATTATACTGGCATTAATGACTCATATTTCATTGACATAGTTAAGAACTGATAGGATATACTGATCAAAAACTTTTGTTTAAAACAAAAAAAATATCCGATTTTATAATATGTGAATTTCGTTTTATATATATATATATATATATATATATATATATATATATAGAGAGAGAGAGAGAGAGAGAGAGAGAGAATAATTTTTTTCTATCTGTTAAAAAATATGATCTTTATTTACACTACTTTTTCAAAATCGCAGTTAATATTTCAAGTAGATTGTAGTACTTTATACTGATTTAAATTCTAAAGTGATTTTTTTTAAATTCATTTTTAATTTATAAAATATAATTCTTTTATATAACTTCAAAGTGAGAAAACACATACATAATAAAATGTAAGTGTAAAACATAAAAGTGAAATGTATTTCATTTCATTTTTACGTTTTACACATAAAATCATATTTTCTTCGTAATGGAGATAAGTTTGTGATAGTTAAAGAAGCTAATATTTATTACACAGCAATATAAAGTTTCTATTTTATATGATCTTATATACATTTATTCGAACGTATATGAGTTCAACAAAAGTACTTATATCTAATATATTCCTTTTAATAATGCCTTAAGTCTTGAAAAATTATTACAATTTTTCATCTTTAGTATACAAAATTAATACTTTGTAGTATAAAGATTATTATTTTTTATTCATTTATACACATACCCACACGCCCTTATATATATATATATATATATATATATATATATATATATATATGTATGTATGTGTGTGTATGAGTGTGTGTAAATAAAATCAAATATTGGAAGTAGCAAAAAATATTTACATTTAATGTATTTTAAATAATCTATGATTTTCTTAAATAACTTGAATTTTGATTTCAGTCTTAAATTTCAATTCAAATAAAAATATATCACATTTTTAATGTTATTTCCATTAGCACAAATTTGTAATAATATTTACGTAATTTTAGTAAAATTATGCTTAAATATATTTAGAAAATATTTTCATTTTTTCAATACTTTTTGTATTATAAATAAATATAATTATTTATTCAAATTTTCATGTTAATTAAAAAAAATCAATTTAATGTTAACTTTGACGATATGAATATAATATGTTTTATTATTTATACAAATTACTAAATATATAATTTTCAATTAAATTAATTTTAATAATTTTTTAACACTACATTATTTGTATTAAAATTTGTATAAAATTTTTATACGTTAATAACTAATTAATTGTCAACAACAGATTAAATTTATACAATAAATAATAATTATTGCAGTTTTTGACAAAACAAACTTTGTAAATTTTTGTAATTTATTTTTAATATCCATGTGTATCAATAAAAGCTATAATTAATTTCTGAGCAAATTTTCTAATATGATTATCCTTACAAGTCTAAATTTATTTTTAAAATATAACTATTATTTTAAGTTTATATTTTTGTAATTATTTATGAAATGTGATAAAAAATTAACTAAATATATTGGAAAATATGTATAAAAAATAAACTAGTTTTATTGATTAAAACATATTTTAAATTAAATTCCCTTTAAATGTTTTAAAAACTAAATTATCTTAAAATTATTAAATATTTATTAAGCGTGAGGTAAAATGGTAGATGTTACAAATTTTTCAATTAAATATTCATTACAAATTAAATTTTACAGTGCATATAAACGTCAGTGAAGAACTCGTACTGTGAAAAATATCAGGTACATAAAATAACGTTTCTTTATTATTTAAGTACATACAGTTTAGGTCTTGTAGTGGTAAATTGCACCAATATTCTTAATGAAGAGTTATTTAGTTCGACTCGCTGTGTTATCACCTACATACATGAACGTATATTTGTTACTACAACAGGAAGATGCACGATAGGAGACAACTATAATTTCCTGTATTTCTCAACTACACCATTTGTTCACTTAAAATATCACAAATAATCTTCTCTTATATGTATCCAATTACTCATAGAACAGTTACTATTTAAACGTATATTTATTTTTCGTTGGCTATTTTATAGCATATAGAAATTTTAATTAAATTTTTTTATCAAAATTTGTAATAAAAAATTACAAATAATTTTTTTTGCTTCTAAATAAATACATAAATACAAATTAAATTATAATCATTAAAAATTGAAAAATTAAAACATGATTTTTTTAAACTTGTTACACATAAATATTTTATATATTAACTTTGCTAAAAAATGATAATTAGTAAAACTTCTTTATTGGTCTATTTATTTATCAAAAGTTTTATAATTAAAATAAATTTTAATGAAACTTTATGTTCATTAAATCTGTAACGAATTATTTACAAAATTTAAATAAAAATATATGAAAGTTCTTTCAGAACAATTTTCATAATACTTTTCAAAATATAATTATTGTTTTGAACTATTCAAGACTTACGATTATTCGACGTAATTTATAAGAAACTAACGAATTATGTATATATATATATATATATATATATATATATATATATATATATATATATATATATATAATTTTATAGCATATGACAAACCGAAAATTTGTAGTTGTTTTTAGGGTAAAATTGTTCGACATATCGTGACCATCTTAGGCCACTGCGTGACCTTAAGAGCACATGCCATGCTATTGAATATGCCCGCCAGCTTTGGTCGATGAGCTACACACCAAAACGTGTGTTTAACATTCGGCCCGTGAGCCATGGTCGCTTTTATACACACATTTTTCCTTGTATTATTTTATCACGCGATGACATATTTTTTTTATATTATTCAATTATACAATTTGACACTTGTATCTTTCTACTTTATCGCATTTAAAGAAATATGTAGGATAATACTATATTAACCTATATACAATATTATAACGTAATATTAAAAAAGTATTTATTTAATTCTACATAATTTGACAGACATTTGCCAGTAATCATATATATATATGGAATATGTATGACATCTTTTATATTTTCTTTTGATTATTTTCATCTGCTTCGAGCAATTTCTGAGGTAATTTTAATACATACACATAAATAAATACCTATATATATATATATATATATATATATATATATATAGAGAGAGAGAGAGAGAGAGAGAGAGAGGGATATATATGTATTTTAATGACTATTAAAAATATATAATTATTGGTTTTAATTAATGAATTATGTATTTAAATACAACATATAAATTATTAAATCAACGTTCATTTCAAAATGTATATTTTTGTAAAAAATACATTATTTAAATATTATATATATATTAAAAATATGTTTTTGTTAATAACATATATTTTCTTTGAATTTATATAAAGCATTGAATATTTGTAAAAAAAATATTTTGAATTGAAATTTATTAATACAACAACAAATTTCTTAAAACTTTTTCTTTATAATTCATAATTATATTCGATTTTCTTTATATTCGATTTTTTTAAATAAATTAATATACAATTGTAGATATCATCATCAGCAGCAGCCCCTCTCAATCTATTGATTGATTAATATCTGTCATAAAATTTTCTACTTTGAATGATTTTATGCCTTCCTCTTCTTGTCCACTCCAAAACTCAAAAAATAAATTTTCAAAAATTTGATAATAAAAATGTTTATTACTGAATACATTGTATATATATATATATATATATATATATATATATATATATATAGAGAGAGAGAGAGAGAGAGAGAGAGAGAGAGAGAGATTTGAAAATAACAAACAATTTTTAAATCTTAGTTTAATAATTCTAAAGAAAAGTTAAAAAATTAATTAATAATAATTTATTGTTGTTTACTTTAACAGTATCTATAAACATTTTTTTTTGTAAAATATAAATTAAAATTAAGTAAAAATAATAAGAAATTATATATATATATATATATATATATATATATATATATATAAATATATGTATATGTACATATGTGTGTGTATGTTTGTATGAGTACGTGTAAATATGTACTTGTAAATGTATTTATTAAATTTATCCATGTCTTCCATTAATTTTTAATTAATTTCGAGCGTGATTAAAATTTCAACGAAACAAAAAACTTCTCAAAAAATTGTGCACAACGACGCCCTTATACAGATTAACATATTCATACAAAAAGTTTCATTTTGTAAATAAACGTTAACCCAATAATCGTACATACAATATCATTAATTTTTAATTAATTTCGAGCGTGATTAAAATTTCAACGAAACAAAAAACTTCTCAAAAAATTGTGCACAACGACGCCCTTATACAGATTAACATATTCATACAAAAAGTTTCATTTTGTAAATAAACGTTAACCCAATAATCGTACATACAATATCAATATTGTACCATTATCTACATAGTGTGGAATTATCTGTTTTTCAATAATAAATCAGTAATACTCACACGTAAATGATCACGTATAAGCCTTCAAAGCGTACAATCAGTCAAACAGAGTGTTTCAATACAACCCACTGAGGTTTTAAAAGCAAACATTTTACCCAATAAAAACTTTCTTGGATGGAGGTAGTTAATATTGACAGAGACAGCAGCGTTGGCTAATGAAAACCTGAAGCGAAGGCTCATGTCAACAGACTTTTTTAATTATTTAAACATGTAAATGACTGGTAATTATGCATGTTCAGTGTAATTAGCCATCTGAGTGTAATGTTCTGTTAGTATAGGAAATCGATATATAGAGTATGTTGTTTTACTGCTTCAGTATTTAAAATTAACACTACTTTTTTTGAAATAACAAACAACAATAATTGTTTTCAAATAGAGTATCGATGTAACATTTCGAATTGAAAAGTTTTCTTCGTCGTTGAAATTTTTAATTTAATACATATATATATATATATATATATATATATATATATTAAAATTTTATAATTAATATCCAATTTAAATTAACTTCTGTGTCTTCTTAAAATACTTTCATAAAGAAATCAGATTTGTTTTTTTACGTAAAGAAGTTTTTACTTAAATTAAAAATATATTTATAAATGACTGAAAATGGGTTTCTTATTTTCTGATAATTTCTTCATGTATAATATTTTATTTTTTAATAAATAGATTTTTAATAATTGAAGTAAATCACATATAAGTTAATCGAAATGAGACTAAAGATAGTAGAGAAAATTAAATGATAGTAAGCAAGTAAATACATATCTAAATCTTCCAGTATAATTTGGAACAACCTATATTTACTGCAACTAAATTTTATATTTTCTGAAAAAAACCTTAATTACAAAAATAATCTCATCCGCTTATTATATGATTTAAGGTCTGAGTTTAATGAAGTTTCTAAAGTTGTTTTTAAATGAAATTTGTTATATACTACAAAGTTAGATTAAAAATCCTAATGAATTATTATAAATCTCATATTTTTTGGATATGATATTATATTTTATAAATATGTTTAATAAATCATTTTATATTATATTGTTTTCTATATTTTTTTAAAAAAAACTAATGTTTAAAACTTGAATTACTTTCTTTTACTATTAAAAACTTCAACATTAGTTACAATTAATATTCGTATTATAAATAAAGATAATCGGAATTTTAATTGTTAAAAAATGGTATTTCCTGACTTGTTATAAAAACATTTAGATACCGAATATAAATATACACATACATACATATATACGAGGGACGTTTGATAAATTTGGTAAAAAAAGTAAAAAAAAAAATAAATTGAAAAATTTAATTTAATTAATTAAATTAAACAATAAATAAATTTACCATATTTATCAAACAACCATCGTATATATATATATATATATATATATATATATATATATATATATATATAAAGAGAGATAGAGAAAGACAAAGAAAGATTGGCCCAAATAAAATTGAAGGGTTTATATATACATTTACTTGTTTATTATCAAGTAATATTTTTCATTGTCATTCAATCTTATTTGGAAAAGTATTTCTCTCTCTCTCTCTCTCTCTCTCTATATATATATATATATATATATATATATATATATATATATATATATTTAAAACATTACGAAATATTAGAGATATAAAAATATGATATTTTAGTTGTCTCAATTTGGAGAAATTATATTAATTTATTATATTTAAAACATACTTCAGTTTACTTGTTTTAATTAATTAATACCTTCAGCAATAATGTTAAACAAATACAGTAATTAAAAGTAATTGAAAGCTTTGTTTTTATACTAACTATTTTAAATAATTATATTTAATCTTATTATTAATTGAATATATCATTTTTTTAATTTAATATAAATAGATTATTTCAATGTATGAAAAAAGTTATCTAAGTATAATTGTCCTTATTAATTAACGCCTTAAGCAGTAGATACAAGTAAATAGAACATTTACAGATAGTTGAAAGCTTTATTTGTAAAAGAGAATGGCGCTGCAGGACTTGCTGTCCTAAACATATATTGTACATTTAATGATATTGTTACTTTAATATATAGTGACATAAGTTCACGAAAACTTCTCTCTCTCCCTCTTTCTCTCTCTCTCTCTCTCTCTTTATATATATATTATATTAATGCATTTTGAACATAAAGCTACATTTTAAAATTTAATTTTATAATACAGTGCTCTGACAATAAATAATTATTGAATATTTTTAAAATATCTTGTTGTGGTAGGGGTGAGAATTATGTATTATTTTAAAAATTTATATTATATTTTTTTAATAAAATTAATAAGAGATTTGTAAAATTAGACAATTAATAATACTTTGCTTTTGTAACAAATTCACTTTAACATAAATGAATTACTTGATAATAAATTAAGGTACTGATAAAATACAAAAAATAAATAAAAATGAATTTACTTGTTTGCTTTAGATTGAAGAATATGTCAAATAAGTTTATAATTAGAAAAGATGTTTTTCTTAATAATGGTTTAAATTAATTTGACTAAACAGGGATGTTTTTTTTGATATATAATAATATTGACACATTCTAAAAATAATTTCGTACAGAAAAGTAAACAGCTTTACAAAAACTAGCCTAAAAACTGAACGAGTCAGTCATTTCAAGACTCGGGTTTGTTCCCTTCGAGTAATTTAGTGACATTGGACGGTTACGTGTTTTCAGTAACGTTATATCGTTAGCAATATCAGAGAATGAGAAATGTCCTAAACCAACAAATCATGTATGTGTCTGTCTGTGAGGTTACCTAAATATGTAAATAATTCCGCAAAGCGGTTGAATCTCGTGGTCAATCCCACAGAGACATAATTGTGTGTACACTGCGCTCATATAACTTAACAAATTCCACGGCGTTTGTAACGATAAAATACAACCGTTTTGTGATTGCTTGAAAAGATTTACAACACCTTCGCCTGAAATATATTTTCATCCCCAAGGGTACGTTGTAATTTTTTTCTGTTAGCAAAACACTGTTTATTCTTTTTTTAATTGTGCCTTGTTTTATGACGGTATTCTATTTCGTTAACTAGGTTTTATGTTCAACGTTTCGCACAGTCTGCAAATGTATCCGTTGAATGAGAATGTTTGTGTCAATATTGTCTTAGGTATAAGCAGTTATATAGTCTTTGTTTTCTTTTTTTATATAAAAAGATACGATTAAATTTTGCTACCAGTTACTGCCATGCATATAATATCAGCTGAAATATTATATTTTCAGCATTTCAAAAAAAATATTTTGATGTTCACGGAAATGAAATTCATGTAATAATGTAATTAGTACATACTTTTATTCTTCTTTCATTTACTGTTTTACATTGTATATAAAATTATTTAAAACTTAATATAGGAATTAAAAAAAACTCTGCATTAAAAATCATTTTTATATACTTATATTTTTAAAATATACTACTAAGGTTTTTTAATGATTAATTATTAAAAAAAATAAATATTAATTAATTCCAATAAAACTATTTAATTCTCAATTGATGATATCAGGATTATCTAATTACTATGAACGTGAACCGAATTTTATTTGTAATAAAAATAAAAATATAAACTATACCATTAAGAGTAAATAAATTTAATTTATTTTTAAACATTTCTCACCTAAAAATGAATAGTACTTTCCAGATAAATATCAGAATAAGTAATAACAAAACTCAAACTTGATTCGTATACTCGCGTTAAATGTAATAATAAATTATAATTTCAAATTACTTATTCCATAAAAACTTCATATAACTCGCGTAATAAAACACAACTAAGACCGTCTTCCTCGAACTAAATTTCGTTATTTTTATTATAAGATAAGAAACGTTGTATTGAACGATAAAATCTGATCTGAAATTTTGTTTTTATTGCAAAGATATGAGAAACGGCTATTTGAATAAACTATAATAGTAAATTTGCGGGTTACATCACATGCACACTGTAGATAACTACAAAGAAACATATAATCATTTATGTCAGCACATACAATGTACGTATTGTCAATTTGTCTTTTAGTGTTAAGTTATTCGTATAAAGACCTTAAGAATCAACCCAGCCAAGATAACATTTGGAGTTTGATAGTAGAAATTTAAAATAGTATTAAATATTTTATATTGCTTTATTTAATTTATATACTCAATTAGGGTATTAAAAATGATAGCTGATTTTTCTAAATTTATTATTTTACAATAATATAATCGTGATTTTTAAAATTCAGTTAAAATTTAATATTATAATAAATATAAAATTCTAATAAAATAAAATACTAGTTCTATATATAAATTTTTACTTTATTTAGTTAAAAAATATATTTTTAATAAAATAAAAATTGATATTTATTTTTTATAAAAATTTCTAAAATATTTCAACATATATCTTAATTGTACCATTTTTTTTAATAAATTTAAAATAATAGGTCTACTAAAAAAATCTGTCCACTTAATGCACAATAATTTTAAATACGTAAAAAAGTGTTTTGATGAAATATATATCACTCACTCTTTTTAAAATTATATTTTAACATTAGTATCCTTCAACATATATTGAAATAAATGTTTTATCATCAATATTATAATTTATGACAAATATAAAAGAGAAAATATTTCTGCAAAAGCTCAAAAGTTTATAAAGACTTGTAAAAATGGTTCGAGAAATTTTAGAACGGAGACTTTAATCTTAAAGACGAACAAGACTCTGGAAAACCTTCTATGATTGATGATAATAATCTTTACAACATCGTGGAAGAAGACACATTTTTACTCACAGCAAAGATATAGTTGGGATATATCGAGGAGAAAAGTTCGATATATCCTAACAAAAAGTTTTAGATCATGTCCGATAGTTTAGGAAAGTGCAAAAGTATGTAAAATGGGCACGATATAAATTGAGTGTTAAGAATAGGTAGAATTGTGTAACCATTTGGTGATTTCTAATTTCACACAATAAAAATCGACTATTTTTGGAATGCCTTATAACTGGAAATGAAAAATGGATTACTTATAAAAATATAACGAGGAAAAAAGTATACTGCTAAGCTGGATAACCCGATTCATCAACATCTAAACCGAGTACTTAAATAAAGAATGTTGTCTATATGGTGGGATACGAAAGGCCCAATTTCTTATGAACTTCTAAAACGAAAAGAAACGATTAGTTCTAAAAAAAATGTCAACAATTGAATAATTTGAACAATGAACTGAAAAAAGATTTCAATTATTCTTAATACAAAGAAAGTTATATTACAGTATAACAACGTAAGAATCAGAACCCAGATGAAAATAGCACATTTTACAGCCGAGAAAAAATAGTGGATCTTGATTGGGAGGTTTAAATCATTCAGAAAATTCTATAGATATAATCTCTTGTGACTACTATGTATTTTTGGATCTACAAATTTTTTTTAATGGAGAAGTAGCTTTCAGAGAAGTCATTTTATCGAAGAGAAATTCAAAAACTTACATCAAGATGGGAAAAAATTGATAATGTTAATGGAAATTACACTTCTAATTAAATATTAATGAACAATATTATTTTTTATACTAAACAATATACATAATAAAAAAGTCCATTAATTAATAATTTAATTAATATAAATCACTACTCAAACATCATATTTTTTAAAAAAATGTATTTTTGCTTTTTTTTAATTGTTTGTAATTTCTTTTTTTTATAATTTCTGTTAAATTATTAATATTTTAAGTGTATATTTAATTTTTTATAATTTTTCTATGAATAAAGATAAAAAGTAATTAATTATAAAAAAAATTAGTTTCATCTTAGTAAAAATTAATTCAGTTCCAATACCTTATCATAAGTAATAAATTATTAATCTAACATATTACATATTTCTGTCCAAATTTCAATTAAAATTTTATAAATTTAGTACACTTGTTAAAAAATAGTACTGGAAAATATTTAGCACGTTTCCTATCAAACCGTTTTTGAGTGACTGTCATATTCAGGCCATGTGTACTGAAAACGATATATGTTATAGAGTTTGTTAACAGCAAAAATATCATTTGATGTGAAGAGAAAGTTTAGTGTGTACCAAAAACACACGTAGCAGAAAATTAGTTTTAAAAAGATAAAAAAAAATGTTATACACAAAAAGAATTGTTAAAAAGTAAACTGAAAAATATACAAGTAAATTAAGTTACTTGATATTTTATAAATGTATAAAAGTTTTTATCTCTTCAAAGAGTAAAATAGTGAAAAAAATATTTTAATGTTAATTAAAAAAATAATTTTTGAATTTATTTTTTTCTGTTCTTTATAATTATTCAATGATATAAAAATATAAATTTTATTTTTTACAATAATTTTTTATCTACATAAATTTTAATTTTAAATCTGGAATTTTCGATATTTCAAAAGTAAATTATTTTTTGTTTATATTTTTTTTATTTAAAATAATTTTAAGCAATAATTTAACTTTTAATTTTATTATAATGTAATAAAATTTAAAATATATTGTTTAAATTTTATTTCTATAATAAATAAAGTCACTATATATGATTTTTTTTAATTTATTATATTTACTTGAATGATAATAATTTTCTTAGAAATATATATTTTTATTTTCATGCAAAATTAAAATGTTATATAATTTAAGAAAAAATATTTTCACGTAAATGAATTAAAGTCATTGTTAAAAAAATAAATAAAATATTTAAAAACATTAAGTGAAATTATTCATCACTGTATTTTCACTTTAGAACAATTATGTTAGAATGATTCGTGTATGGGACGCTTAAGAATGAACTCATTCGTCGAGAGAAATTAAAGTGGCAAGAGTAGGATGCACACAAACACCCAGAATGAAGAGTGGAGACATTAGTAATGCGGACAGTTACCAACATGGTCTCGCTATTATTAAAAGGACTCAATTAAGCAACGTTGTAATTTATCGTTGGTTTAATCAGGTCGGTAACAACGCTTTTAATGTCCTGCCGGTCATTTCGGATTAAATCATAATCAGTTATATAAATGTTTTGTCGGAACACTGAACATACTTCGAAAAGAAAATGTACTTAAATTATACTTTATTCAAAATTTCAATTCTTTTACAGAAGAAACAATTCTTTTACATTTTAGTAGTTTTATTTTTAAAATTAAAATTTGCATAAAACAACTTTATTCACACCTAATATTTTACTTGATACATTTTTCAAGAGTTAAATATCTTATCAGAAATTATAAATTATCATGTTTTTAAAACAAAATGAGGTTATTTTTTAAAAAAAAACAACTAGAAAGCTTTTTTTTTAAATGGAACGTTTTTAAACTTATTAATATGCATTTTTATTTTTTTGAATATTTATTAAATAAATTATTTTTAACAAGCTTATTGTTTATTATTTTTTATAATTATGTTCTAAATAAAATAAAGCGTAATATTCGCAATAAGTATTTATTATATATTTAGAGTTTCAATTTATAAAAAGCAAGTTTCTAATATTATTTAGAATTAAGATACATGAATTCCATTTTGTGTTTTTTTTTAAATTTTTATAGTTGAATTTTTATTAAAAAAATTTTTTCTTGAAGAAAAAAATTTTAATTGACTTAATTTCAATAAAAATAGAATATTATATTACAAATGATATTAGTAGAATATTTCAAATATATTCTCATATAAAATTTACATCATTTAGTATATATTTAACTTTTGTAATGTAAGCAGAAAAAATGTAATATTTTACATGAGCCAACAAAAAAACGGCTCGAATTTAATAACAGCAGAAATTTAATTATTACTCATTTAAACCTTAAAAAAAGCCACTAATCTCACTTGTAATTTTTAACGCGTATACTAATAAAGCAAGTCCTTGCGACAAATTGCGTCACAGTGAATCCCATTTAAAGGTGGGTGGATGTCACAGTGCGCGAAATATTAAAATATATGAAAATATGGCTACAGAAGCTGGCAAGACGGGCGCACGTATCTCGCAAAACATAAAGCACGACGGCGAAAACTCTAGTTGCCGCGAGACGTGTGTTGTTTGCTGAACACACACCCCGCGGGACCGTTGATTGCAGTTCTTCAGTCGGGGATGTGTTAAGAACGTCACGCACGGCCGCACGCGAACGTTATAGTACGCCTACCACTAGAGCTACAGCGATACCAAAAACGTAGCCGTTGATAAACTGCTTAAAAATAATTAATGTCGTGAGTTTTGGCATGTGTAATTATTTTTGACACCTACGACGCTTCGCACGCCACACAACGCGACCGAATGCTCTTATCGAAATTACTTATATTTTATTATTATTATTATTATGATTACAAACAGATATATTACATTCTTCTTAAATATTACTCTTATCACTAATAACACCCAATTTCATTTAAATACGATTTTACTTTCTTTCCACGTCTGCAATATAATCAGTTAAAACAATCATTTTTCCTGGTTCGCAGATCGTAAATTTCATTCACATATTAAACAGTTACCTCCGTATATTTATTTTTATCGCTTTTGTGATAATTATTTAAAAATTATAAATTATTTTCACTTTTTTATAATTTATTGTAATTTTATGATATAAGCTAAAGATGAACACTGAACATTTTTTAAAAAAAATATATTTATTAATCAAGGACTAAAAATGAAAATAAATACAAAAAAAACAACTTACTGTATATTTTTAATTTACATCAATGTGAATTTTAAAATGCTATTCAAGCTCAATATATTTATTCTTTATAGATTTTATTTTTTAAAAGAAATATAACATTAATCATTTACACACTAAACTCTTATTTTTAGAAGAGGAATTTTCATAAGTAATAAAGCATTTACTAAACTATTTTTGGAAATGTTCCGTACCTGACTTGCATGATATTTCACATCAGTATTTTGCGTACAATATTCAATTTTCTATTTTCGTAGTTAATTTCCAAATTGTCCTCATTGTCACAAAATGGCGACATTTAAATGCTCATAGAAACATATAAGATACTGTATGCGGTTTAAATTTTACTTTTTATTAGATCAAACAGTTACAACTAGAAAAAAATAGGCCATCTATAGAATTTAAGTTTGGAAATGTCAAATTTGGTTTAAAAAAATTGTGGAAGGTGATGTTGACATTTCTGATATGCCTCGAAGTGAAAGCCTAGTCGAATTTGATAATAAAGCATTAAGTTTGACCATCAGAAAATTGCCTTAGAAACTTGAATCTACACGATTAACAGTCCATACACATTTGTATGAAATTGACAAGATTCATAGAGAATGAAAATGGATTTCACACGAACTGTCTTTCAATCAACAAACAACAGAAAATAACAATTTGTAACTCCTTTTTAAAGAAGCATAACAAGGATCTATTTCTCAATAATAATGAAACTTGAGATCAAAAATGGTTCTGTACACTAATTTGCAACAAACTAAACAATTAATTTCATCGAATTTAATTCCAGTTCTAATATAAAAATCTGGTTTAATTCTGAAAGTGTTTTTATGCGTTTTGCAGGATTTCCATGAGATGTTTTTTTTTAAATTACTGAAACATGGAGATACAATAATGGTTAAAGTCTATTGTCGGCAGATAGAAAGATGACGGTAGAAGCTCTCAGAAAAACGACATGCGTTGATTAAACAGGAAGAACGTCATCTTGCAACACGATAACGCGAAACCACATGCAGCAAAAATCACGCAGGAGAAAATCAAGGTACTGGGGTGGGAAGTATTACCGCATCCTCCTTACTCACCAGATATAGCTCCATCTGATTATCACCTGTTCATATAATTGGAACATTCAATTGTTGAGAAAAAAATCTCAAATGTTGATAAAGTTAAAAATCATTTTGAGTAATTTTTGTCTAAAAAATTTAAATTTTTTAAGCGAGACATTGAAGACAAGATGGAAAAATGTCAATAATAATGATTATATCATTGATTAAAAGAATTAAAACTCTTTGTACAAATTTGTTTATATATTTCATTTCAAATGCATCATTATTAATGAGATGACCTAATATTTTTTAAAAAAGAAAGTCTAATATTTTTTTTCTGATTAATAAAGGTTAAATTTTATCTTAAATCATATTATATTTCGTAAATAAAGATTTAAAAAATATCTACTTCATTATTATGTATATTTTATAAGGAATAATTATTAAAAAATAATGTAAATGTTTTCCACTGCTTTTAATTATTAAAGTAGAATTTTTAAAGGGATTTAAATATTTAAATAAGTAAGAAATTTTTATTTTATTACAAATATATTATTTTATTTTTTGTTATTTATTAAAATTAAAAATAAGTTTAATTTTTTAATAATTTCCTATAGCAAAATTATATCATTTAATTTAAAATTTCTTTATAAATTTATAGTATGTTTAAAAATTGTATATTATTATTTATAAATATTTTTTCTAATCAGTTTGAAATATTTAAGAAATTATATTGAAATTATAAATATATATATATATATATATATATATATATATATATATATATATATATATAAACTTATATTTATTCCTATTCAAAAATATAAATAGTAAAATCTTTTAATATTATTCAATGTTATAAATTTTAAAAATTATTGTAGTTTTGACTAATACGTAAATTTATTTAATCAATTTATTTCATTAATAAAATAATCTTTAAAATATTTAATACATTTGTATATATATATATATATATATATATATATATATATATATATATATATATATATATATATATATATAAAAAAGAGAGAGAATAAAAGAGACAAATAGGAAATTCTAAAAAGTTTAATGTGAAATAAAATTCTGCTTTTATTTTTATTATGCCTAATAAAAATATTTTTAAATGAATATTAAACATGATAACAATTAATATAAATTTAAAAGAAGTATTCCAACTTTGTATTATAAAAAAATATCATGCAACAGAATTTTAAATTATATTTTTTTCTTCCATTTCAAGAAAAAAATTCATTGTGCACGTATATTTTGAAATGATTGATAAACTTTTACAGCTGATATCTGGGTATTTAAAATTTTGTTTACGAATATAACGCACGCTGTTTTCCATTCGGAACATACCTGTTCAACATAAATTACTAAATATTGCATGATCTAAACAATTATGGTTAAAAAATGTATTCTGACATTTTCAGTTTTAATTTATATTATTTTTTTATATTTCATTTTACTTGTGTTGTAAAATAAAACATCTAAGTAGTATTTATAAAAAGAACAAGCGTGTTAACAATATTTTCTTACTGTAATCACAACCTTTTTTGGGCGTTGATTTAAAATAACGTTTCTCACCTGCAGTGTGACATATTAGTTACATGTTACATATTCTAATTTTACCTCAATTCAAATGTACCCATGCATACAATCATATTTAAACATACACAAATATATATATATATATATATATATATATATATATATATATATATATATATATATAAATAAAGATGTTATATTTGGAACATTATTACAACATAAGTGTATTTTATGTCAAATAAAAAAATAAAATATTTCTAATTGTAAATAAATACAATTGAAAATATATACAAATTTAATTGGGAGTGAAAAAGGTGGACATTTTTAAAATGAAAAGATTTATTCGATAATTATTCAACAGTACTGTCAGAGAAAAATTTATTTGAAATCAAGTCACTCTCTAGCGTTTAATTCATTTAAATTTTTACTATACGCAAGTGACGAAAAATCACTGTCGAATGAGATTGTATAATCGACAAAGAATTTAAATTCGTTCGAATACATATACATACATATTATTTATATATATATATATATATATTCTCCATCTCATCTCATGGGTATTGCATATATAAAGATACATCCATGTATAAAAACGTGCTTTTGACATACATCTGGATAAATTTTTTATACCCAACAGCAATATTTCAAAGAGAAAATATGAAATATATATGCAGAAAAATTGGAAATTAGATATTATTAAAAAATACGAAAATAGTTAATTACAAATATTTTTTAAAATTAAATTAAAAATACAATATCTATCTATCTATATATATAATATATATATATATATATATATATATATATATATATATATATATATATATATATATATATATAAAGAGAAAGAAAAAGAGTGATTAAAAAGTAAGACTAAAGTTCTGTAATCGATTTCGATTTTATTTGAAAAAAACATTCCTCTTAATTCAAGTTTATTGATGTGTGAATTTGATAGATAGTGAGTATTCTCACTTTTTATTCGAGTTAGTTTAATGTTTCTGTTATCACTTAGTTTTTAAAATTTTATGATTTTTATAGATTTGTCACTTTTTTCTATGTAAACATATTTATAAATGAATAAATCATATTTTCTTACTCTTATTTTTTTCTCTTTGAATAACATTAAACCTTTAATTGTAAAGATATATTTTATCAGTTTTAATCAGAGTTTGGAACAAATTGACTAAAATTGTAATGAATAAAATTTTGATTAGTAGATAGTTATAATCAGGTTAGTTATTAGTCACAAATAATTTTTCTTTATTAATCGAATTTATTAGTTTTATTTTTAAACAGATTAATTTTATTCACAAATTATTAGTTACTGTTTGTTCTAAGTGACTAAGTTTGAGAAGGAATAGGAAATGTAAACACTATCATCACTCTATATCCATTGATCCACCCATGTGTTTTCTAAATCCTAAACTAATATTACACTAAGTTCAATCTTAAGCTCTCTTATGACAATCTTAGATTTTATTTGTAAACCATTAATTTTTTATTTATTATCTATTTGAAGAACTCCCTATTTATTAAATTGTTTAAGGAAAATTTTATAAAAATTCAAAAAATAAAATGCTTTCTCAAATTATCTTTCACTAATGATTAAACATTAATTAGACTGAAACTTAATTTACTATTCAATCATTATATACAAATGACTAATTTAATCATTATTAATAATACGACTGATTTTAGATCAATAATTAGTCACAGAATATTTGTGATTAAAACAAACCATTTAGTCATTAGTCAGTTTTACTGATTATGCTTTAATTATTTTTTTTTTAATTTCGTCATACACTGGTTTTAATTTTTTTTAATAATAATTATAATTTTGTATTTGTACACACACACACACACACACACACATACACACACACACAAACACATACACACACACACACACACAGATATATATATATATATATATATATATATATATTAATTAGTAATTAGATTGAAATTTAATCCAATTACTGATTAATTGTATTTTTGATTTCATTTTTAATCATGTAATAAAAAATATAAAAATTTTAACATTTATTAAAAAATATTTATTTTAGTAAATATACTATCATCTAGATTAAGAAATGAAATAATACCTCATAAACTAATATTAATAAAAACATGTTTTTTCACATATTTCATTTAGTAATTATTTAAATTGTTTTAAAAACTTTTTAAATAACTAATAATGCTTTTTGTATTTTAAAGAAGATGAAAGATCATATATATATATATATATATATATGTATATATATATATATATATATATATATATATACATATGTAGAGAGAGAGGGAGGCATTAAATGAGACTATGGAGTTTAAACATACATTTATTTTCTATTATCCTTTACTATCAAACTCATTTGAGCCACTCTCTCTATATATACAGAATGGCCCAAGTGAGACTGAAGGTTTAGACAAACATTTACATATTACATCCCTTAGTCTCATTCGATCTACTATGTATATACGTTTGTAAAATTGTACTTTTCATTTAATATACGTTGTATTACAATATTTAACCTTTATCGGTCGGTGTGTTTTTACAGAAAATTTCTGCTAGGCCGAAGTTTATTACAGTTTTCTTTAACAGTGTCAATTAATAATTTTTTAACATTTGTTAGTATAATTTTAAATTTAAATAAAAAAAACGAATTCATTTTTACGTAAATACTTGTTTATGACATAGAAATCCTAGTAAAAATATTCCTGTATGGTGACATTCGACCGATAAGAGTTAAAACTGAAAAAATTAAATACATCATCCATTTAATATTACATTGAAACTAATATTTTTTACTTTTCATTTTCTAATTTATTTTTTTTTTAATAATTACTTTTAACTTATTTATAATTTTTAATAATGTAGTCATTTAAATTTCAATGAATCTTATGATTTAATTATTATTTTAATTTCAAAAGCTTTGAGACATTAGAAATATAATATACTAAAAGTTTTTAATAAGAATAAATGTATATTTATGTTACATTAATTATATTTTTACTTAAATAAAAATATGTAGGTATTTTTCAAATAAAAGATTGTTTATTATCCATGTGACTTTAATTACTCTACATAAAAAAATAATTTTATTTATAAATTTAATATAAATAATAGAAACAAATCATTTACATAAACAGAATAACCATTATTATTTGGTATAATTTTGTTAAGTTTACATTTATTACAGTCTAATTTAAATTATTCTGACAGTGAGATCATACAAAGATAAACAAAACGAATATGAAAATTGTACGAAAGAATAACGTTGAAACATTTATTAGTGAACATTCATTTAAAATACAGGATTCGTTGTACAATAAACAAAAATAAAATTAATGTAATTTTCTTTATCGCTAGTCATACCAGTTACATTCTAAACTAATGAAGTAATTATTCGTAGAAACACCACTAAGTTATATGGTAAATACTTTCAAGTGAGACATTTTTAATTAAATTGTGAACGTAAATATTTTTAGAGAAGTACAATTTAATAAAATTCGATTAGCATAACGCAAAAAAATGTTGAGGAAACGTGTAAGTAAAGTGTTTTCAGGACAAATGGAAATGGGGAAATGTTTTCAATGTACGTTGACGAACGGTCGATTGATTCGTATTTATTGTCACGCTGAGAGATAATTAAAACGATGTTGATGTTAACGCCGTCAAGGAACTTCCGACGTAGATACACACAACATATCCTTGTGCTCACAAACACATTTCAGCTAGGTGAATTACACGTAATTCATTTTACTTTCGGCGCGATGCTATCTAGCCCACTAGCGCCGCCGCCTGTGGTGACTGTAATTTGTACTTGCTGGCGTATATGCGTGAGTTTTCATGATAAGCAGCAGAATTGCTACGGCCTGTTTTTAGTCATTGAAAAATTATATGAGCGCGGGTGGTAAATACGGATATTGGTAAGATAGCACCGAGCACTTTAATGTTGTGTGCAGAGAGTGCTTCTTTATCGTTCATACGCATCAACTCTGCACAGGATTAATCAGCCAGTGGCGTTTTTTTTTCACTACTAATGTATTATATGCAATGTGATATCAGCTTCATTAATACGTGTTACATATTAATAAATAACATCTAGAGAAGTTAATTTTTTAATTAAAATTCTGTTTTATTTTTTCGACGAAACATCCGATAGGAAGAATAAACACTGCAGCTAATAAAAGATATAAAATGAAATTAACAAGAGCATCACATTTTTATCAGAATATGTACATTTTTTTACTTAGATAATAATTTTTCTCTCTTAAATCTTTTCAAAAAATATTTATTTTATACAGTTATGTACATATAATTAATAAAAAATTAATTTTAATAATGATTTCGCATTTATTTTAATTATATTATTTATCACTGTATTCAATTTGAGAATAAGGGATGTTTAATAAAAATATTAAATATTTTTAAAAACAATTTAATTCTATTTAACACGCAATATTTTTTTATAATTTAATTATAAATTAAATAAATGTTTCGTTGATCTTATCTCAATTTAAATAGACATTAATTATTTTTTAAAAATATAATCAGAAAAATATTTTCACTTATCATGGATTCAAACATTAAATATTTAATGTACGAGAAAATTAGCATAATTCACTAGGGTTAACTGCTCTAATCATTCATTGAATCATCCAAATAAACATAAATGTATAGTTTCATTATACCAATACAACTGTTTAATATTCATTAGATAATTGGATTTATAAAGTAAATACACCTTTTTTGGATTTTAATAATTGGAAAAAATATTATTTCAGTGTTAAGTATGAAAGTGCATTATTAGAAAAATGTGATAATCATTTTAATATTAATTGTGTACTTTTTAATTATGCACTATTTTTATTTTAATGTTAACAATATTTTTAATCAATAATAATTTAAAATTTTATCGTATTTATATCAAGTCATATGTTTTATTAAAAAAACATGTATATAGGGTGATGTATATGAAAATATGTGTATAAAAAACATGTGTATAGTTTATTTTCAATAAAACACAAATTTAGACGTTATATTTGGATGACCCTACATAAATGATTTTTTATTTATTTTGTAATATTTATTTCATAAAAATTATGTAATAAGTTTAAGTATATATACTTTATTTAATTAATTCATTTCATAATTAAGTGATTTTTTAATCGAAAAATAATTATATTTTGATAGCTTCTTGTTTTTAAACTATGTCGATTGATTTTCACAGGAATGAACTCTCACCCCAACACTAGAAAATATTGAAAAGTGTTCAATAATTATTTATTATTCATTTTCTTTATTTATAAGCAAATACGCATTTTCACAATAATGCCATAATCATAAAAGTGCTGCATTATAAAATCTAGATATTATAATGTAGCTCTCTGGTGATGATGATGACATTGTCATCGAAATATGCTTTAGATTAAAGTAAAAAAGTGAATAATAAATAACTATTGAATACACTTACAATATTTTATGGAATTTGGGTGATAGTTTCTTGATGTGAAACGCCGAAAAATTTATTATTGCAATTCAAATATTATCTTTTTTAAATTATTTAAAAAAGATAATAATTTTATCTTTTATAAATAATATTTATTTTATTATAATATAAAATATATATTATATTATATAATATTTTAAAATTTATTTTGGACTATTAAATATTCAAGTTTTCAAGAAAATTATATTAAATTTATAATTTAATATATTCTTTTTGAAAGATGTTTAAAACGTTGAAGATTCTTACAATAATATAAACATAAAACAAAACTACAAATATCAAATAAATATTCTGATGAATATAGATAGGCTCAAAAGTATATACAATAAATAATAGGCCATATAGTAGAAAGTACAAATTTTGTAAGGAGTTTAGATAATTTTGAATTCTAAAACATATTATTTGAAAAATGTAATGTAAATCTACAATTAATATTGAAATGGCAATTATATATATATATATATATATATATATATATATATATATATATATATATATATAGATTAGAGAAATTTATTTTTCTATTAAATATATTCACAATTTAGATTTTATAAAAATTGTGAATTAAAAATTTAAAATAAATATAAAAAAATACTATATATTATATAAATATATATATATATATACAAATTGATAAGTATGGTAAAAACGTAAGAAAAACTAAATTGAAAAATTAAATAAAATTGATTAATTAACTAATTAAACAATAAATAAATTTACCATACTTATCAAAGGACCCTCGTATATAATTATTTTTTTAAAACAACTCTACAATGACATTTTTTGCTTATATTTTTTTAAAGTAAAGATGATAATAATTTCTATACTATTTGTTTTGAAATTGTGACGAATTTACTCTCACACAAATGAATTACCACTTTTAACATCATAAGATACTAAAAATATTCAGAAATTACTTATTGTTCACATTGTTCAGCGTTCTGATGATAATGCCATTGCTATCGAAATGTGCATTAGTTGGTTGTTAATATAAACAAATAAAATGAATAAAAAGTAATTATTGAACACTTAATAATATAATGTGATGTTGCAGATAATAAATCACTTGTGTAAAAATTAATTTCTATTTTAAACAAATATTTGACTTAAGTAAATAGAAAACTTGATTACTAATTAAAATTTTGAATATGGTTCTATGTTACAATATATATTCAATTTCATGATTAAAATATAAATTTTTATATAAAATAAGCAATCAAAAAATTCTTAACGTTTTAGTATTTCAGTTTCATGTTCTTTGTCAAAAAAATATTAGGCAATCAAAAAAAAAAATTGTTAATAAGAAATGTAACTTATTGATACAAAAATAATTGTATTTAAGAAATATGTAACAATATATTTTTAAATGGATATTTTTTAAAAAAATAATTAAAGTTATTGATTGTGAAAACTCTAAAAATATTTCATAAATTGTTTTCAGTTTTATTATTTTTTTGTGATAATTAATACTAAATAACATTTAATCAAAATAGTTTTATATACTGTTTTCTATTTAGAAACTAATTTCAGTAATATTTCGTTAAGAAATTAATCAACTCTAAACACAAATAGTCGTATTATCGGCGAAAACGGCGTTTAAATAACAAAAAATGAATAATTAGAGTACACCACTGTATATGAATGAATTGAAATTGAAGTTTGCAAATTTATACCAGTTCAGTACATTGTTCGTTGTGGTTAACAGCGAGCTGGATAAAATAAATGTATACAATCATGATACAATAATTACAATTTCAACACAAAAGCTTTATTAACCCTATTGTTGTCTATTTGATTACGTAATATCTTACAACTAAATATGATTAAATCTGTTATTTATTTAAATATTTAAAATGAAATTTATGTTTCGCTTTTATTTATAAAATAGCCGTAATTAAAAAAGTTCATTTTTTTAAAATAATAAAATTCGAACTGTGTTTTCACTCGTATTTCATATAATAGAGATTTTAATCTCTAGTTTTATTTTCAATCAACTTTTTACATCTCTGTTTTTTTAATACTTTATTATAGATTCATGGTACAAACAATTATATAAATGAATCATAGAGTACATAAAGTTCATGCTTGAAATGAACACTGTAATAAAATCTGTTTTTAAGTGAAACGAATGAATGTTTTTTCAATTAATTTTTTTTGAACAAAATCGGAATTTATGAAAACTTTATCAATATTTTACTGAATATGCAATATTTTTTTCCATTCCCTGTTCAATTTATATTTTCATAGATAGAACGTTTTTTTAGAATATTATTTCTCTATTAATTATATGATCACTAGAGACTCTCCTTCTCTCTCTTTATATATATATATATATATATATATATATATATTTATATATATAAAGAGAGAGAGAGTATAATGTAATTATTCTTTTATTACTGTATTTTTTAAGTTTAATCAACATTTTTTTTAAATTTATTATTGCAATTCAAATAATATTTTTATTAATAAATGAAAACATTTCTTAATACTTTTGAAATGTATTTTTAAATATAAAAAAATATTTTTAAGTTAATATTTGTAGAAAGTATTTTTTTATTATTACCGACAGTTGTTTTATTATGAAACTAATCAATATTTATATTATTTTTTTAAGAAAATTAAATATTTTTTAAATTTATATTTCATATACAAATACATACATATTCATTTCAATATTATTTATACATACATACATGTATTATTGTAAAGTATGTGGGAGATAAGGGTTGGATGAGAATAACCAAAAACTGGACACAATGGAAGAATTTTGAGAAAATCGTTTATGAGAACCTAATAACATTCCAGTTTAGTTTATAATGTATAATGCATAGTATTATTATATTTTGAACGATATTATTTAAAAAAATTAAATAGTTACAATGAATAAAAAAAGTTACAGATTATATTTTAATATTTTTAATTTCATATGATTATAATTTTCACTTAAATTTTTTTCTCTTTATTTTTCACAGTTAAATATTATATTTATTATTATTTACTATAAAAATATTAATTCTTATTTACTGTTGTACTAATAAATCGTTGTTTTTTGAAAAAAATCACACAGAATTATAACAAAACATAATTAAATTAAATATGATTTATGTTAAAAATATCCATTTTAATATAAAATTATTTTTATAAATATTTTACTATTTTACATAAATATTAATGTTAAAATAGAAAAAAGGTTTTTTAAAAAAAAATTACAGTTAAATTTTTTTTTTCAATAACAGAATATTCACCTTACCTTCCATGTTATAAAAATCTGTGTGTAAAATATAATTTTTTGAATCTTTCGTTAGTAATATATTATATTTTAAAATTTTCTTTCTCTCTCTCTCTCTCTTTATATATATATATATATATATATATATATATATATATATATATATATATATATATAAATCATTATCATCAAAAAAGTCTATATCAGCCCACTGCTGCGCGAAAGCCTTATCAAATGTCATTGGGTCCACTTATATGTTTTCCAAGATTCTTCCATTTTTCCTATCAGTGGCTAATATCATCCAACCCTCATCTATATAATATTTTAAATATCATCTTTCCACTTTTAAAAAAAATTCTTTCGAGTCTCTTTTTG
Organism: Neoneuromus ignobilis; assembly: GCA_029203775.1. Taxonomy (NCBI): domain Eukaryota; kingdom Metazoa; phylum Arthropoda; class Insecta; order Megaloptera; family Corydalidae; genus Neoneuromus; species Neoneuromus ignobilis. The sequence continues at coordinate 13,718,988 of CP092087.1, forward strand.
TCTCTTGGTCGTCATTCCATAATAATTTTTGTCCATTTATTCTATTCTTACCTTATATCTTACCCATACCATTTTCATCGATTTTATTTGTTCTTTCATTCACTTTAGTCTGTTCTTGTATCTATTTACATGTTTTTCGATCACGTTTACAAATTTGTAACATTACCTTTCTCATATTTCGTAGGCATGTTAAAAAAATTTATTTAATTTTTGCATTCAGTATATATATATATATATATATATATATATATATATATATATATATATATATATATCTTTTAAATAATGTTAAAACTAAATAAAAATGTTACAAAAATGCATTTTTCATTACTTTAGAGTCAATTTAATAATAATTATTTTTTTTAAATTCATTTCAAATCTCTAATTTCAATATAGTTACATTAAGATGTATTTTTTCATTACTTTTTATGTTTAAAACAATTAACAAAACTACACACGAAACTTAGTCAATGATTTTATATTTCATTACGAATGTAAATATTTTTTTAGAAAAAAATTTTAAATGAAAATAAATAAATGATTCAATCATAGATAATTTTTTTTTAAGATATTAAATATAATATATTTAAGTTATTGTTTTGAGAAATCATTGATAAACTATATGTATAAATGTATATATATATATATATGTGTGTGTGTGTGTTTGTGAAATCATTTTTCTGTATAGATGTCAGTGATTTTTAATTGAATCTCGAACAGTCGATATGAACATTGCAGTATAGCGTTGAAATCGATGAAACAAATGTACAAACGATATAATACGAGTTAGTTTGCATTTCCTGAAGGTTTAATTTTCTCTGAACCAGTATTTCAATACGATATTGTCAATTTTTACGTTTCCAACAATGGTCTGTACGTATTTTCTCGATAATCTAACATGAATTATACGGTATACAACTCAACATTGCAATTTCATATTACATTCCATGTAATGGGGTTGCCTTTGAAATACATCAAGGTATTGTATTACAATACAATACAACAGTATGTAAAGCAGCGAGTTTAACTTGTATTATTAAAGGTACATGACACGGCCATGTATCATTTTAGAGAGAAATGTTTCCGCCGATGCTACGAAATTTGTCACATGAGTATTAATCGTGTATATGTTCTACCCGAAAATAATATCTTTTCTGAATATTGTTTTCAAAGTTTCTGTCGTGTGTTTATAACACATTTATTTATATTTACAGCATTCATAAAAGTCACATTAATCAACCGTGATGTGGAGAAATATGCTCGGTGTAATTTTTTAAAAGATATTTTATTCTGGAGAAGTTCGAATGATTTATCCATTGTTTATAATAAATTACTATTATACAAAGTACTTACTTGAACAAAATATGTTTTCGAGCATTATAGTAAAATGTTTAATTAAGAAAGAAAAAAAAATAAATTCAATGTACAAAAAGTACAGTTATTAGTATTTCAAAATAATACAACAGTTATTTAAAATTAATTTTTCATCACTCATCGAAAAATATTACTTTATTTATTTCTTGATGATAATAAAAACACATGTTGAAAAATAAATCAAATAAATGATAGAATATTTTAGAAACATTTCTATCAATATTTGAAAATTTTCTACTTAAATCACTTTCTGAAATTAAATATAGAATAAAAAAACGATATCATAATTCAAGATTATAATTTATTTTGTATCCTTAAATTTTTAAAAATCAAATTAATTATATTTTTCTACAGGATGGCTCGAATACTAACTATCCTTCAATTTCATTTTGGTCATCTTATATATATATATATATTTGTGTGTGTATGGATGCACGTGAATGTGGTTTATGCACCTAAACGAATTGCAACTATATAAAGGGGAATCAAGTAATTAGAAAACGAAATAAATGATAGCTATTTATAAGTATATACTGTCACTATATATTATACCTGGTTGAAATTGTAATTAGAATTGTAATTGCATAGTCTTTTTTAGGTTTACTAAACCGCTCATTTATTAACTTGATTCCACAAATCTAATTTAAATTGTCTTAGTTGTATCTTTATATAAATAATTTCGGAACATTTGTTTGGAGAAAAATATTTTTCATTTTTAAACAATTTTTTTCTAAACACTAACTGAATGTTTAATTTTTTTTTTTAAATTTCATACTGTTTTATAATCAAATACACTTGGTATTAATTATGATTGATTAATATTTTTTTTCTTAATAATTTGTATAAAGCATCAAATGAAAAAAATATTTCACTATTTATTTATATATGTAAAAAATTATAATTTAAATTCATCATAAATTTTTGTAACTCATAAATTATAATATAATAAACTTAGACCTACAAAACAAATTAACATTTTTATCTTTTACTAGGCAAGTTTTAAAAATATTTATGTTAATTTTTTTGTTAAAAGTTTGTAAAAGAAAATTATTTTGTAATCAGTCTATTTTATATAAAACTTTTTTATGTAAACTAGCCTTAACACGTTCCCTGCCAAGTCGTTTTTGAATTACTGTCATTTTCATACCACGTGTACTGAAAACGATACACATTATAGAGTTTAATAGCAAAAATATTATATCATTAGGCCTTAACGGAAAATTTAGTGTTTACCAAAAACGATATACATAGCAGGGAACGAGTTATGATTCTTTAATGTATAAAAAATGGTTTGACTTGTTTATTTTTAGTTGTTATACAAAATGTACTTTTAATTTTTACTAGTTTTTTAAAAAACGATTTATTTTTTAATATTTGGAAATTTTACTAGTTCTGTGAATTATTATTGAACGATCTAAAGAGTAGATTTATCTTTTTAGGTCGATTTACGTGCTTATTAAAAACAAATATTAATATTATAAGCATCAGTAAAAAATATATGATATATAGATTCGATTTTTAATGACTAATTAATTTTTTTTAAATTAATTATTAATTAATAAAAAATTGAAAATTCGAGAGTATTATTTGAACAAAAATTCACAATTCTCAAACGTATATTTAGTTATCACTCAGCTGGTTGACAGTGTTAATAAGGGATCGTATCATATAGTTCCATTAAATTTTATACAATATTTTTTTTATAAAATTTACTCTCATATATTTACCACAAATTGTAATAATTTTTTTAAAAAAAATCCTATTTTTTTAAATCTGTGGTGAATTTATTTTCATACAAAAAAATTATCACTCTTTACATCACCAGATAATGAAAATTACTTAATAATTATTTATTGTTAATTTTGTGTGTGTGTGTGTTTTTTAATAATAACAATAAGCTAATGTGCATTTTGATAACAATGTTATCATCGTCAGAACTTGTTTTATAAAATATATCTAGATTTTATAACACAAGTTATGACGATGATAGCATCGTCAACAAAATGTGTATTAAATTATTATTGTTATAAACAAACAAAATAAACCATTAATAATTATTGAACACTTTAATATCTTGTAACGTTTGAGGTGAAAATTTATTTGTGTGAAAAATATCTTCCATAAAAAGAATCCAACTTTTAAAATATTTATTTAAAACGATTGGTTTCATTATTTGATATGATAAAATTAAAAATTATATTTCAAATTAAAAATCATGTTTTGAAAAAAAATAATGTACCTAGAAATGAAATTTCTGAATTAAAAACATTATTGTTGCTAATGAATAATTTAACTTATTCGAAGTTTTATGTGTGTAACGAAAAAGAAAATTTCCAGTTAATAAAATGAATTATAAAAACAACATTGTATTTGTTATATAAATACAAACTTAGTAAAAATGTTGAAAATGTATCTGATAAAGTATATTTCTTATAAAGAATAGATATTATGTTTTTATTTTCTTTTAACATATTTAAAATATGTCCATAGAAAAGTGCATTCAGTTTATCTACATACGTATATATTTCGCGATATATACAACTTCATAAATTCGAAATGAAATAAAATAATGCACTATCCGTTCAGAGATTTCACGGAACACGTAATAAAACGCCAGAAGTTTATATATATATATATATATATATATATATATATCTTTTTCTAACGCGAAAACATTTCATATCAATATTTTAAACTTGAGTATTCTACTTTTTTTATAATCCACTGTTCGACTCGAAGTCGCTTTTCTTGGAGAGCTGCTGACACAGAATCGCATAGATAACGAATGCTCCGTATAGATGTGGACTCAATATTTTACATCAAAAGAAAAATTGCCGCCATTTTTCACTCTATATGACGCTAACACAATTTACGGTATGTGCACTTTTGAAACCTCTTACATACCTTTAGAAAATATTGCGAATATTATTTGACTATCTAGATTTTTTGTTCATTTTACTTTATTATATTAACGTTTGTTTATTATAAAATAATAAAAATATTTTATTTAATTTTACTTACTAAATATAATTTCAAAAAACAGGATGAGAAAATGTAAACAATTTTATAACTCTCCATTTTCAATTCGTTTTAATACTATGACAAATTCACTTCAATTTAAATGAGTCATTAAATTAAGCATCACAAAATATTATAAAAGCGTTTAGTAATCATTTGCTGTCTACTTTATTCATTAAGATGAATTTTTATGACCATACTAGCACTTTTAGAGCATTGAATTATAAAATCGAAGCATTTTCAATATTGAAAACTTTTATAAAATCTCATAATATTAAATTGAATAACTCATTTTGGATAAAAAGATTTTAATTTCTTAAAAAAGAATTCATGCCACAATGTTATATTTTTTTACATAAATTTCAATAATTACTATTTTTCTTTTACATAAATAAATTTTTGTCCTAACAGCGCAAGATATTAATAAGAGATTTTATAACGCTGCACTCTGATGAAGATGGCATTGCTATCAAAATGCTTATACACAAATAAAGTGAACAATAAATAACTACTAAACACCTTTTTCATATCCCGAGATGTTGGGCTATTAATTCATTTATGTGAAAGTGAATTTGTCATAGTTTCAAAACAAATAGGAATTGTTTTTCACTTTTTCATAATTTTGAATTTTTTTTCTGATTTTGTCGTTAAAAATCGGATTTTTCACTCTCTGAGTAAAATGACATTGATATCAAAGTATATATTAATAAAAGTAAATAATAAGTATTTGTGAAAATCTTTCATAAAAATTTGACATACAGTAGATTTTTCTTTTGAAAAATAAAAATAACTTACCCAAATTAATTTCGATTTAATGTTAATTATTTTGTAAAAATTGTAGTTTGAAATAATTTCTTATTTTTAGTTTTTACTTGAGAAATTAAATAGAATTTATTAGTATCTTTAAAAATTTTTATAGATATAAATTAATAATATTATTTACACAAACACACACACACACACGCATATATATATACATGTTTCCAAAAATAATTAAATAATTGCAATTTCATTCTCAAATATAAAAACATGTAAAAAAATAAAAATCGTCAGGTAAAAAATTTGATATTTTTCAATTGTTAAATTGTTTTTTAAAAAACCTACTATAAATAGATTTTCTTATTTATAAATTCTAATGCTTCTTTTCCCTTATTTTATTTCTTGACTTCAAAATAACGTATGATATAAGAAAAAAAATATCTCTGGGTTTCATATTCATTTTAAAATTCTTTATAAAGTAGAACTCAACAATATTTGTGTACATGTACGTCTTTTATCTTTTTTAGTAAATGGACTTTATTTTGTCTAGACGGAAATTCTTTTTCTATCGTTTGAAAATTTTGTTGACGGTATCGATTTAAAGGTATTGTATATATGAAATTTTACTATAATAATCAAACAAATATTTATACTAACAAATTTTATTTTATTCATATTTGGTATTAATTTTTCAGTTATTAATATTGAATTATTCAATTAGAATTTTGAAAAAATATTTGCATATATAAAATTTAAAAAAATACTTAAAATGTAAAACACAACAAAGAACAAATATCAGTCGACTATTTTAATTAAATAATTAGTTAAAATATTTTATATAAATTTAATTAATTTTAAAATCGGTTTAATAGTATTTATATCATTTCTTATATTATAATTTATTTTATTTCTCTTATTTATAATTCCCTTATATATTTATATAACAATTATCGTTTTTCTAAGGTGACCCAAATGAGAGTAAGCAATAGTAAATTATAGTAAGCTAGTAAAATGTAAATTAAACCTTTCAGTCTTATTTGATCCACCATATATTTATATAAAAAAAATCATTTATTTAATTTTACGTTGTTAACAATAACAGTTGTTCTATTTATTAATAAATATTTTTCTCTATTGTTTATAAAAAAATAAATCCAGTTTAATTTTCACAATTTTTGTTAACAGAAACAAATTTGAAAATAATTAGAATCAAAATTGTATGATATTTGAATTCTATAGTTATCCTTCACAATAAGAAAATTATTTTAAAAAATAATTCTAAATTTTAGTCATATAAAAAATAAAGTTATTTGAAAATGTAAAGAAATATTTTTACTGTATAGACATTTGCGTTTTAATTTAAATTTATTTATTTTTTATAAAAAAATATTTCTAATTTTTTTCTGGTCTTTGACAATATTTTGTAACATGTTTTTTTATATTAAAAAAACTTATAAAAGATTCAAAGGTATTTAGCTATAACTGTAATTAATTTTAATTAAATATAAATTTTTGTAAAATATTTAATACATATTTTCAATAATTATATATATTTACATTAAATAATGAAGAAAATTCTGTTGTTTTTGATATTAATATAAAAATCTTTATATTTTTTACTAAAAAAAAACTTTATTCGTCAAAATATTCACCTTCACACTGAACTATTCTTTCCTAACGAAAAGAAAATTTATTAATTCTATTTTTATAAAATTCAAAATTTTTATTTACAAAAAAATGTTATATTTTTGCTATTAATTTTTTTACCATGCATATAATTATCCATAGATAAAAATAAGTGAAACCTGATAAAACTGGACTGGTAAAAATTAGTATTGTAAATAAATTGAAGGGAAATTTGAAATATTCAATAATAATCAACTAATATTTCTTTAAATTTTAATTTTTAATACTAAAATTAAAGTATGGATTTTTAAATTTCTTTCATAATAAATCAGTTATCGTTTCTATAAAAAAAATTAATGACAATAATATTTTTGTTTTAAAATATTAGAATAATTTATGAATAATATTAGGTTGGCAAGTATCTCCCTTCCGCTTTTTTTTTTTTTTTGTACATAGCTGCGAAATTCAAAAGACCAGAAGGCGGAAGGGAGATATTTGCCAACCTAATATTAACATCAAAAAAATAAAAAGCACTATTTTATCATTTCAAATTTAATTTTTTATTAGCATTCAAAAGTAATTAGAAAAATTTCCAAAGAACATAATTATAATTTTTTACACTTTAGTACTTGCTTTGAATAGATTATCATTAAAATAGATACAAAAAGTGAAATGTAACCTACGTAAAGTTAAATAAACGTTATATATATATATATATATATATAACAAGACGAACTTTATCTATTTAGTAAAAACTCTTGAAAAAGTTAGTTTGAAAAGACGTTAATCGCTAAGAAAACCGCCAAAGAAAGCTACAGTTTTCTGAACTGCATTAGATGGGGTGGTTTAGAAAATTACCGAGCATATATCTCTTGTTCTTTGTTTCGAACAGAATTTACGAGACGATTTCAGTTTGGAAATGATTTCAACAGTTCGATGTGACTTGAACTTTTATCCAAAGAGAACAGGAGTAAACGAATACGGGAACACAGTCGCCGTGTGAAACTGCAATTACTTGCTGACGCTAGAAGTGATGTACAATTTGATTAGAGGAAATTCACTTGCAACGTCTTGACATCGTAAACCAAAAAGTCTTTAATTCGATGTGTCAGCAATAACGTTTCAAGACTCATGATAATCATATATGAAACGGATATGTTTAATAAAGTAATTGTTTTTGAATGCTACAATTGTATTTAATTTAAATTAGGAAATGAAAATAAAAGTGATTTATGAAAATTAAATAAATAAAACTTCTAAAAACCAATTCTTAAAACTTTTTCTAAGAATTCATTTTTCATTCATTATTAAATATAAGGTGGACCAAATGATACTGAATAATTTACATACATTTACTTGCTTATAGTATTTACTATCCTTCAGTTTCATTTGGATCACTGTATATATATATATATATATATATATATATATATATATATATATATATATATATATATATATATATATATATATAAGGGCAAGGGATTAAATTGACAATAAGAGCAATGTGTGAAATATTTGGAAAAATGAATAATATAATGAAAAATAAAATACATTAAATCTGAAAAAAGCATATAACGGGTCAAATACTTAAACACTGATTGCAAAAATGAAGCAAAAGATTTTGAGAATCAAATGAAGCATCATATTAAAAATTTAAATTAATTTAAATTGGAAAACCTGTAAACAGATAAAAAAACAGAGAAGAGTAATTGGTATAATAGAACAAATAAAATCGATGAATTGGGTATTGAAATAACACAAAAGAAGGAGCAAGAAGAGAAGATAATAAATGGACAAAAATCATTATGGAATGGCGATCATGAGACAAAAAGAGCCAAAAAAGAGAGATAAAAGAATAAAATTATAAATTATAGTAGGAATAGGAAAAATGGAAGAATCTTGGAAACATATTTAAGAAGAGGAAGTAAATTCGATAAAAATTTTACTTAGCAATGAAAATGAGCTGAAAAATGCTTTTACGATAATGAAGATTATTTATATTTATTAAAAATTAACTATAAGTAATTCATTCGATAATAATTATAAATATTTTATTATTTGTATTATTGTACAATTTGAAAGACATATTATTATTTTAGAAATTATTAATTCTCACATTTATAAGAATTATCATTTTACTATATAATTTGTATAAGGTAACCCAAATAAAACTGAAGGAGAGTAAAGAGTAAAAATGATAATAAGTAAGAGTTTGTTTATACTTTTCAATCCTTGGGCTACTTTATATAATTAATATTTGAATTAATGTAATTCGGTTTGCTATTTAAAATTTTATTTTAAGATTTCAAATTTATTTAATATACTGAATATCAAAAAATGATACTTGCAAATAAAATTATTGCAAATTAGTCTTAATCTCTAAAAAGTTTTAATAAATAATTAATGGAATATTTTTAAAAATATATTTTTTTTTTGAGTTTATTTGTTGTAAGTGATTAACATCTAAAATTTTACAAAAAAAAAATATTTTAGTGAAATCATATATTTATTGAAAGTAATTTCAAAATTAAACATCAATAATGAATAATATAGGGTTTCATTAATGAAAACTACACATAAATATAATTTATGTACATTTTATTTCATTTTTTTTGTTTGAAAAAATATTTTAACTGGTTATTTCATTAAAAAAATATAAGCCTTTTAATTGACTTCAAATTTGTCGAATTACAAAATTTCGTATGAAAACAGATACAAATTTATTTATTATATATATAATAATAATTATTATGAAGTATTTCTTTACTAATATATAATCAATAGATATAATGAAAAAATAAATTATGCTAAATAAATTTCCAAAATTTTTATTACAGGTTATAATAAATTTTAAAAATTGTAATTTAAAAAGTATAAAAAACGAATTTATTTTTAAGTAAATTAAAATTTAATAAAATAAAATAAATATATATATATATATATATATATATATATATATATATATATATATATAGAGAGAGAGAGAGAGAGAGAAGTGGATATATATATTCTATATAAAAAAAACATATATGTATATATTTATTCTAATACAATAAATAAATTCCCTTATTTGATATTTTGTATGATTTTCGTAGAGAATATTTTTATATGTAGTAAAGGAAAAGCAAATGGTGCCGTTTTAAATAACAATTTCTTTGTAGCAAATGCACATAACTTATAACTACTTCGTCCTCTACTCTATGTTATACTTCCGTTTTCATCTGCAGCAGAGCTGCACTGAATCGCGTCATGACGACGGTTATTTGACAACTGATGTATGAAATATCTCTCAATAAGGTATAAGAAATTTCATACGTGTAACAGATAGGCACTCCATTCAAAGCACCTCAACGGATAATAGTATTTCTCTGCGAAAACCACTGCTGCGTTCCATTTCGTATTTCTTATTAAATCAAGATTTTTCTTCATAAATGTTGATAATACTGAATTATATACATACATACATATATACATATATATATATATATATATATATATATATATATATATATATATATAATATGTGTATATGTATTTAATTCTTAATATAATTGAAATATCAAAATTCAAACCATGAGGTTTTTCAGAAAAATATAAATATGTTTTCATATATCTTTAAAATTTATTATAATAAACAAATTCCAGAAATATTTTTCATTAAAATGAGATATTAAATAAATATTGATTGTGGTTAAATACTTTATATAAAATTATTGAAATAATTTTTAACAAATAAATTTTAATGTTAGAATTTGTTTTACGAATTTAAGAATTAAATTTATTTCTGGTTGACATTTAACAGATATTTTTCGTTTATTTTATATATCAAAATATATATAATTCATGTTTTTATGAATTTATATAAATTATTCTAAATATAAAAAAATATATAATTATTTGTATAAAAATATTTTTTTAAAAATATTAAATATTGAACAAAATGTATAATATTTATTTTTTATTTTGTTTATCATAACAGTAAACTAATATACATTTTTATGATATCATCATTACCAGAAATCTAAATTTTATAACATAATGCTCTGACGATGATGGTATCGCTATCGAAATGCATATTATCTTATTATTGTTATAAACAAACAAAGAAAACAATTAGTAATTATTGACCCCTTTTAATATTTTATAGTATAGAGGTGATAATTCATTTGCATGAAAATAAATTGACCATAGTTTCAGAAATAAACAATATAATAAAATTTTACTATATGTAATTACAATAATTTTTCTTTTAATTTTACTTTTAATGTATACTCCTATTATATATATTTGTGTGTGTGTGCTTTTGTGTTTATGTGCATACTCCGTGTATATTTATCTGTTTGTTAAGTAATTAGCTATTTTACGTTAAAAAATCATGAAATTAGTTCAGATAAAGTCACCTTTAAAAACTTACACAAAACAAAAGCATTTTTATTGTTAATTTCAATGTATATTAACGTTCTCAAGACATGCACCAAAGAGTGTGTTTTTTTAAAAAAAATTACAAGTTAAGGTGTTACACATATGCTATGTATACCTTTTATAATTTACAACATAATCTCTTATTTTTACTTGTTCATATATCTGATTGTGCAAAATTATAATTGCACAAAAAAATAATGTAATACATATAGGTTATCATATCGATGTATAGTTGAAGGTATATTTTAATAAATTTAAATGCATTATGCAGGATTACTGCGGTTTTTTAAAAAAAATTTTTATAAAGTATAAAAAAACAGCATGATTTTTTTATCATATGTACAGTATGCACATTTTTTTGTATTTATAAAATTATTTACGAATGAAAGGAGAACGTAAAATGTAGGATTAAAATGTGTGTTGTATGTGTTTAATTTACGAGTGTTGTTTTGTACTTAATACAATAATTTACGTTTATTTTGGTTGCTCAACATAAAACGTACAATATTAACAAACATACAATATTAACGATATATTTGTTCAAACTTTTATATTTTTTTCTATATAGTTTTTAGTTAAGTACTAATTAGAAAATAAAGCAATTATTATTTCTCTAGTACATTTTATTTTATTTTATTAGTTTTTGTAATTCTTCAACGTTCAATTTCTATTTTTTAAATTCTATAACATTTTGGTTTTTTAAGTCTCCTTTTGTAAATTTTCATAAGATTCTATTATCGTATCTATTATTTTGTCTGAGGACTTATTTTTTTCTCTCTATTTTTATATTTGCTTGAATTTTTAATTTTCATCATATGTGGAAAAAATATTTTTGTTAGAGTGATTTAAAATAAAAATAAGTTAATCATATATCAATATTTTCTGTTTTAATTTATATCGAAGAAAAAAAACTTGATGTATCTATTATTTTGGCCATAGGTGTATATATACAATACATTTTATCTTGTACTGTTTATCTTTAAGGGCTGTAAAGTAATAACAATATGAAGCCACCTTCTTTAAAATTAAAAAAAAGATCACGAAAAGAAAAAGAAAAGTGCACAGAACTGAAATAGAGAAAAATATAATAAATGTAGATGCTCTTGTTATTTACGTACGCAAGGAGCGTGTCTAGCACAATGGTTAGACTGTTGATGTGTGGTGCGGCCAGCTGTTCATTTCTATTATGCCGGTGTACTTAAATGATGGAGCAACTTTTAACAAAACAGCCATTTAATCATCCTCGACCAACTATTCTCCGATGACGCATCACATTATCATGAATACATTCTTTTTTTCTCGACTCGAGAATTTAATGAAACTATAAGGTTTAACTCGACGATATTCAAAAATTAAATATACTAAACTCGTATTGTCGACTTATTTATTGATGTATTTCAATATAGAATAAATAATTAAATCAACAATTATTTAGTTGGCATAACGCTTAACTTGTTATTTATATATTAGAATGCTAGCTGCAATATCATTTTTGATTGTAATCAAAAGTTTTTGATGTCGAGTTTTCATTCGACGATCATACTGAAAACTTTCGAAACTTCTATTACGATGTTACAAATACATAGAATTATTTATGTTATAAACTCAATGATTAAATGAATAATTTTATTCGTTTTAATACCATACGAAAATTGTATACTTATTTAACAACACGTATCGGGATATAAATTTTGATCGCGATAAAAAGTTTTGTTTCAATTTTAAGCTTTATACATATACATTTTTTGTTGCTGTTCTGTTTGTGTTTATCCGCTATTACTGATTTATCGTTAAATTAATGAAAATGTTAAGCTTTTAATTCCATTTATTGCGAAATAAAGACAGAATAAAACAGTTTGTATATTTTTATGTGTGACAATATAATGTTCTTTGACGATATTATTTGAAAATACCGAGCTTAAATTTATAACACTATAATACAGCTGTTCAATTTGATATGTTTATTTATTTTTGACACTATTTATATATATATATATATATATATATATATATATATATATATGTAGTTTATTTGTGTCATATTTAAATTCTATTATATAAAATAAAAAAAATCCACAGATTTATTTTTTGGCATAAAAGTAACAAATTTATAATTAAATTCCCAATGATGAGTTCTGAAAAATTTAATAGAAATAATAATTTTTATAACGTTTTTTTTTTTAATTAGTCAAGTTACTTTGATAAAAATATTTCTATACAATTCGGTTATAAAAATTAAATACAAATAATTATTATTAAAATAAATTTTTGTTATTAAAAAAGTTTTTCTTAAACAAACGTAAAAATATAAGTTAATATTTATTTTATTATGTCGAAATAGTGCATTTCTATAATAAATTTCAATATTAGGAATTTAAAAATTTATACAAGACTAATAAATATAATATTAGGAATTCCCATAAGCAATGACGCATCTACAAAGTTATTTTTAGAAACGTTTCATGCCTGATTTACGCAGTGTTTCACGTAAGTGTTTTGTTGTATTGTGTGTGTACAACATTCAATTTTCTATTTACATAGTTAATTTCCAAATTGTCCCCATGTGACAAATTGACGGTATTTCAACTCTCAGAAAAGCACATACGACATTGCATGCCATTCAATTTTCACTATGGTTTGAATGAAACAGCTATAACTTAAAAAAATTGTGGCATCTATAATGATGTGTTGGAAATCCCCAAATATCAATGTTAGTTCAAAAAAAATATGAAGGGTGGTGTTGACCTTTCTACTATTTCTCTAAGTGGAAAACTAATCGAATTTGATAATGAAGTCTTAAAATCTCTCAAAATTGATCATCGAGGAATTGTCACTACTTGGGTCTCAGGTTAACATTTTATAGACATCTAAAAGAATTTGATAAAATTCACTGAGGAGAAATGTATTTCACATAAACTGACTTCGACTAACAAACAATTTAGAATAACAATTTGTAATTCATTATTAATGAGACATAACAAGGAGCCATTTTTCCATAGTAATTGGAGATAAAAAATGAGTTCTGTATACCAATTTGAAACAAATTAATCGATGGATTTCTCCAAATCAAACACTAAAGCCTAGTTTGACTTTGAAAATATATCTTTTATGCATTTGTAGGATTTGTATGAAATGATTCACTTTAAATTGCTGAAATCTGGGGACACGATAATGGCTGAAGTTAATTAACAGCAATTAGAAAGATTATGGCAATATTCTCAGAAAACAACCTATGTTGATCATCAAGAAAGACGATAACGTGAAACCACATGCAATAATAATCACGCAGGAGAAAATTAAGGTGTTGGGGTGGGAAGTGTTATTGTATCCTTCTACTCACCGGACGTTGTTTCATCTGACTATCGTCTGTTCAGATCGCTAGAAGATTCATTTATTTTATAAAAATTTCCCAAATACTGATAATGTCAAAAATTACCATGAGTCATTTTTTTTCGAAAGTACCAGAATTTTTTAAGTGAGCCATTGATTTTTTGAGACAACATGACAAAATGTCATAGATAAAATGATGATTGTATCATTGATTGAAAAGGTCTTTTGTACAAACTTGGTTATATATTTTATTTCAAATTAGTTGTTATTTATGGAAATCACTAATATATTAAACAATAACGTACAAAATATTATCTGTTTGAATAAATGATCTTTTTCTTTTTTAAAAAATAGTGCTACCCCTACGCCTTTGCGTTGATGTAAAAAATTCGTTTCCGAACTTTCCCAAAATGTTTCGAGAATTACAGAAGTACAAATTTTATGAAATATTAAAATTTACAGAAGATAAAAAAAGAGATTTTCAGGTAGACTTTTCGGACAAAATAAATTTTAACTGTATTACTATTATATATATTATAATACATTGTCTATGCAGAAGCATTATTATAGTTTTCTGAACATATTATTTTTCATAACTTATTTACATTGTTAAATAGAAGCAAAATTCGGAGATCAACTATTGAAGTGAATAGAGAACGGAGCCCCTTGGTAATTAAAAAAATGTTTATTAAAAAACACATCATTTGAAAAATATTTACAATGCAAGTAAAATAATTACAAATACACTGTTCGTATTCAGTATATATTTTCATTATAGACAATAAAAGTTATATAAAGAATTAAAGTTATGTAATATAAATTACAGTTAAAGAGTTTTTCTGTTAGTGTTTTAGAAAGACCATATGATATAAAGTAAAAATTTAAAAACAACAATAGAAAATATTACAATAGAATAATTGTTTTGTTCATAAAGAATAATCGTTGTGTATAAAAAATAAAAAGTTAATAAATTGCAGTTTTCTTCTCTTCTCATATACTCTCATGTTTGTAATACAAATGTGATTTATTCTTCACATTTAATTATTTTTTAATACATATATAAATATATATATATATATAAATTATTATTATTATTGTTATTTATATTCAAAACATTTATTTCGTGAATTAAAGAGGAAAAATGTCACTCATCCGTTTATCCGTTTCAATAAAAATCGTTAAGAAATGCTTACATGAAACATCCAAAACATTTTAAACGAATGAATAAACGTTATTCATGAGATTGAAAAGAAGATTCATTGTTCAGGATTAAAGGGTCTTGAAAGAAGAATAAATTGAAATGAATTTCAACTTCATGCATAACAAATGTAAATATATATTTTTAAAATTCTAATGTTCAAACGTATAATGCGTATATAAATATATATGAATGTTATTGTACAGTATATTCAGTGATATAGTTAAGAAAGATCTGACTTAATTGCTTGTATGAGTTTACATTTTTCTATTTTTTCTTCAGCTCATATCTAGACAGTTAAATAAAATCGACTCTCTTGAGTAATTTAAATAAAAAAAATGAATGATTTATACATTTGGAGTCCTCGTACGATGAATGTAACAATAAATATGTATGTATTAAATATATACTATTTAAAATATGTCTTTATCCTATTTCACAGTATTTATAATACCAAATTAAAGAGTAATTTAAAAGCAGTTTTAAATGTATATTTTAAAAAAATCGTTTTGATGGTATATTACAAACGGAAATTTATTTCAAACAAGGATTCTAATTTATACAAGTGTCTAATATTCGTTGAATAATATATAGAATGTTTGACAGTATTGAAAATTAAACGTTTAAAGTGAAATAAAAATACAATAATAATATATTACGAAGTTAATAAGATGTAGTGAAACGTGACAAGTGGCATTCAATACATAAATTCACTTGTAATATTTAATTAATGAACACGAAAACTGTTGAATAATTTATTTGAAATTCCGTAAGCTATATTATGTTTAATATTATTTGGAAAAAACGTTTTTAGTCTTTTTGTTATTTTTATTTTATTTAAAATGAAATTTTTATTATATTTTTGAATAATTAGAAAATATAAAGTAATTTTGATAAATATACGGTGGTCCAAATAAAACTAAAAAATAGTAAATGAGAATAAGCTAGTAAACGTATGTTTAAACTCTGCAGTTTCATTTGGGCCAACCTACAAAAAAATATATATTATATTAAAATATTTAGATAAATAATTTTTAAAATGGAATCAACTTTAAATTAAATTATAATTGTGTATATTAAAATAATATAGTTTTATTATTTTTATATTATAAAATATTATTTTTTGCATATTAATAATTTTTAAAAACAAGTTTGTAAATAAAATCTTATATTTAATAAAATCATAACATTAGAAAAAATAAGTCGTGTTTAGTAATTCATATTTTTAAGATAGGCAGTTATTTAAAAAATATATAATTAAAAATATACTATTATTTTTATTCTAAAAAGAATATTTAGAAAAAAAGATACAAATAAAAATTGAAAATAAATTTTTCATTAGCTTTTTGGGAAAAAAAAATTTTTTTCATTGACTATATTAAATTTACTTAAATTGAAAAATACATTATTATTATTAAAAAATAATAATTATTTTTGAAGAAATAACTAAAATTGAAATACAATTTTAAAACCTTTAGATAAATAATTGTGAAGTATTTAAAATATATTAATCGAATTATAAATCAATATTCAAAATATATTTATTTATTATTTGAATTTTTAAATTATAATCTAATAAGACATATTTTATTACAATGAACATTTACTTATTTTTTATTTAGATCGTAAACAAATTAATTAAATATAAGGTAAAGAGACTGGAGGATTGTAAAGGATAGTAAATAATATTAAGCAAGTAAATGTATATCTAAATCTTTCAGTCTTATTTGAGTCACCAAATATACATATATAAGAGGATTAGTATTCTGTATTGAAGGACAGATAGTATATTGTATTCAAATTTCAAACGTATTATTAAACAGACTTATTAATCAAAGTCTTATAGACGATTTTATGTACTAAAATTTGTGAAAATATTTTCTTTAACCGATACTAATTTTAGGATTATGAATAATAGAATAATCAAATTACATGAATGAATTATATTTGGTTCATTTATACATTTAGGTCTATAATTAATGAAATTTTAATTTTTACTTTATTTATGAACTCTACAAGACATTTCTTTAAATATTTTATCATATTTTTTATATTCGTTTACTAACGTAAATTTTCATTTAAACATACATACACACAGATATATATATATATATATATATATATATATATATATATATATATATATATATAGTTTTAATATTTGTTTACATAATTTTTCCACTATTATGGTTCTCTTTGCTGTATAATATAATAGAATTTACATTTATGATAATATCATATATATTAATATTAAAAAGCTGTCGTTCTATTCAGAAATTTAGAATTTAGAAACTAAGAGATCTGAAATTCAAATTTTAAAAATGCGTATCATACAGTGTGTATGTAAAATAACAGAGCGTACTTTATATTACTTTACACTATTACTACGTTATTATAGAAGTTTATATTTATTTATTTATTTATATAAAGTGGCACATAATTAATTTGTTTATACATATAATATATTTATATATATATATTAAAAGAGTAAAAATTAATAAATCATTTAATTTTTTTAAACTTCTTAATTGAGATTTGTCTCTATATATTCTCTCTTTTCTTATTTCTATTGTTCTATTTTTACTGTAATTTTTCAATTAGGAAATATATAATTTTATTTTATTTGAAACTGAACCAAATCTTATAAAATGAATAAACGAATTGTAATGTTTGTTATTTGATAGAATGAAATTGTATGTATGACTAAGTAATAATGTGTGACTTATATTCTTGATATTATAATAATATTTACACATTTCAATATATCCATCAGTCTAGATAAATTCTCATTATCTACGGCAAACATTAAAATATATTATATAACTGAATAAAAACGTATCTGTTAAAATAAGAACATACTCTTAAATATTTTCGCGAAAAACTTATTCAAATTTTAATAAGTTGACATGTAACACAAAGCAGTACATTCATTGTTGAGAGAGGCTTCGCGAGTAGCTTTCAAGAATTTCACTAATACACGTTCATAATAATAAACTCTATTGGATGCCTCGCTGGGAAACAAAAGAGTTACCCTTCATCATTTTAGTTTACATGGAGGCTGAGAAATTCAGATAAAATACAGTCTTTATATTAGTAGGAAAATATTGAGGTTGAAGTGAGATGCCATGACAAAAGTTCATTATCAAATTTGTAAGACTTACGAAAGAACGATCTTGTGTTAGCGATTCCTGTGTTCAAGTCCGTGTTCTCACGTACCATATTATAATTTTCGAGTTTTAATCTCTGAGATTATTATTACCTTTTATACACGTATATAAAATATTCATTTAATCTAAATGTGCGTTCTGATAACGAATACAATTATAAACGCGTATCTTTATATCAATTTTTAATTTTTATTTTTTGAATAACATTCAATTCTATTATGTTTTATAGAAATATATTTTTAACTCAAGTTTGTAATAAATCATTTTTAAATATGAAATACATTGACAAGAGAAACATAATTTATTTAAAATTTGAATAGAATAAAAAACTTAAATCTAAAAAGGTATCTTTGCAAAAAAATTACAATTTTGTAATTCAAATTTTAATAACATCAATCAAGAATATTTAAAATATTACATACTTTTTTTCTGTCATTTAATATATTAAAATAAATTTAGAATAATATTTTTAAAAAGCATGTACACCACATTTATATACTTATATAAACTCTAGGTATAAAAAATATAAATGTATAAACAAAAATTTATTTAATGAATTTAAAATTTGAATATGATGAAATATAATGTTTATACAACATAAACTACTACTGTAAATACTTGTGTGGGCAGCATGACGTTTAAACTATAGTACAAAGTGATTTAATTTAAAAATCATTAATCATTAAAAATAATTGTATATTGTCTTATATATACCTATATGTATGTTGTTGTTTATACAATAATAATTTATTGTATATATATATATATATATATATATATATATATATATATATATATATATAATATTAAGGAATTTCTAAACGTGATCGGAAAACTTGTAAATTGATGCGATAATAAACAAGAATAACTGATACAACAAAATAATAAAAATCGATTAAATGAGCACGGATAGAAAATATAATAGGAAAAGAAGATAATGGATGGACAAAAATTATGATATAATGGCAACTAAGAGACAAAAAACATCTACGAAGAAACCCAATTATAGATATAAGAACGATATTATAAAGTATTATGGAGATGAAGTTTGAGTGAGATTAACCACAAACTAGAAACAATGGAAGAAGACCTAATGATATTTGATAAGGCTTTCTCTTAGATGTAATTATATTATATAGTTTAATAATGATATGCAGAATTATAAAAAATATAAAAAGTTTTAAGAATTTAATAAGGGACTTTTATTAAATTTAATTTGTTTCCTTATTTTATAAAATTCGAAAAATATAATTCCTAATTTAAAAAGTGTTTCGAATATATATAATATATATATATATATATATATATATATATATATGTATGTATGTAGAAATTTCTAAACGTAATAAAAAAACCCTGTAAATAGATACAAAAATAGAAAAAAGAAAATGATACAGCAGAACAAATAAAATGGATAAAATAGACAAGGGTCAGACATATAGAGAAAAAGGGAAGATAATATGATAAATAGACAAAAATCATTACAAAGTGGTGATAAATTGACAAAAATAAATCCTATAAAACATCAAAAAATAACATTGTAAAATATTGTAGAAGTGTGGATTGAATAAGTTTAGTTGCAAACAGGAAACAATGAAAAATCTCAGAAAAATATTTAAGAAGACCTAATGATATTCTTTGAGACTTTCGCCCAGCAATAGGCTGATATAGGCTTTTATGATAACGATGTTCAGAATTATAAAAATACGAAAATTATTAAGAATTTAATCAAGGACGTTTATCTAATTTAATTTGTTTTTTATTTTATAAAATTCTGAATTAATAATTATATTTAAATAAAGAATCTCGATAAAAAAGTATTTATTAGTGGTATTGAAATTCAAATAAATTAAAAAAATTGGAAACAATTATTAAATAAAAAATTCAGTAACCAGTTTGCAATTATATTCAAAATTATAATTGATTTTTATAATTAAACAACTTTAAAAAATTAAAAAATATAACTACTAAACAAATTAATCAATATCGAACAATCAATTAATCAAAATCAAAAATAGTTTTTTTTAAAAAATAGAAAAAATGCAAAATTTTAAATAATATAAAAATTATTAAGAACTTATTTAGAAATCTTCTTCTAATTTAATTTGTTCCTTTATTTTATAAAATTTAGAAAATATATAAATAAATATTAAAAATTATAATTATATTTTCATATTTAGTCAATTCAAAAAGGAATTCAAATGTACAACTACAATTTATTAATCAATACCAAATATAATAATCAATTTAACAAAATAAAATATACAAAGACAATTTTTAAAAACTAAAAAGTAAAAAATTGTATATATAATATTTTTTAATCCACGTAAGGTAATAATGTATTAAATTAATTATATAGGAGCATCCAAATGTGACACTTAAATTTGTGTTCTATTAAAAAAAAACATGTGTATAGGGTGGTGTATAAGAAAATATGTGTATAGTTTGTTTCTTTTTAATACAATAAAACACAAATCTAGGCGTCACATTTGAATAACCCTATATAGTTATATTTTGTTAGTTCATTGATTTTAATTAAAATTATTTTTATCTTAACTTCCTTTTTTAAAATATTCTATTTATAAAAAATACAATAATGATTTAATTTTATAATTGTTATATTTTATTTGAATGAATAAAATATATTAAAAATATTTGTTATAACTTTTTACAATGTTTTTAAATTAATAAAGTAGTCTAAATAAATTTATGTTTTTTTTATAACTAATAAAATGTTTATCAAATTCGTTGTTTTAAAAAATAATCCATTTTATCTATTTAAAACGTTATTCAGTATGTCTATATAAATAGTTAATTCCATATGATATCTTAGCATCAATATAAAGCATTTGACCTGCAATAAAATTGTTTTCTAAATATATTAGTATAGTTTCGAATAAAATAGGTATTAAAATAGTTTACAATAGTTATGTGCACGTAAACAATCTCATTTCGTACATTCTACTTAACATTTCATGCTAAAATCATGTTGTCATCGAATAACGCAGATTTGCAAACGGAAAACGGTCAAAACCACACCAAAATATGATCTGAGTTTAGTACAATGTGTTGAGGCAGACAAAGTTGCGCCCGTTATGTATAGTGAACATTGAATAGTTTCCAGTTAAAGTGAATACCGTGAACAGATTACCGGATGGCTGGAGAGAAGTTTGAAGTTGTTTCTATTTTGGTGTACTAGTATTTTGATGTGCCTGAGAAGCGTGAAATGGGCGGTGTGTGGGCGGTTCGAATGGGCGGCCTGGGTGGACCGGATATGTCACTTTAGACCACAGGCCATAATCTGCCACTACAACACTATCGTTCGCGTTCACTTTATGTGTATGTACAATAAGTATACACATATTCATTCAATATGTGTGTTCATGGTTGGCATGTCAAAACAGAGTATTCATACAGTTGAGGATAAAGCGCATTCAACATGTTAAAAAACTTATGACTGCAGAGTGTAGTTTCATGTTCAGTGGTATTATTGCAATGTGTGTCAACTCTTTTTTCCCGGAATCATAAAAGATTACGTTTATCTTGAAAATTAATAATATTTATTTTATTGTTATTACCTTTTATTTTTCAAAAGGGAAGCTTTTACATAGAAAACATTATTCTTGCTATAAACATGTAACTTGATGGTAATTTGTTACGTTCATTTACATAATTACTTTTTTGTATTAAAATTTTTTATAAAATATAATGAGAAAGTAAATTAAAAAATTACTAACGTTTTTTCTACTTCAATACATGTATTTATCTAAGTGACTATTTGTCTTTACGAAATAATGAACTCAATTTTTAATAAAAATAATGTTATTTTTTTCGATCTCAAAAGCTACAGAACTTTCTTAACGGTCTAATTTATTAAAACAATTCAAATTTAATAAATTTATTTCACTTTTATACATTTTGTCATTTTTATTTTATTTTCTTTTATTTAACTCAATAAATGTTTTCGATTTTGAATATCGCAATAGAATTTATATAATATATATATATATATATATATATATATATATATATATATATATATATATATATTTCAATATATGATATTTACGTTTTATTATTACTCACTAACAATTTATAATTTAATTAATTGTTAACAGTATAAAAAATTATATCACAATGTAAAAGTTTTTAAATGAATATTCTATAAAAAAAATAATCAAATTAATTTCCGTTGATAAAAGTTGTATTATAAAATTAAGGACTACCTAAAATAATGAAATTAGAATGAGATTATACAATCATCTGGAATTTAATACTCTACATAGTAATACTGAATGTTCTCGTATCATTTCAGAGGAAACATATGTTTTGTCAATTTATTTTACAGTCTTGTTAACAATAAATACGTTTATATGAAAATAGTTTTAAACAACAATTAGCATTATAGTAATTTTTAAAAAATTAAAGCAAAAGTGTACTACTGAGATAAAATAAAACTATAATTTTTTTTTTCAATTTATTAAATAATTGTTCCAAATAAAATATGATTAAAAAGAAGATAATTGGTATAATATATATACGAGTATATATATATATAAATTGTGTTATTTTAATTTATGTAATGTCATATTCTCAAATATTTTATTTTGCTCATGCAACAGATTAATGTAAAAATTAAAAAAAAAGTTATTATTTTTTTCAAGATCAGGTTGATGCGCAAAATGATTAATACAAGACACGTTCACATAAGAAATTTCACAATGTACCTGGAAACACTTATATATGAAATGAAAGGTGCCGAGAGCAGGTAAATGCCATCCTTACTCAAAGTGATTTATGAATAAGAATTATTAGTCAAAGTTAATTATAGAATTCTTTTAACACATGATTATTTGGATATACAGGTAAGAATTAAATATAATATTAGTAAAAGTACATTTATATTAACAGACATTGCAAAAACAGGAATATATATATATATATATATATATTCATATTTATATATATATATATATATATATTCATATTTATATAAACGTATTAAGTTTTTAATATGCTTGAAAGACAGATACATTTATTAATTACAATTTTATGTCTATGTCAATGCTGTTCTTTTTTTAATAAACATTATCATTAATCATGTGCAACGGTAATATATGTGTGAAATTAAAATGGATGTCAAGTATAATAGATTATTTAAAATGAAAAACAATTAACTCTTTACTTGCTTCAATCATCATATAAAAATTAGTTAAACGAGTGAGAATTTTTATTATTTTTAATCAAACATAATTCAGGTATTTTTTTATTTTTAATAAAAACTGAAATATATATATATATATATATATATATATATATATATATATATATATATACATAAGTATTTAACTTTACTTAATCTAACATTTTTTTTAAAAGTAGTAATTGAAAGTAATGCGATTATTCAGTTAATTCGAAAATATTTAAATGAACATTCTTTTCAAAAAAACTAATATTTGTTTATAATAAATAATTAATCCGTTTAAACATTTTCACCAATTAAACAATAAAGAATTTTTTTTGAAAAATGGTTTATTATTAATTTAGTTTTAATACAAATATTATTTTTTATTTTTATAATTATTATCATTTGAAAAATCACAAAATATTACATTACTTATTTCTTTCTAAAATGACTTAAATAATAATGTATATATATATATATATATATGTGTGTGTGTGTGTTTTGGTTGTGTGTGTGTGTGTGTATATGTGTGTATAAAAAAGGATGATATAAAAAATTATATTTATTATACCTATAGATATTTCTTTAATTAAAACGTACATTAATTACATTTGTAAAAAACGCAAAATATAACTTTATTTTTTATCCAAAATGAATCAATTTATAATAAACTAATTTCTACTGATCATGAATAATTTTTTCAACTTTGGTTTATAGAATTTTTTACAGAGATTCTGAAACATGTAATAATTTACAATGATGAATTATAATATAATAACAAATATTAGGAATATATATATATATATATATATATATATATATATATATATATATATATATATATATATATATAAGTAGGCGTATGTATTTCACATGGTAATATAAAATATATTTTTCAAAAAAAAAAAATTATTTTGTCTACAAACAATTTTTAAAACACAAATCTATGTGTTACATTAGGTGATATATATATATATATATATATATATATATATATATATATATATATATATATATATATATTCATAAATATGTTTCTAAAATGATATTATGTAAAATAAATATTAAAAAAAAATTCAACGTTATTTAAAAATCATTTTTTAATAAAAAAATATTTGCACCAACCAGCCTAAAATTAATAAATAATAAAAGAAAATGTGAAATAATAAACTAAAAATTTTTTTTCAAAATCACATTTAGTATTTCAGTAACTTCCACAAACGTATATAAAATAGACATTAGTTTTAATACATACAATCTTAAAACAAATTAAAATTTTACTCATTTACGTATAAGGCTTGATCTAGCTAGGAGAGGTAATGGATTTAATAGACTCACGCAACCATTAATATCCACATGTGTAGTATAATATACATATATATAAATATATATATATATATATATATATATATATATATATATATATATATAGATATATAGATATATATCACATAAAAACAATAAATTAAGGAAGAACTTTTGAAATTACATATTATGAATGTTTTTATTTTATATTTTAATTATTTCAAAAATGTATTTTAGATGTACCTTTGTTACTTGTTTCGTAATGCCATTATTTACATGCAAGATTAAATAAATTACAACGAAAAATATTTTAAAACTACATAAAAACAATGTTAATCCAAAATATCTTGAAATATTATCAAAAACCAAACAAATATATCGTACAAAACTTTTAATTATTTCGTGTTTTATTTCTACAAAGTTTCTAAAAATAACTTTAATATACATATATGTATGTATGTATGTGTGTGTATATGAGAGTATGAATGTATGTGTTACGATTAATAATAAGTGAAATCGTAATAACTTTTATACTTAAAAGTAACTTTTTTGTTGAATAAAATTAAAATAAACAAAATGATACTAAAATTTATTGATATTAAATTTCATTATTATAAAAATAATAAATATTAATAATATTTTCACCTAGTAATAAATTCTTAGAAATAATTTACAATACATTTTTTAACTTTTGTAGTTAAAAGTAACTCTTTTTATAGAATAAAATTAAAATATACAATATTATAATAAAAATTTATTGATATTAAATTTCAGTAATACAAAAAAATGGTTATTAATAATATTTTCATCTAGTAATAAATTCTTAGAAATAATTTGCAATATATTTTTACTTTGTGTAATATGAAATAGAATTTTTAAGTACATTTTTAATATATTATAAAGTGATTTTTAACTTAAAAATAGTTATTATAAAATAAATTAAAATAGATATAATTTGTAAACAGATATTTCACAAATAAAAGTAAAATATAAATACATTAAAACAATTATAAAAAAACTTTTCTTCAATTAAATATTTTACCTGGATGAAATAATTTCGAGTGTCAAAATACATATCTGATAATTATGTGAATAGAAACGAAAACTCATAGTTTAGTAAAGAGTCGATTAAATATTTGTTGAAGTTCAAGTTGACATCAAGTCCTCTGACATTTATGTCATCTTTTATGTACATACAAATTAATTCAAGTAAGTAATTGAGGTCATTAAGAAACTTACTTCATAAAGAAATTACTTCAATTAAAATAAAACACTTATTTATTCAAAGAATTAACGATTGTGTGAACAACATTGTTCTATAATTTGATATCTGATTGTTTCTAATATGCAATATCGTCAATTGTGCTTCTTTTTGTAATTAAAAAATCATTCGTTAGTAACAAAGTGCATACAAACACGCAAACAAATTATTCCATTATGTTTTATGTAGGATCTCAGAAAAAAATCCAAATGAATTTATGTATGTTGTTATATATATATATATATATATATATATATATATATATATATATATATATATATATCCTTAGTAAAAAATGTAATATATTATTTACATTATAATAACTGACATCAGTAAAGAATATTATGGATTATGTTCACGTTACGGTTTTTCCACCAATTATTTTTAAATATTATTTATTTTTATGAACTGAATATTTCCTATTGAACATAGAATTTCATTTTAAAAAATTATATAATGTTTTGTGTGTTAAATAAAATATTTTAGTATTTTTTAAATAATGTAATTATAATTTAAGTTGACTTATTGTAATTAATGTGTTTTTCCTTCCATATTTTTTTAATTACATAATAAAATTATGATCTTCATTTATGAGAAAGTTCAAGATTTAGTATAAATAGTTTTCAAGTACTTGTGACTTTTATGTTTTGCATTGAAAACTAAATTCCTGTTGTTACGACTTATAACATTTATAATAGGATTAACTGAATGTATTAAATGTTATTATTTTATTTGAATATAATGAAAGTTTATGGATTTTTTAAATGAATGTTGTTAACTTTTTTAAATAATTTTAAAAAGTATATTAATATTTGTTTTTAAACTGTATAGATCAATTATTATTCCTTCGCCACAAAATATTAGAAAGTGTACAACAATGACTTATTAATCACTTTGTTTGTTTGGAATAAAAATAAGATATTGTACTTTTCAATGTCAGTGCCATTATAAATAAAGTTTATGTTAAAAAAATCAGATCTTCGGTTATAACATTTTATTATACAATCTCTGACGATGATGGCATTGCTACCGAAATGTGTATTAGCTTATTGTTGTTGTGAACAAACAAAATGAACAATAAATAATTATTAAACACTTTCTAATAAATTATAGGGCTGGTGTGATAATTTTGTGTGAAAGCAATTTATTTTTAGTAATTATTTTTTATTTCTTAGATAAGAATTAAATAGCACATTTTTATTCATCACGTGATTATCATTTCAAAAATAAAATAATACTGAAAAATGATCTTATTTTTTAATTACCATAAATTATATAAGAATAAAATAAACGATATTAAAAATTCTATAAAAATACTTTAAAAAAATTCGAAAGGAAGTGTTAACTAATTAAAATATTTTGTAGTGTTGGTGAGGTAATTTTATGTGAAAGTTAACTATTTTTAGTAATAAAAGTAATTTCTCTTGGTAATTTATTTATATTTTATAATTTCTTAAATAACAATTAAATAGTACATTTTAACCATTGCGTGTTTGTCAGTTCGAAAGTAAAATAACACTAAAAAACGAATCTTATTTTTTTAATTCGCTAAGATGATTACCTGAGAATAAAATGAGTAGTATTAAAATATTTACAAAAAATTGAAAGAAAATATTAACTAATTAGAATAATATTCTTTAATTAGGTTTATAATAAAAGTATGTATGTATTTAACGCTTTCACCTCTGATTACGTCTTTTCGTAAAATATAATTGATATTACATTTTTTATAAATTTTAGCTTGTAGCTATTGATGTAATATTATGTCTTGTCTTTATGATATAATAGAGATGTTGTTTTATATATTAATCTCTGTAGACAAAGATGTGTAGACATCATTTTAATACAAGTATTATTTTTTTAAGATTTAAAATTTTGTGGAGAAATGAAGCAGAAAGTATTTAATTAAATTATTTATTTATTTTTTTAACCATATTCTATGGCATTAATGATGGAATACAAATTCCCTCATATGATTACCACGACTTTGCTTGACACAGTGAATTCGTTTAGTCTAATTTTTAGTCACTCTTTCATATAATTGTGGTCTAATTTCATGAATTACACGTTCAATGTTTATTTTTGATAATTCTGTTATTTGTGGTTTATCAACATAAACCATTAACTTCAGATAAATCAACAGAAAATAATCCAATGGAGTTAAATCGCATGATCTTAGTGGCCAAATGATAGATCCATTTTGTGAAATAATGGACTCACTAAACTCTTGTTTCAAAAAGTCGATTGAAGTGTTTATTTCTAAGCGTTGTTGAAGTGTTAAATGTTCCATGATAATTTTCTAAACTATACTGAGTTGAAATGTCAAAATGAGCTTTACAAAAATTCAAACATGGCTGCCACAAGCTATCAAAGTTCTGACATTCTTATTGAAAACCCCTATATGTATTATTACTAGACAGAAAATTTTATACAAAAGATTCTCAATATCTTTCGAACATAACTTCATAAATCGAAGCATATTTTTCTTTCAACAAGTTAATTGAAAAAAATGCTGACTTTGATATTTTGTTTAAAAGTAACGATAAAGAATTTTATATCCATATTCGTATTTTGTGATGAAAGTATACATTACAGAAAATAAATATTTTATTTGCAATTCAATCATTCATATTATTTAACGTTGAATGGATTTTTTAAATTTTTTACGTTAAATGAAAAGTATTATAAAAATATATTTTATAATTTCAATTTTATGTAGAATTGACTTTCAAAGATATTTTTAAAAATTAATTTATTCACAAACGAATGATATTATTTACAGAATAAATCGTATATAGACGTTTAACAAAAACTATATCAAATTTCAAATTTGTATACATGCAATAATTAGTATGTAAATATTTTTTTAAAATGGAAATTTGAATAATAATGAAAGAGAGAAATCAAATTTCACTTAAACACTGATTGACCTATAACATGTTCTTTAATCCCGAATATAATAACTAGTCGTAATGTATAATAAACGATAGGAAGACTATAATGATAGAGCTCTGTTTGAATATTTTCTGAAACATAAGATCCGCACCATCAAACATATAAATGTGTACAATATACGTGCGAGTCGCGCGCTTATATACATGTATATATTTGTGTCAGTATTAGGGTATATGTTCAGTATGGTTTTTAATACCCTGCCAAAAGGTCTGACACATCTGTTTCCATAATACATTTGTTCGAATGATTAATGTACCACGTTTGTGGCGGCTAGGGTGTGAGCTTTGGGTAATATCATGCGTTCAGGTAGACTTTAATGTGTTACGGGTTTTATTAATTGATGAAGGTGTCGTATTATAAAGGCATACGGTCTGCGTCGAATGAAAAAAGTTAAGAATGCTGGAAATAATTTTTCATTTATTTCATAATTAATTTCGTACAATGGAACCGAAAAATGTGTTACGTTGTACCGTGAACAATCATTTATACATGCGATCACGTGGCATTTATAATATTTGATGACAAATTGAAATATTCAGTAATGTACAATAAACATATATGTGAAACATTTATTCAATCCATACAAAAATGAAAATATTAATTGTGTAAATATAAGTAAAAAGATTATATATAAATATTTTTTTTAATGTTGGAATTTTTATATAAAATAAATTTTATATTAATTTTTAAGATTAAAGTAAGAACTTTCTGGAAAAGAATTACAATTTTTTCTAAAAAAAACACATATTTTACCAAGAAAAATAATTTTGTATATACAATAAATATATTTATAATGATTACTATAATAATTATATCAATATAATGAATGGCAAAACGTTTATGCAAAAATAAATTTCATTACCAATATTTTTTCAAAAATGTATTTATTTTTTCAATTAACGTAAAATTATTGAAACATACAAAATTCCCAAGTGTTAATATGTTTATATAATTTAAATATTTTTTTACAAATATATTAAAGAAAAATTAATTTTAATTCTTATGCATTTATATGATTTTTGACACATCTAACATTCAGTGTATATATATATATATATATATATATATATATATATATATATATACTGAAAATTTCTAAAATAAAAACTATGAATTTTTCATACAAATCCAAGCACTTAGTTTACCTCTCAAACATTATTTTCAGCTGATATTTGAATTGGATTTTCTAATATAATTTATCAATTTTAATAGTACTTTTTGAAAAAAATATTTGATCGCAAATAAATATAGATAGATTTGAATTTCAGTCTAAAAAAAGGAAATCATTTTGTAAAAATGCTTGTATAAAAAAATAAACATTTTTCGTCGGGGTATTTAAATAATAGGATTAAAAAAATTATTATATGAAAAAGTAAAATAAGAAAACTGTTCTTCTGAAAAGATAAGAAAATTAATTAAAAATTACGTTGCAAAGTGAAAATCTGAAAAATAGTTCAAATATTATTTCTAGAAAGCTTTAAAGCCGAAGAACTCTTTAAGATACAGCATATGAAATATTTATAAAATATTTAATTATGAATTTAATTTAAAACTACTAGAAATATATTTATAACTAAATGTCATTATATAAGTAATTTTAAATAAATTGCAGTACTGATGAAAAAACAATATCAAAATAATATTAATATAAATGTTTGATTGGAGTAATTACTGGAATTAATTTTTTATGGAAATTTATTATATGAAGTAAAAAATATATACATACATTTTTGAATAGGGATGTTTAATGAATGGTCATAAAAGTGCATGAGAATATATTCCATCGGGAAAAAAATAATATAAATTTCATTACATCTACTTAAGTTTTCCACTGATATATATATATATATATATATATATATATATATATATATATATATTAGCCATTTTATATCCACTGTTGCATAAAACCTCTTTCAAAATTTTCCACTTTGACTGATTCACTTTCTTCTTCTTCCAGTCCATTCTAACAAATTTCTTTACATTTTTATCCCATCTATCTATGGACATCACACTTTTTGGACTTTCTTATGTACAATATTTGAATTTTCAATCAATAACTTCCTTTGTCCATCATTAGTCTCCTTCTTGCTTAATAACCAGCCCATTTATATTCTAAATTTATCTCTTATATATATATATATATATATATATATATATATATATATATATATATATACACGATGTAATTGATAAAAAAATATTTATTTTATTAAAAATAAAATATATGGAGTTTTATGACTTATGATTGAATATTTTACGTTATAAATAAAATTAAAGAGCATAATATTTTATATTTTTTTCTTAACTAAATTAATTATAATATTATTACTTTCAACTAATTTTAATTTTATTTTTTAAATTATTTTTTACTTAAAATTAATACACAACCACTTTTTTATTAATTATATTGTATATAATAAAATAATTGTTAGATTATTTAAATATTATTAATCTATTTCAGCATATCACAATTAAAACATACTGATGCTTTTATAGATAAATAAAATATACAAAAAAACGAGTAAAAATAAGTTAAATCAAGCTTGGTTATTTTCAAGGTCAAAAACGAAAAAATTTAATAAAACTAAATTGTGTAAATGATGTTATCTTCGAAAAATTTCATATACTTCTAGAATAAACAACACATATACATTGTTGTATAATGCAATAATATATATATATTTATATATATATATATATATAATATTCATCAATAGAACATTTCGTAAAAATAGAAAAGAAGCAATTATCAAACTCATGCTGTTTCAGCCTGAAAAAATATGTCAAAATATAGATTAGCGAAACGACTTCTGTTTAAAAATAAATAACTAACAAATTGTACTGATTAATATCGAAGCTATATTCATGGTTCCGTAATGTCATTTATGTAAGGTAAATATAAAGTTAAGTTAATTAGTTTCTACATAATTCTACTCGTCTGTTTGCGTGTCTTTCTATAATTGCATTCTATTACATTCGGTATGGTTGTTTAACTAATTACCTTTTACCCATTGGAAACTAACTAATGACTTTATATTAAACGCTCGTCATTATTTAAATAATAAATTCACGTGAATTAATATAATATTGATACAAAGTAAGATATTTTCTTCGTAAATTATCAAAGGTTATTAGATTAAATTAGATCAATGTTTTGGACATAATTATATTTTTTATACTTATTAGCATATGAATGTTTCACGTTTTTTTATGTTAACAAATTAAGTAATTTATATGAAAATATTTTAATAATAGTCAAGTTGAATAATTGAACTTTGTTGAACTTGTCGAAGTATAAAATAGAATTAATTTATGTATTTATTAAATTTATTTTAAAACAAACATTCCTTATTTTATTTTTAATAGAAGTTAGAAATAAATTGAAATATAGGATGGTTCAAATGAGACTGAGTGTTTTAAATATACATTTAATTTCTTACTATTTGTATTATCCTTCAGTGTCATTCGGGCCACCTTATATATATGTAACTATAATAAGAAAATATTAATTTAATATATATTTATTTATAAGGTTGTAACTTTTAAGTAATCTAATATAATGCAGATAACAATTATATATTGAAAATTTGGATATTTTTTTAGAAAGAAAATATTAGTGATACTATTTTTATTTATATAAAAATGTATTACCTTAAACAATGTAATATAGTTTATATTATACAATTTAAAATTTATATTAAATGTTGTAAAAAAATACAAAATATTCTTTTAGTTTCTTGCAATAAATATTTAAAAGAAATTCAAAATATTTTAATTTAATTTTTAATTATATTTAAGTATTTTCTTAAAAAGTGTTAAACTATTAGTGCATTTTATGTAAAATATATCATGCTCATAAAATATTACTACATATATTATTTTTTTAGAAAAACTTTCTGTTTTCAATTAACTTATTTCTTATAAATATTTTTTAATGAATTAAATCAAATGAAAATTTATATATATATATATATATATATATATATATCAACATTTAAATTTCCATAAAAAATAATATAAAAATAAAGTTTTCAGTATATAACAGTTATTTTTTTTAAAAAATAATCTCTCGAATTTTTTTTTAAATACCTAATAATTTACCATTAATTAATATAATTGTATTTCTAAAAAAAGTAATATTTTATCTTCATATTACAGTAAATTACAAATATTATTCAATATATAATATTACACATATAATGTAGAAATTGAATTTGAAAAACTACTATTACGAAAATAAATCTGCCAAAAATAAAAGTACGCATACATTTCCTTATGGGATTTTGTCAATAAAATATGTACGTTCACTTTTACCGCCATATAATTTTGATTCTAATATTACTATGGATATCTGGGATATCATATACTATATGAATATTTTTCACTGAGTTGTAATATACCTGTATGGCCTGTCAATAAAACCCCAATCACATAAAACATGATATCTCATAAAATATAAAAATACTAACATTCTACGTGTAATGACGTGGCGAGCCCAGCTATATAGATGAGGTCATAAGATGTACATAAGGTATTTATTATTACACACATTGATTTTTATTTCAGTCATTCATTTTGATATATATATATATATATATATATATATATATATATAATATTTTATTGAAAAATTCTTGTTCTCATTAATAGTAACAAACATAGGTTTAAATACTAAAATAATTCAACGTCTGCAGACGTTGAATTATTTTGATGCTAAGAATATCATGTAGAGTTAAGAACAGACACGATTGGTTTCGAAAAAAAAAACAAAAATTACGAACATTATAGAAAGAGTAAAAAGTTTAAAATAGGTCAGTCACATAATAAGAATAAAAGACTGCCTGAAGACAAAGTAAATGGAGAAGATATTGATTGAGAATCTAGAAATATAAAAAGATCTAAAAAGAGACACAAATAGATAAGACAGAGACAAGAAAATTCATCGATGTGAAATGAAAAACAAAGGTGTTGAATCGTTAGAAGTGGAAAGTTTCAAAAGAGACCAGAAGTGGAAAAAATAAGCCTAATGATGATATAATATTTGATAATATTTATTCTATTTTTTTAATAATAATAACATATTATAAAAAATATTAATTGTTTAATTTTTCCATAGTTTATATATTTTTTCTATTAGAAGCAGAAAATATTTTTTTGGGTAATTAATCATTATTCGTTATTGAATGTAAGTTATGGACTTTATATACTCGATAATATAATTCAATCTATTCTTGATAAACTGTTTTCAAAAAGTACCACACAAACAAAATTAGGACTCCCATTGAGAAGATAAGTGCCGGTCACGGGTAACCATTGTGACAGTTAACGTGTTAAATTATATTATTGAATTAATTCTAACTTTATTCGTATTTTATCATTAGTTTTCATGAAATAATAAACCTTATTTAAAATGACCAAATTATCATAAAAAATATATTTATATCAATTTTTTATTCGTAAATTTTCAATTTTGGATAAAATATGAATAAATTATTTAAGAAATTGTGTGTTTTAAATAAACTCCTTAATCAGATATTTTATAAAATATTTAAAAAGCATTATTTAATTTTTATAAAAATAATTAATAATCTTTTTGGCAAAAAAATTAAAATTACAAAATATGACCTTAGATAAATGAATAACAATATACCAACAGTAATAAAAATATTAAATTAGTTATATGACATCATTGAAATTATATCTCAACCGCAATTCGTAATTTTTCATTTAAATAGCGGAAATTATACAAATTTACAAATTAAATAATTGTAATTTTCTTTCTTTATTAAATAAAAACCATGCGTTTCGCCAAGTGGAATATGAATAGAAAGGTTAACAAAAAACAATTTAATAATATAACAAAAACGTGTTCAAACCACAATTTGTCATATTTCATTTAAAATTTTTGAAACGAGATACGTGTACAAAAAGCGATTACGGTCATCAAAAAGAGTATATTTTCGACGAAATAATTGATTAAAAAAAAAGATAACATGCTTAACTGAGATAATTGACCAGTCAACTACTGTTCCAAAAACTACATATACAATAATCAACTAATTCAGTAGACAAAGTATTACGTTTTTATGACGATATTATATTTCGTATATTTATTTTTATTCGAAAAAGTTCCATATTTCATACATCCGAATAACACACACTGTCATACATATATGTCTCTCGAACCTCGCTGAATAAAACATTTTTTTTTTATTTTACGACACTCGTAACAGTTTAACGGCCGACATCAATTTAATGATTGAAATATCCCCGCAAAGTAACTTTTAACACAACAAAACAAAATAATCCTTCATCGCGATGGCCGTCGCAATTCGCGTACGAACGAGTGTGAATCATCTCATTATGAGTAAACGTGCCCACGCTCTAATGAAGCGACTAGAGTGGCAGATGAAGGGTCCTCCTGTCGACTTTGGATTATACTATAGCAAGCATTGTCAGTATATAAAATATTTGAAACTGGGGAGAATATCGGCACATGAAATAATAACACGTTCAACAACAATTTTCTTCGATGTGCAGAAATGTCTATTGCAGCAGTTGTGTCGTCGTTGACAGTACATGCCAACAGTAGTTGTTATTACAAAGCTTTTAACTTGATTGTAGTTAGCTTCTAAATATTGTTTTTTCTTTTTTTAGTGAGATGAAATCAATTTCATAAGGTCGAGTTCAAAATCGAGTTTATCTACTTAATATAAAAATCAGTAAAAAACATACTCAAGCAATTCATGGAAATATTGTTTGAGCATTTATTGTATCGGAAAAATATAATCAATATTTATTCTTTTTTTCATACAGAATATATTCTTATACGAATTTTATCAATTATATATTTATAATGTATATTTACAATATATTTCAATAATGTGTATTGTGTTAATTTTTATCTGGTTATTTTCAGGTAGCCCAAATGAAACTGAAGGATAGTGAAGAATAGTAAATGATAGTAAGCAAATTAATATAGGTCTAAACTTCAGTCTCATTTAGACTAATTTATATATTTTTTTAAAAAAACGTTTTTTTAATTCATAAACATCTATTTTTAATTTGATAGTTAAAATTAATTTAAACTACATTTCACTAATTTTATTACCAATGATACAATTAAAAAATAAATAAAATAATTACCTGTAAATTTAAAAAGTTTTTAATCAACTATAATTTTTAATATATATTTTAGTTTATTATAATCAAAATTTGTATTTTTAAACAAAGAAATTTTTTTTAAATAAAGTATGTTTATTTTTGACTTATGTTATCATAAAAGTAAAAATTTTCCAATTATTTAAAATGTGAAAATAATTTTACTAAATTAATATATTGTAATTTAAATGTTATTTTATTATATTTTTTTTGTTGTATTAAAAGAGATATTAAAAAAGTTATATATATTTTATATTCATATAGAAAATAAATATTTTTAATTTTCTGGAATTTTAACTCTTATATACACCTTGTACTTAACCAATTGTATTATACTTCATTTATATGAGATATATAAAATAACAGATTAGATCTTATTAAAATTTAAAATTTGATATAAATAAAAAATACAAAATTAAATTTCACTTGATTTCTAAACAAATAATTATTAAAAACATATTTTTAATTTTCCTACTGATTAAAAATTTATTAAATAAATAATATTAAAAAAAATAATAATCAAAAATTTCAAACCATTTGAAAATCAATAAATTGTAATATATCAATTTCTAAATATGAAACTTACAATTTATTAAAAAATACCATAAAAGTATCAAAAATGTATTGCACAGTAGTATTTACTCACAAATAACGAAAAATGAAAAATCATTTACAGTTACGATAAATTCATATCTATTTTCCATGAATCATGAAAACAGCCAACATTTAAAAAATACATACAGAAGTTTGATTCAAACTGGTTTAGATTATTTTATTTAAAAATATATTTTGATCTTTCTCTCTCTCTCTCTCTCTCTGTACATATATATATATATATTTGTTATAAAATAAAAGTTATAATCACTTTCCTAACAAACACCTAGCAAAAGGAGTTAGTTGACATCTTCAATCTGCAACGACAATAAATGAAAGTTTTGGTTGTTGTGTTCGTTATTTAGTCATTATATATATATATATATATATATATATATATATATATATATCTATATATATATATATATATATATATATATATATAAGTACTATTTATAAGTTGAAAAATAAGAAGAGTTAAAAATGCTACTTGAAATGCTTTCAGAGAAAAATATAAAGTTGAATTAAAAATAATATACAAAAAACTAAAAGTATATTAATAATTTTGTAAAGAAAGAAAATATACAGTCAGAGACTTACACTTGAAACAAGTAGATAAAATAAAAACCTGTGAAGAATTTTACAATTTGATAGTGACCTATAGCCAAAGATTAGATGGAAAATTAGTGTAACATGGCAGCATTTTAAAAAAGGAAAAATATAATAAAAAATTAAATACTATTGAGTTTAAAATGGAAAACATATAACCATTGTGTACTACCAGTTTGTACATATGGGTTTAGAAATTCTGACACTGAATTTCAAAAACGAAGCAAAAACTTTTAGGAATAATAATATTGGGAATTTATAAACATTATTAAAAAACCTGTAAATGGATACGATAATAAATAGGGCTAATTGATATAAAAGAACAAATAAAATTGATGAAATAGATTTATAAAAAACATATAGTGAAAATATTAGTTAGTAAATGGATAAAAATCATTATAAATTATTGTGTGTGTGTATGTGTATTAATCTATCTAATTATTGTGTTATTATGTTTATATGTGTATGTACATATGTGTGTGTGCATGTGTTTGTGTGAGTATCTATATGTAATATAACAATAAATTGTATATCATTATATAGGGTCATCCAAATGCGACGTCTAGATTTGTGTTTTATTGAAATGAGACAAAAGAAACTATACACATGTTTCTTTTTAATAAAACACAAATTTAGAAGTCACATTTGGATGATCCTATATATTAGTGAAACCTTCTTTAAATGAATTTTAAAAAGTATATATTGCATAAACCTATATATATATATATATATATATATATATATATATATATATATATATATATAATGTAAATAATCACAAACATTAATGTTAATTGCTTGATACTTTCATCTAATTCTGGTTTAATAAACAAATTTGAAGTACTACAATAAATATTCACTTTACATTAATGCAAATCTTCATCTCCACTCTGATTTTAATTGCGAAAACAACTCTGATTGAAATCGTAAAACTAATTGATATATAAAAAAATATAGTCTATCAAGCAAATCGGTAAAATCATTTAGATTATGCGATATACGTTTGGCATGGTAACAAATTGTCTGCAATGCATTACACTGATAGAAACACTTTACGCTGATCGCTATTTTAAAACACTACAATCAATCTTTCAGTCCGCCATTCGTTAGATAACTAATCACAAACCGCAACACGCGGAAATTACACAGGTAGCGTTATCTACATCTTTAATTGTGCTTTCAAAAAACAGAGCTTCATTGCAACAAAGGAATATGTGCCTTTACTGAAAGTATACATTCAACGTGTAATTAACATTTTTTGATGTTATCATATCGTTTATGATCTATTTATTTTTTAAACATACCAGATATAATATTATATTTACATATCTTCAAATACTTACATATATAGGATTTTCCAATAAGTGCTTCAGAATTATAAATAGAAATAAAACAAAAAGTATTTAATTAATTAGTTATTTATTTTTAAGTAAATTCTATGGCATTAATGATGGAATATAAATTCACTCATATAATCACCACGACTTCGACTGACATAGTGTATTAGTTTAGTCCAATATTTAGTCACTCTTTCACATAATTGTGGTCCAATTTCATGAATTACTCGTTCAATGTTTATTTCTAATATTTCTGATTTAACAGCGTAAACCAATGATTTCACATAACCTCACAAAAAATAATCTAATGAAATTATATTACATGATCTTGGTGGCCAATTGATGGATTAAACTTTTCAATAAGTCTATTGAATTTTTTACAAATTCTAAGCGTTGTTGAAATGTTAAATGTTCCATGATAATTTGCAAAATTATACTAAATTGAATTTTCAAAATGAGCTTAAAAAAATTCAAACGTGGCTACCACCAGCTGTCAAAATTTTAATATTCTTATTGGAAAACTCTCTCTCTCTCTCTCTCTCTCTCTCTCTATATATATATATATATATATATATATATATTGGTTATCCAATAAATAATGAATTTTTTAAACAAAGTTCTAAAATGAAATTAAAAAAAGACATTTTAATTTTAATCCAAAATATATTTTACATTATTATTCACGACTTCCATATTTTAATGTTAAATTTTCAATCCATTTGCTATAAAACATTATTGGTTTTATGGTAAAGAATAACTTGAGCTCCATTCGGACATCAATCTCTATATTAAACTGTTCCCCACTAATATGATTTTAAAAACTTTGAAATAAATGATAATCTGATGATGCCAGGAGAATATGGATGATCTCTCATAATTTCCCATTTAAACTGCCTCATCTTTTGAAGTTGTTTTCATCTTTTG
The DNA here is from genome assembly GCA_029203775.1 of Neoneuromus ignobilis. Classification (NCBI taxonomy): domain Eukaryota; kingdom Metazoa; phylum Arthropoda; class Insecta; order Megaloptera; family Corydalidae; genus Neoneuromus; species Neoneuromus ignobilis. The sequence goes on from CP092087.1 coordinate 13,759,219, forward strand.
TGAGATTGGATATTGTATTGGTGACAAATTAAGTTTTTTCTGTAGGCTAGTATTGATTTTTTTCATCGATAGATTGCTTTAGCTAATCTAGTTGTTTACAATGCAACACTTTCATGGTGGATTGATTGTCTGGTACAAGCTTTTAATTGACAATTCCATCCATATCCTACCAAGCCGACAACATAATCTCTTTTGGATGAAGTACTCCCTTTGGTTGTGGAGATAACTCATTATCGATTAACCCATTATTTCTGAAGTTTTAATATTATTATAAAGTGTCAATTTTTATCGCTACTAATATTTAGATTAAAAATTAATTTATATTCAAACTATTGTTGAAAATATTGTTCTAGCATTTATGGAATGAAAAAAATATATATTTGTTCATTTTTTATACAACATATAATTTTATATGAATTTTATTAAATATAAATATTTATAACATATTTTAATAATATGCGTTCTATTAATTTTTATCTAATTATCAATATGCAAAACATTTTTTTTAATTCATAAATAACTCTTTTTATAATTTATAGAGATGATAAATGCAGATGTCTATTCGTTTTTTCAGAATAAGTTCTGATAATTTACAACAAACTCACTGATCCAGCTTAAAAACTTTAATTATTACTGATGGATCGGTCAATAGATTATTTACAATATTGATTAGAATATTGTATCAATTTTTATGATCAACACAAAAATACAGAATTACTTATAGGATATCTCAATATATATAGGGTCACCAAATGTGACACCTAGATTTGTGTTTTATTAAAAAAAACATATGTATAGGGTGGTGTATAGTTTCTTTTTAATAAAACACAAATCTAGGCGTCATATTTTGATGACTCATTTTATATATATATATATCTGTGTGTGTGTGTGTGTGTCACAGAAATAGTTTGTTACAAAAATATAGTTATATTTTAATAAATAATTAAATTACATAAATAGAAAGTAAATTATTCTAATATTAATATAACAATTCTTTGAATTATTTTATGATACAAAGTTTATGATAATTTATTTAAAAATAAAATAAGTATCAATTATTATTATTGTTATTGTTATAACGTGTAAGTTTTAAGTGCGCTTAGCCTCAATTAACAAGGCCGGTGCATCATAATCTAATTCTAAATGAGAATATTGTTGTGCTTTGGTACAGGATTAACGAACAAGCTAGCGCCGGAAGCTGTGGGAACTAACACATTGCTATACGGGAAACTTTCAAGTTTGTACGTTGTGAAAATTGTGTAATCCGGTGGCTTCAGCGAACACACGCACACACATTCGAGACAAACTAAAACAATTCAACACTTACCCTTACACACACAAGCATACATACATACATACATTCATATATATATATATATATATATATATATATATATATATATATATATATACACGTATAATTATAGCAACGCATTAAATATATTTGTACACATACGCATTACGCGTACACAGTAACCTCAGCGCACGTACACATCAAACGATATAATACCTACACCGTTGTTAAATATACACATATATATTTTTTTCTCTTAATTATCGTAACATCATTCGTTAAAACATTTGTATTTGAATATGGTATTTACAAATTTTGTTGCAACAAAGTTTCAAATAATATCGTAAAGTATGTTATGTATCAAATAGACGTACATATGAATTTATTTGTTCCATTTCATGGCATTGCTGTGAAAGTATTTTAGGATTTATATATTAATTTATATAATAAACTTTATACAAATACTCAAAAGAAGTAATTCGACAAATTCCTGTGGAATGTGGATATGATATTTTATATCTAATTTTTTTAAAAAATAGAAATTGTTAATGTCTAGTGTTTTTATAAAAGAAATTATTATGCATTTAATAATTTAAGAAAAAAATATTTCTTGTATGCTTAAAATATTTAATTTTAAAATTTAAATTTACGTATTAAACAATCATAAATTAAACATTTACTTCAACACCACATTTTATAAAAATATTCAATGATCATTTATTGTTCACTTTATTCACCAATTAACATTTTGACAACGACAATATAATGCCAATACAATTAATATTTATTTTGTTAGAATACCTATCAAAAAAAAAAACTGTACGAAACGTCTGCTTAAACATATCTATCTTTTTTCCATTTTTTATTAATTTTAATATTTCATAAAATGTGTACTTCAGTAATTTTCACAAGAAGAAGTTCGAAAACGAAATTTTCACATAAATCAGTTAATTCTCACATCACCCCGGAGATGGAGCAAAATTGTTTTTTAAATAGAAAGATATATTTTAATTGATAATTTTTAAATTTAACATATAACATATTTTTGACTAATTAAAAAAGAAAATTTTATATATTTAATATTATTTTTGGAAATAAAAATTAGTATTTTATTGATTTTTATATCATTTTTTTCCAATGTTTAATTGTTGTATAAATTATTATGTATTTTAAAGAAACAATTTAAATTGAAGGATTAATTTTTAATATAATTATACACAAACACACACGTATAAATTTATATATTAGGTTGGCAAGTATCTCCCTTCCGCTTTTTTTTTTTTTTTTTTTTTGTACATAGCTGCGAAATTCAAAAGACCAGAAGGCGGAAGGGAGATATTTTCCAACCTAATATATATATAGGATTTTCCAATAAGAATATCAGAACTTTGACAGCTGGTAGCTGACATATTTGAATTTTTTTTAAGCTCATTTCGAAATTTTAATTCAATATAGTTTTGCAAATTATCATGGAACATTTAACACTTCAACAACGCTTAGAAATTGTAAAAACTTCAGTAGACTTATTGAAACAAAAGTTTAATGATTCCATTAATTCACAAAATGGACTCATCAATAGGCCACTAAAATCATGTAATCTAATTCCATTGGATTATTTTCTGTGGAGTTATGTGAAATCATGGGTTTATGCTGATAAACCAAAAACAACAGTAGCATTAAAAATAAACATCGAATGTGTAATTCATGAAATTGGACTACAATTATTTGAAAAAGTGACAAAAATTGGACTAAACGAATTCACTATGTCAAGTAAAGTCGTGGTAGTCATATGAGTGAAATTGTGTTCCATCATTAATACCATAAAATATGATTAAAAATTAAGAAAAAATTACTAATTAATTAAATACTTTTCGTTTTATTTCCATTTAAACTTCTGAAGTGCTTATTGAAACACACCCTATATATATATATATATATATATATATATATATATATATATATATATATATATTTATGTACATGTTTAAATTCCTATTATTGTACTATAACGATTTATGTAGTCTATAAATTATTATATTTTGTGATAAAGTACTTTGACTTTATTATTAGATATTTAAACAACATGTAACAATAAAATGTTCAAACATACGATTTGGTTTCATTGACATTAAAGAAAGTTATCTTTGTGTGAAGCTTATAAAATAGCTGGTTTAATTAAACTCGTCGAGATTAAGCTTATTGTGGCGCTTCTATTAAAATTATTAGATAATTATCATTGATAAAGTTCAAATGTAATATAATAAATATTTCTGAGGGTCTCTTTACAGCCAAACAAGTAACAATAACTTTGAACAGAACCTTACAACATTATTGAACAGAAACTTATTATACTATGTAGTTACGTACTTATAATCGTAAGTTCGTGAACTTTAACTTAACAATATTATCTTATTCGATTGCAAAATTTATGGTCTTAATAACTATGCTATTTAATTTAGTAGTGCGCGGAAAATTTATGTTGCTGGAATTTATTACAGCTGCATATTCGAAAGTGACAAATTGTTTCATAACCACCGAAGTATTTGTTTAGAGGTCGGGAGTTAGGTGATACATAGTCTTGTCAGAAACACGTTATAACCTACTTTAACCCAACGTTATGTATTATATTGTTTAGTAATACAATACCTAGTGTTTCAAAGGTAACCCTACATTATGGAATTTAATATGAATTTAAAGCACTTTACTGTAAGGGACGCTTGTCACTGTTTATTGTTAATAAGAGTACGCACAACACACGAATATTATTATTTTCCTCTAGCAACGTACTTCATTGTTTACTATTGAGGAACCAAAAACAAGATGTATTATTATCTCTTGGATATGTGTTTTATGTTTATGTAATTACATACATATATTTATGCAAACGCCGAAGCTTTATTACACAAGACACTTCAGTGTATTGCTATACGATGTTATGTTTTATCACTTCCTATAATACATTATATTTGTCTTATTTGCTAAATACAAAATGTCACGCCGTTTTTCAGATAAACATATTCATAAATATTCACAAGTACAGTTTCACGTTCATCGAGAAATATCTTTAACATATAACATTTCCAGCGCTATAAAATTAAATGTAAACTGATTTGATATTATATCAGATATTAATATTTACATCTGATATCAACTTAATAGAAGTTGTAATTTAATTATGATTTTATCTACAAATATAAATGACAATTATGTTATTAAAATATCTAGCGAGATAATAATTTTAATTTTACAAATCAATTGTATAGATATATAAAAAATTCAAAAGAATTTTTGTTTAAAAAAAGTGTAAGTTTTATTTAATTTCATTATTGTTAATGAATTAAATAAAACTTACATTTTTTTCTTTCATTATTGTTCTTTCATAGAATTTTAAAATAATATTTATTAATAATTAAATGTTTCAAATAGTGAATTTCATATAAGATTTTTAAAATATTTTTTAAATATTATCGTAAATTATAAAGTAAATATTAATTATAATAACAAAGAAAGTTCTGGCATTTTTGTACATATTATAATTCCAAAAATTGCTTATACTCGTACATCGTATGACTTACTACGCTGAGCATATTAACTGAGTAATAAAGTATATATCTTGTTTGTTTTTTTTTTTGTTGTTCATTGCATCTCGATATGTTCACTTTATTTTCAAATATAATTTCAACCTTTCAACAAATTGTTTGTGAAATAATGCAATATATGTCTATTTACTTTACTCATTTAAACTTGATTATAACATTACTGAAGTTATGACAAAATTTGTATCACATTTAGAAAAGGAGTAGTTATATCAAAAACGACGAGAGGTGATTTAAAAAAAAAATATCGACAAAGACATTAATTGAAACAAATTTGTATTTAATGTGTTAACAGCTGACTGAAAAGTTCATAGTAAGTAATGAAGTAAAATAAAATCATTTGTATAAATAAGAGGAAAGGTGGAAAATAAATAAATGGGTATTAAACGTTTTAATTTCAACAACACATTACAATGTCTTAAAATTTGTACATCTCTTATTTCACTGATAAAATAATAAAACTTTTTGGATAAAATGTGGATCTGTGACGAAAAATGTATTTTTCATTCAACTATAAACTTAGTTACCACAAACTCCTAAAAATTGACTAAGAAAAATACTTTGGTGGATATGATGAGGAATTACTCATTATGAGTATCTAAAAGTTGATTAAATCGTCACAGTCAAATGTACAGAAAACATCTACAAAGATTGCATAATGCATTATTGTAAAAATAATCAGCTACTTAGTAATTTTAAATAAAAAATACCAACGTTTTTAGTTTAATCAAAAAATCGATAGAACTTTCATGGTTACCTAATATATATTTACAAATAATGATAAATGAGAATATTCAATAAAATTTGTGAAAGTTAAAAAAAATAATTTACATAAAGTAAAATAAATATAATTTTTTAAAATAGTCCATTATTAACAAACTGAACGTTAAATAAAAAAAAACAATATTTATCAAATAGTATAATACTAAGAATTTTTTTGTCATTATTTCGTGAAAATAATTAAAGTAACGATTAAATAATTTAAAGTATAAATATTTTAGGCAAAACTTTTATCATAAGTGAATAAAATCACTAATAAATTAAATAAGAAAAGTATATTTGCTGAAAAATATAAATAGAGATAATATTTATAACTAATTCAGAAGAAGTGTAATAATATTAAATTGCATATTTATAATTATGTAAAATAAATCAACTAAATTCATCAGTAAATATAACATTAATAAATCAGTGTATACAAATTATGCATAATATATAGGGAGACTCAAATGAGACTGAAGAATGTAATATATAAATGAGTATTTAAACATTTAGTCTCATTCGAGCTACTTGTATATATAAATATTGATAAATGTGAATATTTAATTAAATTGGTATAATTAAATAATAGTATTTTGAAATAAAATTAAATCAATGCAACATTTTAAAATAATAAATATATAACACTATTATTTACAAACCGAACGTTCAACAAAAATCAATATTTATTAAATATTATAGTATAGCATTTAGAAATATAAAGATTTTTTTATTATTATTTCTTAAAAATAAATGTAAATAACAATTAAATAATTCACATTATGAATGCTTTAGGTAAAACTCTCAATTTCTTATTATAAAAATTAAATCAACTAAATTCATAAATAAGTTTAAATATTTATGAATCAGTTTATATACATATATGTATGTATTCAGCAATACCTTTATTATAGAGATATTTTTTTAAAAAAATATAGGTATGTGTAATATTTTGATGGCATGTTGTCTGAACGAACTAATAAATTAGAAATGCGAATCCTATTTAGGTCGAGCTATTTTTAATTAAGATAATGCAGTGTGTTATACTCTGAAAGCTTCTAAATGTCGTAAAGTTGATAAAGTAAACTGATTAAAAAATCGGAATAATTAATAATCTCACTAATTTTTAGTTATCCTTGTAATGCTCATTCAAAATAAATTTGTTAGAAATAACATAACTAAAAACAGTTTAGCTTTTTTATTGACCTATACATTATATATTGTCTTTCAATATATGCATTTGTGTAATAGTTTACGTCTGCACGGAATATACAAAACGAACGGTTGGTTGAAAACGTTAAATGTGGAGATAGCGTGCCGTTATAGAAAGGATACATTAAAAAGATTTAATAAGATTGTACTCTAAACTGCATTTTCCATTTACAGAGTTTTTTTTTGTTTCGTTCTGTTTTGCGCATTTTTTTATTTGAGTATAAAAGCTTTTATTCCGTATTACTAAATTGTAAAAGTATTAAGCGAATCGGATGAATTTTCCAAAGCTTTTGAAGTTTTTTAATTGTGGCGAACGAGTATAAAAGTTTTCCATATAAAATTTCGAAAAATTCTCTTGTGCCTTTATCAACTTGATTTTCATGATTTTGTACCAATGAAAACTGTAATTATTTCCGATACTCTCTTTTTTGTTTGATGTCTTTGAAGAGTTTATTATTTAATTAGAGAATTTTGGTATTTAAATAACTTAGTATTTTAAAACATACCATTTTTTATTCTTTCAATATATACACTCTATTCGCACTCATACATACATACACACACACACACACACACACACATATATATATATATATATATATATATATATATGTATGTATGTATGTATATGTGTGTATGTGTTGATGTATGTACATATAACAAAATACAAATTATTTTAAATTATAAGATAAAAATACGAAATAGAGTTTTTACATAAATAAATTATAAACATATGTTCAATAATACGTAATGTTTTTTTTAAAAAAAATCATTTAAGACTATTGAATTTTTTCACTTTTCGCTTTTAATGCAAATTATAAAACTATTTATGTCTGTTTATCATAATGTTGTTTTAATAGAGATTGTCAAAATTATTTTCGAGTAGGAGATTTAATTTATTTAAATCGGTTTTTAATAATAGTAATAGAAACAGTAAACCTTTGTATATAAAAGTTACACATATTTTATAAAGTCTTTTATATATATTCGTTAATACACTTAGCTACATACACATACTCGTATACATAAATATATATAATTGAATATTTTTAAATAAAAATTTTTTTCTACAATTTTAAACAAAGTAAAAAATTAATATCTTACATTAATGACTGATATATGTTATAAGTTACTTAGTTTATTTATAAAAAAATTAAAATTTATTTATTTGCCTTTTTCTATCCAAAAAAAATACCAGAAAGTATAAAAGTTTTTTAAAAATTTCAAATCAAGTAAAAATTAAAATCTTATATTAATAAATGAAATATGTTTCATTTTATATCTTTAAGTTACTTATTTTGTTTAAAAAACAGTTAAATTTTTTTTATTTTTATTTTTCTAACAAAAAATATATCAAAAAAACTAAATGTTATAATATTGTACTTTTTAAATATGACATTATTTTTAAATAAATATTTTTGATTTATTGTATTTCACTTTTAATTTTTAATTTTAAATTGTAAAAATTACTTTATACTTAAAAAATATTATTATTATTAAATATTATCAATTTAAAAAATAATTTTAATCAAAATTTCTAATAGAAATTATCTCAAATCAATGTTTTAGAAAATATTTATATACATGTATTGTAATTCTCAAATTTCATAATTCTGTAGAAAAAGATTATCTCGAAAGTTTATTTATCATAACATATTTATTTCTCATTCAATTTATCAGATGAAAAATAAATATAAAAATAACATATGTTTTAGCCAGAACTGTATATTTCTTTTTTAAAAAAATATTGTAAATATACACCAGAGATTTTTGTAACTCTGAAAAGAATTGAATGTATTTCTCATTTATTTATCACTAGAAATACGTTGTATCGATTTTTGTTGATGTGAGTAGCAGGTGAGTACAATTCACTTTTGTTATACATCAAGTTTGAAAATGACAAGTGAATTCAATCGGTTTTTAGCTTACAAACATATCACGTATTCGAATTTTATTGTAATTTACTTTACACGGATCTAACTTACACATCTGCGTACATTGTTACCAGCATGGAATAGCATCATTAAAAAAAAAAAACGTATATTTAAATTGTGATTTTTGAAACTACATCACCCCTAACATTTGTTGCTAGTATATGAAAGAATATAAATAACGAACAATTAAATATCATTAGTTTGATAGAATCTGATCCAACCGGAATATCATGTACAAAAATAAATATGACATGTCTATTCAAAGTACGTGTACGAAACATATAATTGAAACAAATTATGTTAGCTGTGTCACGAGTCAATAAAAACGGAATGGTGTTTTAACATTGCCTAGTGTTACTTCCTGCTTTATTACCACTCCTTTGCCGATTTCATCAATCATAAAGTTTACCTCGGCTCACTAAAATGGCAACCCACTGATATAACGAACGCAAACAAGCATACGCATTTGCAGAGAGATATTTACTTTTGCTAGAATTCTATTATTAAGATTAAGCAGTTCGTGGCAAAACATCATTAAATTTCCAAACTTCATTTTATTATTTCTACTTTACAAATGGTTTGATGAATACGATAAAATAGGTAAAAGGGTTATAAGTTTATGTCGAAAATAATTTTACTCGGAAATAAAATTTTAGTCGATAATTATTGCGTACTAAAATATTTGATAAATGTTGGAAAATCTGAAAATATCATAAAAAAGTACAGCTTATACATTATTTATGTTAAATAACGATTAAGTTTTTTTTCTCATTTTAAAATAACAAAGAAGTTTAAGTATTTACACGCATATCTAATTTATTCTTCAATTAGTTTATATTTTTTATTCAAAATGTAAATATAAATTTTAAAAATTTTTATATAATTTTTCAATAGCCTGATATATTTTATATTTTATTTATAATAATCTATCGAAAAGCCCTTTTCATTTAAGTAAAAGAAAATTATATTTTTTTATATTATTAATTGATATTTAATTAACAATATAATTTCCATTAATAATAACAAATTATTTCAATATTGATGGAAGTTTTTGAATTCTTCTCCGAGAAATGCCTCGTTTTTAGAAACTAAAAACTTATCCAATGTCTTTTATAACTCTATTTTGTTATTTTTTTCCATTTTTAAAAACAGAGCCAAAAATAAATAGTAATTGATAGGTATTATATCTGTAGAATATGCTAGGTTATTTAGAATCTCTCAACCAAGTTCTGAAATGTTTTTCTGGGTTGCTACAAAATATATAGCCATGGGTTGTCATGATGTAAGATAATTTTCTTTCTATTAATAGAAAAATAATTTTTTAAATTAATTTTTCAAATTGTCCAGTTGATGAGAATTTTTTTCAGAATTAATAGTTTTTTTATCTTTAGAAGTTTATAATTATTGGTCTTCTTAAATTCCACCAAATAAACAAAATTTCTTTTTCATATTTAAACTCAGTTTTAATTTTATCTGATCGAGTTGTTTAGCTTTTTAGTATGTCTTTTCCTCACTACATTTTCTCATGACTTATTTTTTATCTCCATTTATGAATCGTTCTACTATTTTTTTTATTTCGTGAAAGTAAAAATTAAGTAAATAATAACATGATTCTACCTGTTCCTAGTAGTCAGTTTATATAGTACCCATCTTATATACTTGTACAAGTATAAAAATGTATCTTCTCTCAAAATATTAAGAAAAATATCATTATCAATCACAGGTCTTCCAAAGCGTGGTTCGTTTTTAGGTTAAAGTCTCCATTCTTAAATTTAGTTTACTTAAAAAAAATTAATAAATTTTTATATGCTTCTGTAGCATTTTTTCGTTGTTGATATTAGTAAATTACATAAAGCCATAAATAAAATTTATTGACAGACATTTTTCTATCACCATCTTTCTATCTTGGTAAATATTGATAATAAAACATTTGTTTCAGTGTATTTTGAAGGACATTAATAAACAAATATAACAGTAAAAAGAATTCATTAACTTTCATTAAACCACTTTTCTACATGCTTAAAATAACTGTGTGTTAAGAAGATAAAACTTGCCGGTAGATCTAATATTTTATAATTTTTTACACACACATACATATGTTTATATATATATATATATATATATATATATATATATATATATATATATGCATGAATGAAAAGTATGTAAATTATGTGAATCCGAAATGTACTTTAAAATTATATATTCATTTATTTGAATAAATAACAAATAATGTTATGTGATAATATTTAGAGTTTCAAATATGAGAAATGTCAAAGTTTTTTCATACTCGTACACACATTGATAATTTTTAAGTAACTTTCCGTTCAAAGATAAGCTAATCTCTGTTATTTCGTTGCAGACGTACAGGAAATTAGATATCACTGCACTTATAAGAATTTCATATTCAGAGAAAATAAAATATTTGTTTTAAAGTATACATGATGAGATCGGTAAATACACAATATATTTATCTATTATTTTTGTTATATTTAGAATTTTTCTTTGATAAAAATATCATTAAAATTTCGTTTCGTAATAATTATCTATTTCAATTAAATATTTGTTTTCTTTCGTATAATTCTTAAAGATTATAATTATATCCAATTAAATTATTTGTTGCTGTTATAAAAATGATATTCATATCAATATAATTAAATATGAAATTTAATTATGTTTTTTTGAAGTAATAATATGATTTTCTGTTTTCTATACTGTTTTTTTGTATATGTTATTACATTTATTTAGGTAAACTAGAAATGATAATTATATTTTAATTACGATTTAAATTTCAATGTTTATTTATTGTAATATAATCTGTAAAATATGTTCAGATATAAGTCAACAACATCGTGAATAATTAAAATTATATGTGAACTATCAACTAATAGATAATTTTATGGACGTAAAATAAAATGTCATGGCCAAAGTTGTAATGACTCGACCACCGAATATCAAGGCTCCCCATGCCGTGCTCCCTTAGGGGCGCCATTTCGAACTCTGTCCCTCAAAAAAACCTCAGTCATCCAACGTTATAATAATTAATAGCAACAGCAAACAGCAGGGACGCAGTCAGAGAACATGCAGCAATTCATAGTGTTTGACTTTTTTCTCTTTTAGTCTTTGTGTTTTTTCCACTAGTAATTGATTTATATGGCGCTCAAGCGCGAAGTTCGATGAGATAAATGTATTTAACTCCGGTCTATAAATTATTTTATTCGGACACAGCCGAGCACAGCAGGTAATCTAAAACAGGAATATATGTATATCCTTGTCACCTGTACGTTATGCTTTATGAACGAACCGCATACTTTTTTTTGTACATCTTTAATGAAATAAACTTCTTTCGTGCATAATTTATCGAATGTGGCAAATGACATTTTAATGATATAAACAAATTATTTATAATATTTAGTGTGTCGAATAGATTTTTTTTATACTTTTTCATTTTGAACAAATTAAGTTTAAATTCGTATTGTGTTATTTACCGAGGGAAATATGTTGTACGTTTAATATATTATAACGTAGTTTCCAATAAATTTTAAGTATTTTTTTTCTCTTATATAAAACGAAATTTGATTGTTTTCGTTTGATATATTGCTTTGAAGAGAATATTTCATTTTTGCAACATGCATATATATGTTTTATCAACGTCAACAGTGATTTATTACGACAAACAATATTTTTATATAATTGATATTAACATTTATATATATATATATATATATATATATGTATATATATACTATAATTACTCTTTAATTATATTAATAATTGATGTAATTTGTAATATTAATGACAATATTTACTTCTAAAACTTAGAGCATTAAAATAAGATAAAATTGTATATAAATACATACACACACATATATGTATGTATATGAATGTATGTATGTATGTATGTATATATATATATATATATATATATATATATATATATTTATTGAGTAGTTTATTTTATAATGTCAAAACTTCCTTTTTGACAAAAATTTTTATATACAAATAATACATATTATTCTATTTTTAGTTATAAAATTTAAATTTTTTAACGATTTGTGAATAGTTGAAATATATTAAATATTTTTTTATCTTTCATATAGGTGTTTTTAATTGTGATAGAACTTTAAATTGAATCTCTATCGAAAGTTCTATCTAATCTAAAAAAACATTTTGTATGTATGTATGTATGTATGTATGTATGTATGTATGTATGTATGTATGTATGTATGTATGTATGTATGTATGTATATATATATATATATATATATAAATATACGAGGGTCGTTCGATAAGTATGGTAAATTTATTTATTATTTAATTTAATTAAGTTTTTCAATTTAGTTTTTCTTACTTTTTTACCATACTTATTAGACGACCCTGGTATATAGATCTATATATATATATATATATATATATATATATATATATATATATATATATAAAAGATGTTTTAAGTTTTGATAGAACTTTCGATAGAGATTCAATTTAAAGTTCTATCACGCTTGAAAAAACATCTTATGTATATATATATATATATATATATATATATATATATATATATATATAATCTTTTATATATATTTATAGTTTAAGAAAAAAATAATTTTATATATTTATTCAAAAGTATTTATTAAATATAATTAATATTATAATATATAAGATAAATTTTTAAAATGCATTTTTAGAACAATGAAAATTTTGTATACAATAAAAAAATAATTTAAATAATACGTAGTATAAATTGATCATATGAAACCCAATTTTCAAAAATGTTCTTTAAAAATATCTATTGTTACCTATTACTCTCTTAAAACGTAATAATAATCAGAATATGATTATTAATTTCAAAATCACACTGTAATTTTAAAAAATTAATACAAAATCTGAAAATGTTATTATAATTTTAAATATTTTAATTAACTAGATACAAAAATGTTATATTTAAATTATCTTATATTATTATATTAAATATATGTAGTTACAATTCAAATTACAAGATTTTTTGTTTAAGTGTAATCAAATATTTATTTAAAATTAATTTATATAAGATAAAAGAGTCTCGTATTTTGTCTTGAAATAAGTTCTTAGTTTTTTGTTAAAATTATTTTAGATCAAAGCTCATTAAATGTTCAAGACAATAGCTATAATGAAAAATTTTCTGCAATTTCTACTTTACACTATTTGCATACCATTAAGTAAAAAGTAGTGCTTGTTAATGAGAATTGTATTATAAAAAACTGTATAGAACAATGTATACACACACACACATATATATCCCTCATACAAATGTTACTTTCAGACATTAATCAATATTGTATACATGAATAATTAAATACAACTGTTGTGCTATTGTGAAAATAAATCTAACTTGGAAAATTTAATAATGTAGTTCGTGATTGTCGTATGAAAATTTTCTAATCATCGACGTTTCGGTTGTATTGTCTCTAAATATAAACTAAAGTACATCGCCTAAGGACACATCTATTATTGGATATCGGATTTTGTGTCGTCGGTCTTCGTATGTCCCCGAAGAACTCGTTTGTGTATTGACAGCAACACTACTTTGAACACTATCGAAAATTGAATTTCTGACAACTGTATTTATCTATTTCACGAGCGAAAAGGGCGACGCAAGTCAGCAGACATTGTCAGATTGAAGGGTAAATCAGTCTCAATACCCGTCAACTTGTGTGGAAAGCATCAATCGACTATATATATATATATATATATATATATATATATATATATATATATATATATATATAAACACACAAAATATAAATTTATTTTTTCCTTTTCATGAAAAAACATTTATTCATTTTCCATATGATAAATTTGAATGATCAAATATTTATTCAGTGTCAGTTTAAAGCTTTTTCTATTGAATTCGTTGCATTACTTTATGAATAAGAATTAAATTAATAAGACAATTAATATTTTATAGTACTTTAAATCAATAAGAATTGATAACTCAAACTCTTGGTCATAAATTACTTTTATTAATTACTAAATAAAATATTTAATATTTTTTTGAAACTTAAATTACAATTGAAAATTTTGATTTTATGTAAAAAAAATATTTTTTTTAAAAAAATTTTTATACAAATTATAAAAATGTATAAAGTGAGTCAAATTAACAATTATTTAAGCGTAATTATTCATTTTATAAAAAAAATAATTAATTTTTATTAATATACTGTTGAATAAACGCTTCTCCTAAATTTATTCCTTTCGAATTATCCAATTTCTTTCTCTTCAAATTTATTTTAACGAATTTTCTAATATCTCTGCCCTATCTATCCATGGGTCTTTTTCTTGACCTTCTTACATATTTAGATTCACACTCAATAACTTTACTCATTCATCGGTGGTCATCTCTTCTTGCTGATATTTGGTCCATTTCCTTTTTAAATTTTACTATAACATCCATAGATTTGTTTCGTTCTGATGCATTCGTTTCTCTCTCTCTCTCTCTCTCTCTATATATATATATATATATATATATATTAAAAATAGAGAGAGTTATTTGTTTATCATCGAAAAATTGTTTATTTATTATCAAAAAAAATAGAATTTTTAATCGATATTCATGGAACTTTTCAATATTCCTAATATTTTCAACAATATGAAATATGATTTTAATTTCACAGAAAAATGTTTAATTATTATGAAAAATTATAAATTCATTATTAATTTACATATAAAATACAAAGTATTATACATATATAATTATTCTAATTAAACCAGCTTTAGGAAAAGCTATTTTTACTCTTCATTACGGTTTTCTATTAAAATATGCTTTATCACAGTAATTAATTAATTACAAAAAACATACTCAAATTAAATATAAAAAATTGCTATTTCTTTCATAAAAAATAAATATGAGTCTACACAGAACATTCGAAATAAAAAAATCAATAAATTTTAATCCTTAATATTTAAAAATATAAAATCTAATTTATAAAAAAATTCTTAAATTTAAAATTCACTTCTAAATTTTTATTGTAATTTTATCTATATTATTGTATTTATATTTTTTTATTGTTACACTAGAAAATAATAAATAATAAAAATTTGTTAATTTGTTACAATTTGAATATTAAGAGGATTAAATATTAACAACTAGTCTATATATTAATATATATATATATATATATATATATATATATATATATATATATAAATATGCACTTAATAAAATGTCAAAGAAATATTGAGCAATGAACTGATTGATATATTTCTATCTTAAAAGTTATAAAAAATATTAATGTTTACAACTAAAACCGTACGAATAAAAACTTTCGCTATCAATTTCTCATATATAAAAATAACTTAATATTACAACGAAATCAAAGATTACCTATTTTATTTTTATTTGTCTAACTTTGAGAAAAACATAAGTTCCTTGTAACATTTTCATCTATTATTTATGTGTGTGTTCGAAAAGAAAACAAACAAAATGTTATGAAAAAAGTAGAAAGAAAAATATCCAAATTTCGCTCGAAGTCTATAATTCTAGATTCGACGAATTTGTAATAATACAGACCATATATATTATACTTTATTATATAAATATATATATATCATCCGTAAAAAATATGTGTAAATAATCTCAATACGTCAAAATATAGAAATGTAATATTTATCAAACTAACAATATCTCGTTTTTTCATATACTTAATTTTCTTATCCCTTGTAAATATACTATTTATTGTTAGGCACCGATTCAAACGACTGATACAACAGGAAAGAAAGAAAAGAAAAAATATATACTAACAAATACATTATATGAACGGATGTGAAAATGATTTCTTGTCACGCTTCGCCATTAATAACTATTGAATTTAGTTCGGTGTAATCGTACCGGCATGCACACATCGATTGCGAATGTCAATACCACTTGATTTGATGAAATACCGATCGGTAGAGGTATGGACCAAGTTCCGCCCTTTTCTCATCGACGCTGTTCAGCTCACTGAATGTCCACGTTCAATTCCGGGATTTTGCTAGCGCACTTATAATACCGATAATTGAATTCTCTCATACTTTTATGCGTCCATCGATATCACTTAAAAGCTTCCGCTCTTAATAAATCGACTTTCTCTACTTATCCGTATGATAACATTTTCTTATATAATATTATAAGAAAAAATATGTTTGGAAATAAGTCCAGGACCTAAAATTCTCGGCATATTCAAACGATAATTAATAGAAAACGTATAAAACTTTTTCAAGTTACGAATTTATAAATTCACTTATAAGAAAAGTAAGTCAAATTGATATTTTAAACAAATAGAAAGTATCAAGTGAAAATACACCAAAATATATCATTTTTTAAAATGTATATAAATGAAGCATTTAAATTACTCACTTTTTCAGGTATAAATAAAACATAAAACATTATGTATCGAACAATAACAACAATTTTTTATTAATTATTAAAACTTACTGAAAATATTTCTAGGAAAAAATTCAAAAAGAACAGATATGTCAAGCAACGCATATTTCTTATATAAATCAGACTTGATAGCTACTTTTTGAAAATAATGACACTTTTGTATTTTTATGTGAGAATTACTGAATGAAATTACAATGACTGATTAATGATTGCTATTAAATCTTTAAATACATATGACTATAATATTACATTCAACTTAAATCCTTTTTTAAAAAACAGTTTTTATTTTTTAAATTAAAAATTATGCATTTGATTTATAATTAAATGGAAAATATAAATACTTTCACTCAAATTAATTATCACTCCTAACAATGCAAAAACTGTTCAATAACTATTTTTTGTTCACTTTACTTCTTTATAACAATAATAAGCTAATACGCATTTCGATAGCAACGGCATTATCGTCAGAGTGTTGTGTTATAAAATTTAGAATTTTGTTTTATAAAATCTAAATTTTTAACACAACGCTTTGAAAATGATGACATTGTCATTGATATGTTTATTAGCTTATTGTTATAAACATATAAAGTAAACAATAAGTAATTATTAAACCCTTTCTAAAATTATTGGGGTTGATAATTAATTTATGTGAAAGTAAATTCACCACAATTTCAAAATAAATTTGATAAATAATTTCCTAAATCGTAATTATAATATTTTAATATAATAAAAATAAATTTTTCTACCAAAATCAAAAATAATTAAATTTTGTATATTATAAAAATTACAATTTGAATCTTTTGAATTTTCTCCTTTATTTATCAAATAACATATTTATTAGTTATTAGTTAACTATATTGTTTATTTTATATTTGAAATTTATATAGTATTTTTCATTGAAAAGTTTCATATAGTACAAATTTTATATACATATGAATATTTTAAATAAATAATCGAACTAGTAGTTTCTATTCAATTAGTACAAAACGATAATAAATATATTTTCAAACAGAATTGAAACAAAAATAATATGTGTATATTGTAATTTATTTTATTTTGAATATATATACGTTTTAAATCTGCGAATTTATTTATTAGTACATACAGCGTACTCGATATTAATTGTCCAGATTGTTCAATAAAAATTTAATTACAATATTATTTAGAATAACAGCCAATTATTTTTCACACAAAACACTATTTCAAAATAAACACAATTATTAAAGTATTAACTTATTGTTAATTAGTAATAATTAACTTTTTTTATGTCTGTATTGAATTTTATTATTTATGTTTGATTTTTGATTGAATTTTGCCTAATAGAGTTGGATAAAATTCAATCAAAAAATATAATTAATAATTATGACTAAACCGTAATCAATAAAAATAACTAATAAATAAAGCGTTGGTTTAACCACAAATATTGTTTGTAACGATCAATCTAAAATTAGTCAAGGATTCATGATTAATTCAACCATTTGTATAAAATAATTGAATTAATCAATTATGTTCCTCTCTGACTAATGTTTAATAATTAATCATTATTAAAAGACACTTTGAGTAATCGTTTTTTTTTTAATTTTTAGTAAGTTTTCTTAAGAAGGAAATTCTTCAAATAGGTAATAAATAACAAATCAATATCAAGAAAGTCTAAGATTATCACAAGAGAGTCTAAGATTTAACTGAGAGTTATATTAGTTTAGGGTTTAGAATAAACATACGAGGAACAAAAGTAAAGATTAATGATAGAAATATTTACATTTATTATTCCTTATCAAGCTTTAGTCACTGAGAAGAAATAGTGACTAATGACTAATATACAGTAATAATCTGTTTAAAAACAAATTAATAAATTCAATTAATGAAGAACAACGATTTATTATAATACTACCAGAGTTATGATTAACCATTAGTAAAAATCTTAGTCATTACAATATTTTAGTTAATTTGTTCTCAATTCTGACTGGAAATAGAATGTTGTTTCTATTGAAATATTCATAATTAATAAAAACTATGAATAATTATTGAACTCTAAAATAAAATCTTTTGATATAGGAATTGAAATTTCTTTGTAAAAATATAGTTAATAATAAAAAAAACAATAATTATTTACACAATTATAAAAGATTACCAAACGTTTCGTTAACAAGAATGAAAATTATTTATTTATCTCTTTTTGGACAAAAAAAATCACAATTTTATCAATAAAACCTCAAATGTAAATTTATTTTTTGAAATATTTTTTAAATTTAATTTTTATTTGTTGAATCAATTTTGAAATAATATTTCAAAATGGTATTTATATAATTTTTGGAATACCCCTATATATATAATTTAAATTCAAATAAATATACATACAGAATTGTATATAAACATATCTACATATGTGTATATATTTTTCTGTGGGTGTTTCTAGAGAAAATAAATTCCAATGTAAACTACTTTTAAAATATATATTTATATCTGATCAATAACGGCAACTGTTCGTAGAAAATTATTCAAGATATATATTTTATCACAATTATAGAAACTTTGAGAACAATTTCCATTACTTAGTAAGATTCGTGACTAGGATACAACTATAATTATAAAAATAATTTTATTTATGATGAAACAATGACGATTATATATAAAAAACTTGTCATTTTGATAATGACTATGATTTTGTAATGCAGGTAGCCGCGCATATTTTTTACCTACGATATTTCAATCCAGCTTGTAAGTAACTATACTATTATATAATTTCATTTTAGAGATATTATTAGAACTGTCTATCTGTCAACTACCTGAGTACAAGTTAATGGAATCGAAATATATTACTAAGCATAATGAAATAATGCTCTATTGTTTTTGAACGGAATGATTTTTTTTATAAGAATAAAAGATTGATACTTTCAATTTAAAAATTTATGTTGATTTATTCGAATTTTTTATATTACGATGGCTTAAGTTTAAATACATTTAGAAAATAATTGACAAGAATGTTGACTTATGTTTCCCGGTTCTTATTACGTAATATGACTTAAAATGGTATATTGAAAACAAAAATGTATGCGTATATGTATATAAAAAACTATAGACAAGTCGATAGATGGATATTTTAAAAACCGGTTTAATTATTAAACACATTTGTAAAAAAAATTAATAATTTAATTTAAACTTTAAGTGAGCACGGTAGTAGTTAATAAGTTCATTATTGGTTTTTAGTTATAATTGTCTGACTTGAGTGTTAATCGCACATGATATATGTTTTAAATAACCAATTTATTTTGATATCAGCTATTTAATCTTTTCCAAGAGGATGAGACTATCTGTTATAGCCTGTTTCACTAAACGTTTTAGTGTGCGCTTTGCAAAGTAATGATTTGTAAATGTACACGTATATGTACCTATACATACATATAAGCGTATATAATATATGTATATATAAATATATATATATATATATATATATATATATATATATATATATATATATATATCATAAAATTTCAATAATATCATAGAATTTCAACTTAGAAAGATCTACATTAGATTAATTATATTAAAAAAAATTGTAATTTATTCGACTTTTAAATACTATAGAATTATACAATATTATTTTTTTTTAAATACATATATTTCATTGTGAATATGAATATTTAATACATTCTATTGTAATTAAAATATTTTTTTAATAATCGTTATCGATTTTTCTATTACAATATTATCTAAATAATTAATTATAAAATATTTTTAAAATAATTTGAAAAATGTGATTTAAAATTAAAATTAGTTTTAGATTAATGATAGTTTATTTAAAAAGGAAAGGTATAAATTACTTATATAAATCAATGATTTAATAAGCAAAAGGACATGAAAAGAAAGATGGAAAATTTGGAATTATGAAGAGCAGTGGTAAATCAATCATAAGATTGTTAATTAAAAAAATTATATAAAAATAATATAAATTAGTAAATCAATTTTATATTTTAATATTTTGTATATTACATTTTATATTATTTTTTTTAAAAAAATATTTCATATTGAATTCGTTTGATATATTATAATTTAGATACAAATATTTAGGAAATATAAAATTTTCTTCATACTTTTTAAATATGTTTTCGTCAATATTCGTTATTAAATATTCAATTATAATATTATCTAATACTTAATTATCTTGTATAATATTTTTAGAATCACTCGAAAAACTAATAATTAATATAAGATTAATGATAGTTTATTTAAAAAGGAAAACATATATTAGTCAAAGGGACATGAAGAGAAAAGTGGATAATAGGAAAATATGGGAAGCAGACACAAACCAATCATAAGATTGTTAACTGAAAAATAATAATATAAAAAAAAATATAAATTAAAATATGAATTTTATAGTTTTTTCTTAATTAAAGTGTTTATATTATATTTTTAATATATATATATATATATATATATATATATATATATATATATATATATATATATATGTAAAAGTCTTCATATTTTTTATTTAACCCTACAATAGCAATGATTCATATATTTTTGTTAGTAATACTAAATATTTTAAAAACGCTAAATTTCTGATGGATTTTATAAGAAATATCTATTTGACAAAATATGATGATATTTTTTATTAAAATTTATAAATTTAGCAATGTACACTAATATTTTTTTAGATGAGCGTTAGAAGTCATTTTTTTCTTGTTTTTTGTGAAATAAAATTAAAATTACTTTCAATGATGCTAGTTTTTCAAATTGAAATTTTATTGAATTGAGATGTAAAGATTTTAATTGCATAGCCCAAACATGTGTAGTTTGTGAAAAATGTAACACAGCATTATATTTTCTTTTAAGAAAAATAAATGATGAATAAAAAAATAATTTTTCACATTTTAAGTCTATTATTTTGTATTAATATACATAGTTTATTCATAAAAATAAAAAAATTCACACTGTAGTTTTAAGTTATATTTTTTTCACATAATCATATATTTATACACACTCACAAATATATATATATATATATATATATATATATATATATATATAAAATTATAAAATAATTTAGATTTATGTATTATATTTTAGTGTAAAAAATAGCTACATAGATTTAAACACAATAGGTGGAGGCAATTGATTTACCCTTTACACAAAGTGAAAAGAAATTCCGCTTGGTTAATCTTAAACGTGTATTGAAAGGTCAGAGCTTTTTCAATAAAATAGCTGTCAAACAAGATTGGATGGTGACATTCACGAGCCAATAAGCGAAATGTCAAGCGCATAGATAGATTTCATGAAATACCTTTCAACCCTTTCATTATTAATAGTCTTTAAAATTAACAATAAACAATACATGATTGTTAAAAGTACACACTTATGAAAACAGAAGGATTTTTTTGTTAACAACTATATTATATTATTATTTTCATTAAAAATATTATATTTACACACTTAATCATATATACATATATATATATACATATATATATATATATATATATATAGAGAGAGAGAGAGAGAGAGAGAGATGAATATATTTTTTATAAAACAAATAAGTGCTTGTTAATAAAACTCTTTATATATAATTATTAGTTACAGAAAGAAATATTGTGAATTAAATAAATTATTGTATTTATTAAAATTTTATTTTTAATATCATAATCAATTATGTAGTTATTTAATGATAATTTTAAAAAATACACTATAGTATAGTTTAATTTAATTTTCAAATAGATTAAATTATATGAAAAATTAATAATTGGTTTTACTTATAAAATAAAATGAAAAATGAGTTGAAATAATATTTTATTTTCTTTTTATTTCAATATTTTTAATGTTATAACGACATTTATAAAAATTCTACTTAGAAAAAATACACAACTTATTAAATTATAAATATAAAAATGTTGAAATATTGAAATATAAATTACATTTACATCAAGTGTGAAATGTAAAAATGAGTTATTGTTACTTAAACTAATTTTTAGAGTGGCTAAAATAAGACTGAATGATAGTAAAAGATATAATTTACTATTATTCAGATTGACACTTTTATTATTTCAACTAAATATTATCCTAAAATAATATATAAAAAAGTATCTGCTTGATGTAAAAGATTTTTTCAAAATTTTAAAAATGACAAAGAAATTTAAAAACAAATTAAATAAAATTTTAAAAAAATATTGTTTACATTGAAATAAAATATTATGTAAAAATATATAGATTTATAAAAATTTCTCTACAAAATAATATATTCCATATTAAACATATTTTTATTATATTTTTATCAAAATAAAATGTATTTTATTTTATTTTTTTCAAACTTATTTTAAATTAAAGAAGTTATTGAAATAAAAAAAACGAAAAAATAAAGTTGTATGAAAAAAATTTTATTTTATATTCAAATTTAAATTTACCTACTGGCATGTACACAGATATATATATATATATATATATATATATATATATATATATATATGTATATGTATATGAAAAAAATTACAGTAAAACATTTCGTTTGTTTATTGAAAAAAGGTTTCATTTTCATGTAATCAATTATTTCAAGAATTTTTGGAAAACATTACAAACAAAAATAATTGATTATCTTATATTAAAATTTAAATAATAACAAGTTATATATTCACATTCATGATTTAATTTATGTATGATACATTTTCTTCATAAATAAATAAAAAAAAAAAACAATTTTATGCATTAAACCTTTTTTGACTTTTATTCGTTTTCACTTTTAATTATTTTCTCTAATAAATCATTAATGATGTTACAAATAACATTTAAAAATCGATAAAAAAATATATAATATTAATATAAAATCTGATAAATTTCTTTTTCATTCTAATTTAAGTATATAAAACCTAAATAATTTTAGAATTTCTCATCAATTTTGAAAATCGTTGATAATTTTTTTTAAATTTAAATAAAAAATATATAAATTGTACCTTAACAAAGGAGATTTTTTTATTATTGTAATATCTAATTTAGTACTTTTAGTAAATTAATAATTGATTACCTTCATAAATTATTAAAACTAATAGGTTGAATCCATTTCAAAGAATCACTTGTCCATTTCAAAAGACAGTTAAAATGTTCGCTCGTCAATCACTTGTATGTTAATATTTAATAACTACATTTATACCAAAAATGAAAAGTAAATAATTATCAAACAAATAAAATGTATTAGAGAACAAAAGTTATATTTGAATAGATATATATATATATATATATATATATATATATATATATATATATATATATATATATATATATGTATATATATATAGACAGAGATACAGATTTAATTAACAATTTTAGAATAAACTTTTCCATTCGATAATTAAAAACTTTTCACATCCCAAAAAATATTTAAAAAATTATACTGCTTTATTATCATTTTTATTTTTATTTAATAAACTTTGAAATGAAAACAATTAATCCGAGAAAAAATGAAACTAAAAATACTTTTAAATCTTTTAAAATAATACTAAACTCAAAAATATAAATTATGTAAAAAATATTTTTCAATATCAATCATTTTTTTAATTATTCTTGAAAGAAATTGAAAAATATTTTTTAATTCTAGTATTTATTATACAACAAAATTTACTCTAAATTATATTATAAACTCATACAAACTGAAATTTTAATTCAAATTTACAATTAACGAATGATAATTAATAAAATGCATTCTTTTCAAAGAAAATCATTTCAAAAAAGATAATTTATTGATAAAAAATACAAAAATATTTAAAAAGTAATAAAACCCTCAAGTGTAATTCATTAATTATAATAACAAATTAATTATCAACGAGTTCAAAGAGCACATTTTCTTTCAAATATGACATTTAATAATGATGGAATGGATCAAACGAGTATACGAGATTAATTTACTTTTCACCCTAATAATTAAATTTCATATCTATAAAAAGCATTTTATTAAAAGGCCTATGTAATAATGTTATTAAAACCAGAGAAAAATTGATAACAAATTTTTTCATAAAAATCTCCCCAATATTTTATTCTGTAAATATTTATATTATAACATATTTAAAATAGAAATATTCAGTTAAACCAAACAGAAATTAGAGTTTCATATATAAGAGTTATTTAATTTTTTTGTTTTTAAAAATTTTAAATAAATTTATTTCATTGTTAATATCAGAATAATTTCGTAATGAAATAAAATTATTGTTATGAATTTTAAAATTATTTCATAATGAAATAAAATTATTGTAGCAAATTTTAAAATATTTAACTTTCTGTACATAATAAAGTTTGAAATTATCAAATTTCAATTTTATGTATATTTATAATTTTTATTTATTTATACATTCAGATAATATATATATATATATATATATATATATATATATATATAATATGATATATATTATTTATATTTTTATAAAGATATATTATTTTATTTATATAGATCTATTGTTAAAAATATAAATAAATTTAAAAAATATATTAATGATAGATAAATATATATATATATATATATATATATATATATATATATATATATATATATATATATGTAAGTACACTTATTTCAAAAGTTAAAATACTCTGTTGACGTTCAAACGTAATTACAAGAACAACAGGTAATTTTCGTAACAAATCATGTGAAAGTTAATGTTATGAGTGATCGCTTTTTGATTTTAG
The DNA here is from genome assembly GCA_029203775.1 of Neoneuromus ignobilis. Lineage (NCBI taxonomy): Eukaryota > Metazoa > Arthropoda > Insecta > Megaloptera > Corydalidae > Neoneuromus > Neoneuromus ignobilis. Next base: position 13,785,079 of record CP092087.1, read on the forward strand.
ATAACTTGCTAACGCTGTTTATTTGTGGAATTATTTTCCCTTTCCTAGCTATACCCTTTAATATTTTCAAATGTTATTAGCTCACGTTCAGCTGACGCTTAAATTAATTCGTAATTTTCTGACATTCTTGATTTTTACACAATACACATAAATATATGTTTATATATATATATATATATATATATATATATATATATATATATATATATATATATATTTATATATATATATATATTATTTATTTTTATTTGTACATATGTATAATATTGAATTAAAATTAATTAACAAGTAAAATATATGATTTCATTTTCAGAGTTGTATTTAATTTTGTTAACAATACCTATTTTTAGCACAATAAATTAATTAACTTTTTATGTGAAAAAAATTTATATTAAAATGTCGAATTATAATTAATATTTTTTTATAATTCTTGTTTACTTAAGTGCATAATGTTTAAACTTAAAAAAATATTATTGCAACATTTTTCTTTTACTTTGTATTTAAATAAAATCTTTTTTTTATATACTATGGAAATTATTTTTATTTTTAAATGAAATAAAATTAAATTAAAATATAATTTATATGTAATTAAGTTATTATACTTAATTTATAGTTTTGAAATTTATTGTTTATAAAAAAATAATTAATATTTTAAAATTCTTAAAATTATAAAGAAAAATAGAGAAAATTAATAAAAAAATATCTTTAATTAAATTGTTTTTTTAAAAAAAATATATAAAAAAATAATGAAATTTAGTTATTGTCTTCAACTGTTTGTATGGAATTTAAAGCCATTTATTTTCTTTTTCAAATGGAAATAAAAATATCATTAATATTTTGAAATTATTAAAATTATTAAGCATAAAAAGTGATAAACTTCATTTATATAATCTTTATTGTATTATTTCTAATTAATTTGACTTAAATAACCTTATATTCATGTTTCTAGTACAAAAATTAATAATAAATAACACAAAATCTATTTCTAGATTTTATACATGTTTATTTTTGATTATTTTAAGAAACTATTATAAATATTTTTTTAGAATATGTAAATGCTATTATAAACAAATATATAAACTTCAAGAAAAGAATTTAAAACCAAATGATTATAAACATCATAAAAATACGTAAATTTTATGTATAGAAAATGGAAGGTATTTTATGTGTCGTATGTAAATATACTATGTAGTTATGATGAACCAATTGCTTCATTTCACGACTGAAAACTATTCAATGGTTATACTTTAACCAGCGCATTCTAAAATCTGCGTAAAATTATATACGAACATAAAATTATTATATTGTGTCATTAAATGGCAACTTTGTGAATGTGTATACATTTTATATAGCTTTATTATAGCATCGCATAGAAATATAAAAATTGCTTCTTATTTATGAGACAATAAACATTATTATTGTATAGTTAATTTTCACTATTATTTACCGCTTTCTTTGTATAAAAAATATATTACAAATTTATTACATTTACAACCTAAACATTTTTCAACTATGTGAAAATATTATATTAAAAAATAATTTTATAATTTTTTAAAATAACTTTATTTAATTTTTATGTATTAATAATTTAAATATAACTACTTTTTAGAATGGTATAAAATTTATTTTATACACAGACATATATATATATATATATATATATATATATATATATATATATAAATGTGTGTGTGTGTAGAATTCAAGAACGAAATTATTTGCTTATTTATTTTCTTATAATTTAATATACATAAACAGTATTTGTGGAAAAAGTAAGTAAAAAAATAATTTTAATGTTCTGAGAAAAAACGTAAATATTTGAAGTCATTATTCCTTCATAAATTCTAAGTATTTTTAATAATACTTGTAGAAGTTTTCTTTCGCTTAAAATGAACGTTTCTTGGGATTTAACAGTTTCATTACGTAAATAAATGCTTCGTTTTGAATATTTATAAAGCTATTATCGTAAACAAAGAACTGTTTTAATAAAATTGCACTTAAAATAAATGTTGCAAGGTATCCAGAAACATTTTACAGGTGAACGTAGAATATACGTATCCATTCTGTGTACGTTTATATAATCAAAGAAAATTATTTCAAGTTATTTTCACTGTTTGTTTCATCTATTTTATAGAAAATAAACGGTTCGTTTATACAATACGGATTTTACTAGATCGGATAAACTTAAATAAATAGTTTTAGTAATGAATATCAAATAGTGTATCAAACTTTTAATAACGTTGCATATTCTGTACGAAGCTCGTTAGATGTAAATAATAGGTCACTAATGATGAATTTTTTTTTAATTATAACGAAAATAGATTATATTTAATAAAAAAAATTATTATAAAATATTTCAAAAAAAAAATCAATTTGATTTAATTATCCAAGAAGTGTGGTTCGTTTATTGAATTTATTTCTAGTGAAAGAAATATTATTTTAAAGTTTAAACTATTTAACAGCAAAATTTGAAGACTTCTTTCGTAATATACAGAAAAAATAATTGCTTTTTTGAAATACAATAGTATTTCATAAAACAATAACTAATAATTTTCGAAACTAAAAGTATTTTAATTGTTAATAAGCACCTAATTTAAATGTTTTTGAAAAGAAAAAAAACGCACATTTTAATGAGGCACGATACAATAAAACTGTTTTTGATTTTCTAAAAAACATTTTTTAAAATTACTTCCAATTATGCTTTGAAAATTTTCAAAGAGTCAAATGAAATTGAATAGATTTACTTACTTACTATCATTTATTATCTTTTACTAACCATCAGTCTCATTCGGGCCATTCTATACAAACACACATGTATTTATTAATTTATGTATTTTATTTTTAGATATTTATTTTACATATTTTTGAATTTAATATCTTTTATTAGTGTTAATTTCGTATATACTTCATAAAAACGAATTTATTTAGAATCATTTGTAGTAAATTAATTAAAAGTAGTATATTAGAATAAAAATAATATAAAAAATTATTTTACAATGCATTCTATAAACATTTATTCATAATTCTCAACAAAATACTATAAACAAATGTAGTTAATTGCAAATATTATGCGACGTCATGTGATATTCTCTAAGAATTTTTTCTTATTTTTTAATAAACATGTCATGAATTTCATTTTAAAATTAAACACTCGACAAGATATAAAACTAAAACGAAGTGATAATACAATTGTATTATATGTAATTTACATAAGAAACATATTTATTATCACGTTTATCTATTGAAATAAATAAATGTAATTTTAGTGACACTGGTATAAGCATTTCTTTTTATAATTACGGAATTATCATACAAATTACGTCGATAAAATACTATATATGATATTTTAAAAACAGATATATGTATGAAAAAAATTTTGAGTCATTGGTTCATAAAACATTAAATTGCCAAATCATTTTAATAAAGAAGACTTTTATATGTGTTGAGTTACACACATACACATTCACATATATATGTGTATATATATGTGTATATATATATATATATATATATATATATATATATATATATGCGTGTGTGTGGATGTATGTATGTTTATATTAGTTTATTTTAATTGTACAACGCATTCTTAGAAATAATTTGAAAATATGCTTAATATGTTCCGCGATTTTTAAAAAATATATATTTTATAAATAGCATATGAAAGTATTTATTACATTTTGCACTACAGTCAAACAAAAATTATAATTAAATATTTGATAATTATATTACTAAATAAAATATAGTAAAATAACATAATTACTATAAAATTAATAATATAAAATTTTAATAAAAATAACTGCTCTTTATATAAAAATAAATTATATATAAATCAAAATTCTCTAATTTATTCTTTTCATATTTCATTCCATGATTTAATATTTTATTAATTTTTATGCTTATATATTGTTATTTATCCAAGTAAATAATTATTGTTATATAAATACTTAATTATAATCACATAATTTTATATATTGTATCATTTTTTTAGTGAAATATTATATTATAAATAATAATCATCTCTTCATTTTCTTTATTGTCGTTTATTATGTTATAATTTAAATAGTAGTATATGTGATAGAATTTACATATATCATCATTATCATCATCATCATATCAACTTATATCAGTCCATTACTGAGTGGAAGTCTCAAAGAATATTATCATTCACTGGTATTTCTTTATACTCAGTACACTGACCAATTTAGTGATTTTTTTATTTACGATTTACTCCCTAAGGTAGATTGGCTTACTATGCTTAAAATCATCCCACCTGCCTTGTATCTCCAGGATGGGTTCCAACAAACCTTTCTCTCTCTCTCTCTCTCTCTATCTATATATATATATATATATATATATATATATATATATTCATCTTCTTTCTATCTACAGTTGGGTAATGAGCTCGTTTAAAATTTTTTCTTTGACCAATCCAATGTCTTTTTCTTCCAATCCAATACATGAATTTTCGTATGTCTCTACTTCCATTTATCCATTTGTTTTTTCATAGATCTTGTATATCTAAGTTCCCAATTAATAATTTCTTTGTTCATCAATGGTCTTCTCTTCTTGCTATATATCCAACCCATGTCCATTTCAAATTTCTTCTTTTTTCATAACATCGTTATTGTTGTTTTTTTCATATTTATTTGATATTTTCTATTTTTTCGTATTATTCCTAATATGCATCTTTCTATATTGTTGTCTGGAATTTTACTGGCATTTAAGACTTATTTTTCACTGCCATAAGTGAGAATATATTGGATGCATCGATAGAAAATTTTTATTATATATATATATATATATATATATATATATATATATATATATATATATATATATATATATATATATATATATATATATATATATATATATATATATATAAATATTATATACAATTCAATTCTGTTATTAATATTAATATATTTATTATAATAAATTTAGACGATTTATAAATATAAATTGATATAAGATTTATATCAAAGCTTATACCATATGATTTTCATTATTAGTTACATAGAAATAATACTGTTTATAAATTGCTCAAAGACATAAATATATTATATACCAACTCTGTACATTCGTACATTCCCTCAGGATTATATGGTATATATTTATTTACTATTAAATTGTAGAAACTGTAAGATATATATATATATATGAGGGTCGTTTGATAAGTATGGTAAATTTATTTATTGTTTAATTTATATAATTAATTAATTTAATATTTTTTTTCAATTTAGTTTTTATTACTTTTTTATCATACTTATCAAACGATTCTCGTATATATATATATATATATATATATATATATATATATATATATATATATGCGTATGTTTATTTGAAGAGAAAGATAAAAAGTGTAAAAAAAAATCACATACGTATCTATCAAAACTAATAATTATGCATAAAAAATATTTCAAAGCAAATTCTACTAGTTCCATAAAATAGTATTCAATATTTATTTTTTAATTTCAAAATAATCTTTTAGCTTTTTTCTACGTGTATTTTATACGTTTAAATGTTACCAATTGTTAACATACAACTTATAAAAAAATAAATTCCTATATTCAAATTTCTGAATTTATCTTATTAGGAGATACGTATTATTTAATTCATTTTTATAAAATAATATAAGCACATGATATTGTATATAATTTTAAATTTATGGTATTTAAATAATTAATACAAATATATTATTATTATTGTCTTTTGTTGTTATTTATTTTGAAACTCGCGAATTCACTTTCACACAAATAAATTATGATACCAACACTACAATATAATACTAAATGTTTGATTGGTACTTATTATTCACTTTGCTTATAACAATGATATATTTTATAACATGGCACTCTAATGACAATTGCATTACCGTCGAAATGCGCATCAGCTTATCGTTACTAACAACAAAAATGAGCAAAAAGTTATTATTGAACACTTTGTTATATTTTGTAGTATTACATTTATAATTAATTTATATAAATATATTTTGTATGTATTTTATTTAAAATTATAATCTACCTAAAAATAAAATTCAATTCGAAATATACTTCAAGAATTTTAAATAAAAAAAATTCAAAGCAAAGCAAATAAATTAATTACTTCTGATTTAAATATGAATTAAAGTTTAATATTATATTTATAACCTTGTGAATGTTTAAATATTATATATTAAATTTATTTACATTAAATTATTTAAAAATATATAACACAAATATATGTGTTATAAATTTATTTCAAATAAATATATAATACACAAAGTTGTAATTAATAGTTAAAAAACTTTTCAGTTAATATATATAATTACTTTAATAAAAATAATATCGTGAAGTGATTTTTAATTTTAAACCATGTACATTCTTCCTTTTAATTTATATTAGAATTTTTATCGTTTCACGTTTTTATGCGTTTCACAATCAGTTTAAACTTCATATCATTGTTTAAAATAGAACAACTGTATGCACAAAAAAGTAATTACTCGATACGGTACTTTAACTTGAACTTTACTGAACTGTTTTTATACAAGATGATTTATTTGCAATTAGAAATAAATACTTTTCTATTACAAAATATCTATAAGTTACAATTGCAAAAAATGTATTTTTCTATTGAAATATTTGAATATATAAATATGTTATTATGTAAAATATTGAAAATAATTATTAAACATATTATGAATTTTCATATATAAAGTTCAAGTATTTGTTTTATAAACATTTAATTAAAACTTTAAACGTATGTTTTTGTAGTTAAACATATTAAAAACCCATTTGTTGAACGAATAATTTATTTAAAATTGTTTTTAAACGATTTTAAAATAACATTTTTTTATATGAAAAATACTAGATACCTTTAAAATATTCAAATAAAAATAATAATTAAATTGTTTTCATGTTAGCCACATTGAACATAGAAACAAACACTATTAAAAAATAATGAATATTTTAAACTGCAAAAAGTAACTGTTGAAAACGAGAATTTAAACTGAAAAATTGTAAAATGCTTTGTATATAAAATTAAATTTTAAAACTCTCTGTTTAAAATCTATCTCATTAAAAGTCGACTTTATGAATTATCTATAGTACTAAAAAAATGTGAAATAAAATTTGTTTCTCAAAATATGAAACTTTATAAAAAAAATTAATAAATAACCAAAAACAAAATTTCTTTCTCTCTCTCTCTCTCTCTCTCTCTCTATATATATATATATATATATATATATATATATATATATATATATATATATATATATATATATATATATATATATATATATATATATATATATATATATATATATATATATATATATATATATATATATATATATATATATATATATATATATATATATATATATATATATATATATATAAATTTTAATTTTAGTAATTATTGCCTTAGGGTCACGATTGTTACGATATTTTCCAATGACCAATTTAATAGAATTCATTTTGAAAATGACGTACGCATCAAAATTAATCGTAATAAAATAAATACTACAAACAAATACTGAAACGTACAATTTAACTATATATAAATGCAAATATATAATTTTTAAAATAAATAAACAGAACAGTCAATATCAGTGTAAACATTAAAACTCACAAATACATGTTTCTATTTAAAAAAGAACGATGATCCACCTCCGGCGTGATGTAAAATTTGGACGTGATATGAAAATTTTGTTTCTGAACTTTTCCAAAGTTTCCGAGAATTACAGAGGTACAAATTTTATAAAATGAATTAATGATGCTCCGTTCATTGTTAAATAAAAGCAAGTTCGAAGGTTGACATAGGGGCAGAACACCCTAGTTTTATAAAAATAATTTTTATTTAATTAGAAGGAATTAGAAATATTTCTGAACTATATTTAATTCTTATGTCCGCTGTTCAAATATACTTTTATTTATGAATTATTTTTTTATAAAAATAAAAATTTTGTAAATTATTTTTCTGACTAAAAAAGGTATTTGTTATAAAATGTTTTAAGACATAATTTAGTACAAAAAATCGAAATATGTTATTTTAATCACATGACACATTATTCTTGTTAATTAACAAAAAAATATTTCAAATATCCATTTGATTAAAATTTAACTTTGTAGTATTTATTTCAAAAATTTTAAAAAAAATATTATATACAAATCAAGCTTTTCTGCTATTTCTAATGTGGATAAAAATGAGTCTGATTTCAAAATATTTTTAATGTTCATCTAATATTAAAAATATCACATTTTATTAACATCATGCATATGTAATAAAAATTCACTTTAATAACGCTATTTATTTTATTTTCTAAATTAGTTCTTATTCAAAAATAATAAATTACAGTTCTTATGTATACATACATATGTATACAATATATATATATATATATATATATATATATATATATATATATATATATATATATATAAAATCAAGAAAATTCGCAGAATATTTTATATTTATTTGAAACTGAAAAAATTAATTTATTCTAATATAAATGTGATACCTTACAGCATATTTTAACTATAACTGTATTAAAATTCCATTCTCTACAACTATTTTTTTACAATATTTATTAGCAATACTCGCCGTTATTACGTTATAAATATTTACGTGTTCTCTATACCGGTGGTCTTTGTCGTCTTATTTTATCAAATGAACTTAAATTGAATTTTTAACTATTTTTTATTCTTTATTTTTATATGTTTATATAATAAGGCAATTTTCTAAAAAAATGTATTGAATATTTTTCTTCTCTCTCTCTCTCTCTCTCTCTCTCTATTTTACACATACACACACACACACATATATATATATATATATATATATATATATTATAATGAAAACAATGATATAAATTATAAAGATATAAACTTTAGTAGATATTGTAAATTGCGAATTAGTTATTAATTCAAATTTCTATCTCTATGCAGTATCTTTTGAAATAACTGTTACATCGATGGCAGTATGAGATAGTGAGTTAACAATACTTTGCAAAATCGAACATTAAAATTGATGTCAAATTATAGTTATTAGACAAATAAGCGATCTTCAAGATTAACCGTCCGTTCATTTAATCTACTTTTGAAGTGAATTCTAAGAAAGTGTTATTAAATTTAATGATAATATATAATATCGGTAATAATTTTACGATTGAATAATGCCTACAAGTGATTTTCAACTATTTGGTTCCACTTATAAAATTATTGTAATGTGGCGTATAATAGAGTTGTCTATTAAATATGCACAAATTCATAAAAAACAGGTTCATTTAATAATATTCGTATATTTTAAAATGAACTGATAAGTTGTTGATGAGTGTGATATCTAACTATTATACACCCACGAATTCTCCCACATTATTTATTAACTACTTTACATATGTATATTATTTAAAATAAACAAGAAAATGTTTTTAATTCATTCATATTTCAAACGACTTAAAGATTAATATATTTTTTAATATAGCATTTAAATTTCTTTATAATATAATAAATTTTATACTTCGAAAATGAAAACAATATAAAAAACATTAATTATTATTTGTTTATACAATTTGTTTATACCTTAATTATTATTTGTTTACATAATTAATTATTATTTATTTTGAAACTGTAGTAAATTCAATTTTAAAGAATAACACTAAAAATTAAATAAGTAAATTTTAACTAAAATTAGTCTAGATGTTATAACACTACACTATGATAATAATGGAATTGCTATTGAAATGCGCATCAGCTTATCGTTGTTATAAACAAACAAAATGAAAAATAAATAATTATTATAAACTTTTTAATTCATTTGTATGAAATATAAATTAACATAAACCATTTATTTAAAAAATTAAACGTTTTATATAGGGTGGCCTATTAAAGGATTAAAACATATTTATTTGCTTACAGTCATTTATAATACTTTAGTTTTATTTAGATCACTCTATGTAAAACTAGTAGTAGAATTATGTTTACGTTTTTAAGTGTTTTAAAACAATTTAATGACAATTTTTTTTTAATTTAAAAAATTTACCTAAGTTTTTATTCTAATAAACTATTTTTTCTTCTAAAATAAACAAAATATTTTTTGAAATAAGTTTTAAAAAAAAATATCTATTTAGCATAAACTAAAAATTTGAAAATTATTTTTCGTAGTAGTTTTCTTACAGAAAATTTAAAAAAATAAAAAATTTACTTTATTATACTTTTAAATGTATACGTGTATGTATATAGGCATACATTTATATATATATATATATATATATATATATATATATATATATATATATATACATGGTTGTATGTATACCCTATGTTTAAAATATAAGAAAGGAAAAAAATAAGAAAGAAAAATATAGGTACACAACAGTCGATAAACCGAGTAAAATCTACGTAAACGTACCGTTAGATACAATCGTAATCGATTGGCTACGATGGAATTATATTGGTAATCTAATTACCTATACATTGTTTGAAAGATAGATCCAATAATCGTTTGTGTATTTTTCAATTGAGTGGTTCAATAACGACACGAAAAGTAATTTGTGTATCTCGCAACCGAGTTGTTTGAACACGGAAATTGGATCAGGGAGTTGGTCTGTAAATCACGCATGACCCGCGGGACATAACCAAGCGTAGATTCAAAGGATGAGTCAAATGCACTATATAAATATTTCTTTGGAATGACGATACACTTACCTTTCACAAATATATACATACGCACGTAAACGTTTTATTCTAACAATGTTAATTAGCAACATATGACTGGAATTCAAAGAATGCTCGAATACACAAACGGTTACACAATTCAATTTAAGGTTTAAGTCATTTGGACAGTATAATGCTTTCAGATATATATATATATATATATATATATATATATATATATATATATATGTCATTTTTCAGTATATGTATAAATACAAAATTATATTTTCTTTTTAATTACATTGTATATTTTAGTTAGTTGCTATATGCTTACTTTTTAATATAATTATATATACATAAAAAATATATAGTTATTTATGTAACAAAAAATGTATTTATTTAAAGATAAATTTAATATATTACAAATTCGGGATTCATTTACATCAGTTCGCAATTGATTTTAGGACGAATACCTAAGCCGGTTTTTGGAACCAAGAATGTTAATTTTCTTTTAAATGAAATATAAAATTTTATATATTTTTATCTTTTAAAACCATTTTATAGTCGCTCATTATGTTTATTAGTTATTACTTTTATAGTTATATTTGCATACTAATTTTATTTACATTTTACTTAACAATAAATACTATTACATTAAACTTTTTTTAATACATTTCAATGAATATTTATTAAAATTGAATTTTAAAACGAAGTACTCAATTTAAAATAACACAAATAATAATATTTTATTGCAAGATTTTTGTTCGTTATTTATTTAAAAAATGCTGTTTTTTGTATCCATATACACATTTATATTTTGGATAAATATATACTAAGAAATTAATAACTAATGATTACATACTTTGCTGAAATGAAAAAACAAGGAAAAGGTCATATATATACATACGTAAATTGACATTTGCTAATATTTTAAATGTTCAGTCTTCCTAAAATAACGAAATTTATTTTTGTTAGTAAGAAACTATTAGTCTAACGTTCCGTATAAAGACGACGTTGATAAATGTATAGTTTATAGTTAGATACAAGATTACATCGGTTCTAATAGATTACCATCGACAAAATAGTTTGTTTCATTAAAATTTCTTGTTAGGCAAGAAGACAAGAATGAAGAGTTGTTAAGAATATAGAAAAACGTGAATCATTAGTTATTTTTTATGTTGGTATTTTTAACAATAAAATGTACATTTTATATATGGTTGATATATAATTTATAAATATATACATGCCTTTAAATATATATACAGTTATATATATATATATATATATATATATATATATATATATAATATATATAACTATTTTGTCTTTCTTTAAAAAATCTCTAAAAAACACTTAATGCAAAATTAATATTTGATGACATTTTTTTTAAAAAAAAGAACTAATTTTTTATCAAGTAACTTATTAATTATTCCATTTAATATTCATTATATATTGTGTAAATTAATTAAAAAGTACACATTTATATATATTATTAAAAAAAATTTCTTTATACTATTAAATATTTTATTTAACAGAGAAATTACGTAAATTATATTTTTACTATTTTCAATTTACAAATATATATATATATATATATATATATATATATATATATATATATATATATATATATATATATATATAATATTTTATAAATAATATGTAACGCTGTCTTTCTAAAAAAATATTTTTTTAATATTTTGAAAAAATAACCAATTTTAAATTAATAATAGACATTTTTTTAAAAAAACAACTAATTTTTATAACATAATTTTGATTAATATATTGAACATTCATTAAATATAAATTAATTAATACATACACAATTATATAATAATTACTATTATTAAAATATTTTTTGTTAATGTATTAAATATTTCGTTTAACAGAATAATTACTTAAATTATATTTTCAATATTTTTTATTTTTATATTTACTTAAATTATATTTTGAATATTTATATATCTGTATATATAAAAGAAAAATTTTTATTTCTTTTGTATATTTACTTTTTCTTCTTCATTTCAAAAAGAGATTTAAGAATTTTTCAAAAACTAGGTTTTTATATACTTTTAAATATTCTAGGTAAAAATTTCATGTTTATTCAATAATGTAATAAATAAAAATATTTCTAATTGATTTGATTTTAATTATATGTAATTTATAATTAAACTTGTTCTATTTTTAGTTATTAAGTCTCTTTCTCTCTCTCTCTCCCTCTTTCTATATGCATATATATATATATATATATATATATATATATATATATGTGTGTGTGTGTGTGTGTGTGTATATATTAAATAAATAGAGACTAAAATATTTATACATTAGTACGAATTAAGTTTACTTAAACTTTCAAACTATGATAATTATGATCGTATCGACTGATCAAATGTAAAAAATATTCTTGTTTTAATTTATACAGAATCTATTTTTCAAAAATATAAAAATGTCAATAAAACAATAATTAATTAAATTTACATTTACGTTGTCAATTTCATTGAAACTATTTTCAAATTACTATATGTCCGCTTAACACAGAGTATGTAATATTTGTAGTTGAATATTAATTAACGTATTTTCTAATTTTAATTAACTGTAAAAATGTATAAGATTCGACAATTTGAATGGTATAAAAACTCTACGCTGAAAAAAATATGTAAATATTACTTAACACTAAGAAAAAAATGTTCAAAATTAATTTCAAACTCGTACTGAATTAATTAATTGATCGCAGATGCTTTAACGCAAAGCTATAAACATTGGGCAATTAATATAAAGATAATGTGTTGATAATAATCGTAAAATCATTAAAAAATATACACTTTGACATATGACAGCATTAAATTAAAAGAAAGACGCACGTTTAATTGGTTAGTTCTTTACGTAACAATAATCAAATGCGGCTAATTAATTCAAAATTTTCACAAAATTATAACTAAAGTGCGCTGTTTAGAACTGACACCTGCAGCAGATTGTCATCATCTCTCAGTTGTGACATGAACGTTGTCCACGCTATCAGCCAACGGCGACAATGTCGTTCCCACGTATAATGTGACACTCCTAGGGACTTCGTCATTTATCACTTACTGGATAATTTATTCATCTACATAACTCACAGACAATAGATACAGAGCGTTCGTTTCGTTTGCTGTATTTATTTATATTCAAATTTATTTTAATGCATTTCCAAACAGTTAAATTTGATTACAGTTAGATCGAATAAGGTTTCTAATTCTATTGTCTCGTACTCATTTCCAAATACGTATCAATAATTATTTTTAGTCGAGATAGATATCTGTTCGATAGTTAAACGTTGAGAAATTTATTTCGTTATAGAAAAACAATGACCAATTAAGATGTATATTACTTAAAATGAAAAAGTAATATTACTGGATTTATTCGTTTTTATGTCCACTCAAAATGATTCAGTCTATATATTTTTTTATTTGTATATTAAATATTATAAATGAATAGTTTTATTTTTACGCCATACTAAATGAATAATATTTACTTAAATGTCACTTTAAACAATATATATATATATATATATATATATATATATATATATATATATATATATATATATTAAATACATTTATGTCCGCATGTAAAAACAAATCGATTTTTTAAAAAATACAAGAAATGAAAATCAAAATTAATTTTAAACAATAACACACATATTTCTATAATTTTCTAACACAATATTTTTGAAAACAATTATATACTCTAAAACTATTTTTCTAGATCGTAAATATTTGTACTTTAAACACATATTTAACCATACAATTTTTTATTTTAAAAAATAAACTGTATATTAATACAAAATACTAGATTAAAAATGTAAAAATTAATAAAAGAAATTTCAGAACTTTATTTTATTTTTCTTGTAAAGAAAATGTAATGCTGTGTTGAATTTTTCATAAATCACATATGTTAGGGCAGTGCAATTAAGATTTTTATATTTCAATCGAATGGAATTTAAAATTGGTTTTTATTAATAATAGCATATCTTGAGGATGATGTGAAATCAAATTTGATTTTTCTTTTTAACTCATTAAACGTTTATGTCGAGTATATTCGTCATGAAAAGATGGATTTTTTTTCTTTAATGTCGAGTATACTCGTCATGGAGAAAAAAATCGCTATTTATTGTAAAATTTAAGTAAAAATATATATATTTGTAATTTTACCACATTTTAGAATATTTTAAAGCAACAAAACAAACAACAAAAATATACACTTTTTAATATGTTTTTTTTTATAAAATAATTAAAAAAAAATAAAATGGTAAGTTCTGTAAATACCGTTGGTAAATTACTTACCAATAAAATCAATAATTTTTTAAGGAAAAAAACAAAAAAAATTATCATTTTGTTAGAATTTAACTCAATCTTACAGCAAATGCATTTATTGTGTTTTTGTCGAGTATACTCGTCATCGCCTAGAAATAATTAAGCACACCAGTGCATATTCTCAAAATAAAACAAAATGTTTAACGGGTTAAATTAATTCAGAACAAAACAGGAAGAAATCATTTTTAACGTTCG
The DNA here is from genome assembly GCA_029203775.1 of Neoneuromus ignobilis. Classification (NCBI taxonomy): domain Eukaryota; kingdom Metazoa; phylum Arthropoda; class Insecta; order Megaloptera; family Corydalidae; genus Neoneuromus; species Neoneuromus ignobilis. The sequence continues at coordinate 13,800,269 of CP092087.1, forward strand.
TCTGACAAAATGGCAATGAACAATGATAAATTTGTAAATTTTGACAAAAAATATCATCATATTTTTTCAGATGGATATTTTATATACGAACTGTCATAAATTTAGCATCTTTAAAATGTTTAAAAAAGTTACTAACATAAAATATCAATGATTTATATATGAATCATTGATTATTGTAGAATTAAAAAATAAAATTGTTTTTTAAAAAAAAACATATCTCCATTTACTCTTTTTATCATAAAATTATTTAATTTAGTAATTTTTAAAAACATTTTCAAATAAACATAAATGTTAATATTTGTTTACTTAAAAAAATATTAATTTGTTTGTAAAAATAAAATAGAGATTAAAAATAAGATTTATTATTGAAATTAAATAACATAATTATAAATATGTACTAGTGAAAAAAACATTTTTTAATTCAAACATTCCCAAATATTTAACTTTTTTATAATTTTTAATGACTCAGAATTTTTCTCCTGAATACTAAATAACTAAATTATCTAGGATGTATAATACTACTACGTACTTAATTGTAATTAATTTCATTATTCCAGTTTATTAATGTCCTCTAACAGGATATTATTTATGAAATTAATTAAACTAATTGTTGTCAACGGAAATTAATTTTGATTAACATAATCAAAATTAAACTGTCACCTGTTACAATTTCAGCGTTCGGCATTAACATTGTTACACTTATACACAAATTGTGTACGAATCATTTTCGAAACAATACATAACACCAATGTTAATATGCCTTCGGCTCATATTCTAACAGTGAACAGCAATTATTAGTATCGTTCCATCCGTCCGTTCGTCCAAATATACATGGTACCATCAAAACATTGATTTAATTTATATTACAATAATAATGTTTTTGGATGCTCTTTCAATCACATACAAATTTAAAATTATAAAATTTACTTGAAAACAGTAAAAATATACAACAAAATCTGTAATCAAAAATCTAATTTCAAAATCAAAATGTTGAAAGATAAATTTATTATTCAATTTTAATTTTTATTTATATAAAATAATAAATATATATATATATATATATATATATATGTATGTATGTATGTATGTATAATTGTAAACATGTATTCATGTAAATACAAAATTACTTAACAACACATACTGAAAATAAGTTAATTTAAGAAAATAATATTAATTAGTGTTATAAATAATCATTAAGTATTTTCAAAATGAAATTATTTTCAATAAACGCCTACGTTAAATAATTTTATATTGAAAAATAATATTCGTTAATTAAGCATTTATGTTGATAATATTCTTTTAGAATATTTTATGAGAAATTTTAAGTATACATACTAAATAATTCTTAAATATTTATATTCTTCTATATTCATAAACATGTATATATATATATATATGTGTGTGTGTGTGTGTGTGTGTGTGTGTGTGTGTATGTGTGAAACAACAATTTTTTAAAAAAATATTGGAAATTATTTTACACTGATAACATTTTTTTAGATTATTTTTTAAGGTAGTCAGTTATGTCATTTAAAAATATAATGAAATTAATACATTTTATAATGATTAAAAAAATGTAAAAAATATTTGATACATAATACAATATATATGTATATAAGAATACGTGTATGTAGGTATTAATATAAAATATTTGTAAGTATCAACATTTCTAATATAGGATTTGTATATATTAAAAATGAATTATATAAATATTTTAATTTGAATTCATTCGAATATCATAATTTCTTTGGCAATACATACTAACATTTATTATACACAATTAATTACTGAGCTAAGAAAATATTTGAAAATTTTATCAGAAAAACTGATAATGTATTATAAATTTTATATCAACAAAATGTGAATTTAAAAATCTACATAATTCATTTTCTATAAAAAGTCCTGTAAAATTAAATTTTGTTCATTTTCGATCAAAAAAAATAAAATAACTTGTTTACATACAACTTCTTGGAATTGTTTATGAAATCAAATTTTTAAGACCTTAAAAACATCATTCTTTATATGTCATTTTTACGTACTCTTACGTATGATAATATAAAATTTAATAAACATTTCTTTACTGCCAAGATTTTTTCTTACTTTTAGAAATTATGAAATTAAGTTTTTTATTTATTATATTTTATATATATATATAAAAGATTATATATATATATATATATATATATATATATATATATATATATATATATATATATATATATATATAATATATGTACTAATACTAAAAATATTTACAAAATTTGGAATTTTTAAATTTTAGTTTATATTTAATTTAAAAATCATTTTTTTAAATTTTGTGAACGAGAAAGTTTTTTTATCAATTAAATACATTTACGTATTAATACTACAATATTTTTAACATTCGAATTTTTGGAATCAGTGTATTTTTATTTCATAAATTATTTATTATTTAATTATTTGACTATTTAAAATGAAGGAACATTTTTAATCGCTTAAATAAAATTCTGTTACATTTTATATGAGTTTATATATATATAAGGAATCTATAAAATATATTAAAAATAATTTATAAATAGATTAATATTAATTTATATATCAGTGTCTGGAAGTACATAATTTTCATCTTTCAAGACGTTTTCTCTTTCATTCTAGTTTTATTGATCTTTATATATATATATATATATATATATATATATATATATATATATATATATATATATATATATATATATACATACATACACTATTATCAATTATTCTTCTAATTCAATTTTAATAAAAATGTGCAAATTTTCACATAGCTTATTTATATTTTCACATAGCTTAATCACAGTTTTTATTTTATTCATTTTTCACATATATAATATATAATAGTAAACAAGTAAATATATGTCTAAACCATTTACTCTCATTTGAGCCACCCTATATTTACATATATATATATATATATATATATATATATATATATATATATATATATATATATACATATATATATATATATATATATATATATATATATAGTAGTTCGTAGTTAAAACTTTATTTAATATTATATTTTTTACCTCTCTAAAAAAAGAGATTATTTATTTTAAAATATTCAATATTAGCATTATACAAGTAAAATAAAAAACAGGTATTGTATGAGATAAATTTCAATACTATTTTTTTTCATTGATCACAAACTTCTTAAAATAAATACATCTACGTTTCGAATAAATTACATCCCAATATAAAAATGTTATAAATTGTGACACTGAGAAGGAACAATTAAAGTATATATAAAAACAGCCTATACAAAAATAACATTTTTTTATGTCATCAATCTGACGAGTTTCTTACATGTTCATGGAAATTTATTTGATAAAAGTTCATTTAATATTCAATCAAGAAAAATAACTTCGAAAATTTTTCCTTCTATGTTCAATACCACACACGTGTTCTTTATTTATAACTTGTTGACATGACTATGTTATATGTGTAAAATGCGTTGTAGGTTTTATCGTTATATTGTACCTGTCAAATGATTAGAAGAAACACTTAAATTCCATTTTGTATAGATTCGTCTACATTTAAAAACATTTTTTTAATAATATTTCATTATATTTATGACTTTAATTTGTTGATTCTAAATAAGAATTCAAACTTTTTTCATCGAACAAGAATATATTTTTATATACAATTTTTTTCTGTAACAGAAAATAACTTATAGACATTTCTTAAATTGATTGGTATCAAATGCAATCCCGTCATTAATTATTCTATATATTATCCATACACTTAAGACCATTTAGCGTATCGAATGGTACCATATTTAATGGGTCTACATTTTAGATGAGAATTTAGATAAAATTAATATTGAAATACGTTTTTAAAAGTATGTTTTATGTATTTCTTGATCTCTGTGATATGTTAAATATTCGCATATATCTATATATACACACCCATATATACATATATATATATATATATATATACATATATATATATATATATACATATATATATATATAAAAGATAAAAAGTATTTTATAAAAAAAATTATATACATTCTTTTCAGATAGGTAAGGAATATTTTTTTCATCAACGACCATTAGTTAAAAATTATATATATATATATATATATATATATTTGTGTGTGTGTGTGTATTTATATTTTACTCGAAATTAATTTGTTTATTTTCGCAGTATTCGAAAATATATGTACAAAATATTGTATCATCTCATAAGTAATGTGATTATATTTAGTTTAATAATGAAAGAATTATTCAAGTAGCTTCAATCAACCCATTTAACAGTTCATGGGCATTTAAAACGATTGATAAATTTTCTAAGCAAGGCAGAAGACTTTTTACGAATTATTGAAGTTCAATCTGAAGCAACAAATGGACATTTTCACTTTTTGTCTTTGTAGGTTGGAAAAGGAGCCTTTCCTAAATCGAATTATTATTGAAGAAAAATAAATTATTTTTAACAACATTAAACGTCGAAGATAAAACAGAAGAGAGGGCTTATTTAAAGAACATTATGTTGTCAGTTTGGTAAGATATGGATAAGATTTTCAATTATGGGCTGCTGCCAGATAATCAATCTGTCATGAAAATGTTATATTGTGAATAATTAAACTGGATAAAGCAATCTATCGTCAAAAAGATCAACAGTAACCAACAGAAAATGAGTTTTGTTTTACCACGTAAGAGTATTTTTCAGATCATCATCTATTTCGAAGTCTCCAAAAGAAGGGAACTTGATTTGTTCTTTAGAAGGAAATCAAGAGTTTTATTGCCAGATTATTAAAAATTAAAGATTAAGATGGAAAGAAATATGAACAATAATGGAAAATATATTTTGGATTAAAATTAAAAAGTCAATTCTTTCTTTAAAAAATTCCATTATTTATAAGATGACCCAAAATAATTTATTATTATAATATGCTAATATAGTTTTCTCAAATAATATTGAAATTTAAAAAACTAATAATCTATGTAAAATTCAGTAAAAAATAAATTTATTAAAAAAGTATTTTTTTAATTACTTAACAGTTATTTTATTTATTAGTTATTAGTTATTTTAAAATTAAAACAGATATTAGTCTTATTTATAAAATAATTTTAATAAACATATAATTATATTACTTCCTTATATTTTTTTGTCTTTTTAAAATGTATTTTTGTCTTTTTTCGCTTATTTTCATTGCATTATTAAACTTACTACATTAATAATATTAATGTAGTAATATTAATTTAATAATACACTAAATCATTTATGTACACTTTTTCCAGTTAAAAATGTCAATTAATATACCATAATTTGACTCAAAATTTAAATACATTTTTTTCTATTATTTTTTAAATTTTAATGTATTTTTTCATAAATTGTCTTCAATAATAATGTCAGTATTATCTAAAAATAAAGCATGTCCCAAAAAAATTATCGATTGAAATTAATATTAAACGAAAAATTAATTATTTTTTCCTTTAACAAAAAAATAAAATATAATAGTCTCAACTCCCTATTATATATATATATATATATATATATATATATATATATATATATATATATAAATTACATTCAAAGTGTCCTTAATAATTCAAAGTTGAATAAAAAAATTTATTATATGATATGTACACGTTACAAATGCAAAATGATGTTATAAAAAGACACATTTATCTTTTACTTTTAAAACTAATATAAACAAAAATGTTAAACTCGATGAAAAGTTGAAAATGAACTTATTTGTCACCTACAAACTTTCTTATTATCAACTGTAAATTCTCACGCTTATTATATTGTCAGGCAGACGTCATCTGTAATATATTTAAATCAATTTTAAAGTTTTTCGCAGCGTAAACAAAAAGATATTCTTGCAGAAATATTCGAATATATTTTTTGTCTTCACAGTGTCAGTTGAAAACATTTAAAAGTATTTATCTTCGCGATGAAATAAGAATATACTTGTAGAGTTATTAAATTGTTCAATGTAAATTTGTTTTGTATTATTTTAAATATTCATATCAAAAGAAAATACTATTTAATAGTGATAATAATTTTGTATATTTATTTTTTAATTAAAAAATAAATACAGAATTTATACCAAGTTTGAAGCCATTACGAAACAATATGTGTATAATTAAAAAATATTTTTTGATTTTCTCTTTACACAATAAGTCCACTAACATATATTTCCGAGCTCATTTCAACAAAATGTGCGTAGATTATATTACAAGATACTCTTAAAACCATATCATTATATCTAATAGCATGTTCATAAAAGTCAAATATTTTTACAACTCATTTATTTTTCGAAAATAACCACCGACCTTTGAAGACATTATATGGTTCAACGTGCACGTATAATTTTTTAAAAGCTTTCTTTTACTGCTTACTTATTCCAGGCAAATGAGCACGATAAAAGTGTGTCAAGCTATATGGCTATTCGTAAAATAAATACGACGTGGGTTTAATTGGCAGCCATTACAAATTCAAATCCACTGATCTCACTAGTGTCTACGTTGGTTTTCGTATTCACAGATGCATCGTTTATAAAAAGAAACTTTCAATATCGGTTCAAATAGATGTATTTGATGTTTCAATCGAATTTAACAATTAAGTCATTACTTAACAGTAATTAATTTTAAAGAAATTATCCAGTCAGATAACAAAGAAATTCTTCGTAAGGAAAAGTTATTTTTTTATAAAAATTAGTATATAATTGAAACTTTTTAAATGTTTGATCTTATTCAAGTACATTAATTGTACATAAAAGTTGACGATTTGTATTCTTTGAAAAAGTCAATTTGAAAAGCAAAATATTCCTCTTCGAAATTATGTATTTTTAAAAAAATCTAATTTATAAATATATATATATATATATATAAATTTAAATTTTTATAAACAAATTATATTTTAAATAAATCAACCTAAATATTATCGAAAACTTCTATTATTTAACAAATAATTTAAAAAAAAAACAAAATTAAAAAAATTATATATAAATATAAATTACGTATTTTAATTGCATGTTTTATTAGGATAAATATATAATAATAAATAAAATCCTGAATTAGTACAATTAAAAAGATTATTAGAAAATATCTATAATTGTTGAAAAGAAATAATTAAAGTTGACTTATTTTTATTAAGTAAGCAGTCAAGAAAATTATATTTATATTAAATTACACATAATATCAGACAATCACAGATTTTATTATAGTGTTTTAGAATATATATATATATATATATATATATATATATATATATATATATGTAAATATATATAAAAAATTGTCTTTATATGTAAAAAAAATCCATCGCAAAGTTAATGTCAATAATCTTCGATCGTGAACGTTTACCTCCGAACTTTAATGATTGCAAATAAACATAATTTACGTTGGCAATTATAAAGAAGGGAGTGAGTAAAACAAGTGTAGAGCAGAGGTTACCAAGGAATCGAAGGGCATAGCCCCTTGTGTGTGTGTGTATATATTTATATATATATATATATATATATAATAATAAATATTTGTATTATACACTAAATTATTTTCTTATTTAAAAAAATATTAAATCAATTTAAATATCTCAAAAATTTGTCAATTTGATTTTTCAAAATTTTATTTAATTATTTAAAAAAATGTAAACGAAAAATTTCAATTAATATTTATATACTTAAATTTTCTAATCCATATTCTAATATATATATATATATATATATATATATATATATATATATATATATATAAAACATATTTTATTAAACAAATATTATCTATCTTAACAATTATTTACATAAAAATTTAAAAATTGTTTACATAAAAACAGAACTTACCTACCTTTAAAATATGTCACACAGCTGACTCGAAACCTGAAATATAAAAAAAAATATATTAACTTTGATAGTATTTTACTATGATAAGAAATGTAAATAATATAGTTGAAATACGTACATAAAATGTAATATAGATATTTGTTTTTAAAAAATACGCCACTGATAAGAAAACATATTTCAATTTAATGATTACTAATAAAATTGATGACAATTTATTTTTTTTAAAAAAAATTTGATTATTATTTAATAAAAATATGGAACGGTAATGGTATATGCCACAAAATGATTGATGAAATTAACTTTATTAATTTAATAAAATAATTATTTCCATGTGTGAAATATACTAATAACTTTTACGTGTATTTTATCTTCATATTTTTTATATTTATTTATATATTCTCGTATGTAAAATATTTAAAGCGATCTTTAACATTTCTATAGAAAAATAATATTAATTCAGTTTTTAAATTAACATTTATTTCATCTATAAAATTATTTTATTTAGAATCACTCATATTTTAATAAAAATAATTATTCTATTTTTTCAGTATATATATATATATATATATATATATATATATATATATATATATATATATTCTGATAACAGAAGATTAATACTCACTGTAATCTAGTATCATTATTCATATGACAATTTAATTATAATTAAACTTATGTACTAGTTATTTATAAAATTTAAGTAGCACGACAAAATGTTATTATTTCTAAGCTTAAATTAAATTTTATACTTTTATACCCCAAATAAAATCTAGACAAAGTTATGTCTAGTCAATAGAAAAAAACGTTAATAAGAGGTCTTAATCCAAATTTACCTGCTGCTCTGAAGTTATCTGATCTAAGTTTTTTTTGGTTGAACAGCTCATTATTATCTTTAAATATGTGCTATGTCATTCACGACGTGTTAAATTTCGTAAATTTTTAATTTATATAATGAGCATGTATTAATCGTTGCATTCTAATAGCTAAATGTCTAACCAGATATAAGATAAACACGAAGAGGTACATACATGCACACACACACACATATATATTTATTTATATATATATATAAATAAAATGTGCATTCTAGAAATAATTTTCACTAAAATATTTTAAAATAAATTAAGCAAAATTCATATTTTCTATAAAAACCTAATGTATTAAAAATACAATTTGATTATACTAATTTTAAATAATTAATAGTTTAATAAACAGACATTAGTTTAGGAAATTTTGAAACAAATTTAACACAGTTTTTCGAAAAATATATAATATTTGTCTATTTATGTGATGATTGCTTCGATTAGGTGGGAAAAAATATTATTTGTTCGACATATTTCAAAATATAATACTTTATTATTTATTAAATTAAACCTCTTTCCAGTGAATTGGTTTTTTAGAAAATATTTTCATAAAATAATTGTTATATATTAATTAAGTGTACTTCATGTGAAGTATTGATTAGATAATTATAGTCAATTAAAACAAACATTTATTATTATAAATTAAACTATTCAAAACTAAAACAGAAATCCTAATTAGCTTCTAATAACATGATAATTAATTTCAATTATAAAATGACAAATTTCAAAGCAATTACACACTAATGTAAAATAATTGAATATAAAAATTAATTTAATTAGTGGTAACAAATTACACTATCATAAATCTTTTCAAATTTTAGCTTAATAATTGGTGTGATTTTTTATATAAAAATGTTATTAGTTTTAAATGCTTATATTTTAATTTGGTATTGTTTAAGTAAAAGTTTATTTTCTCGTCGTTTCTTATTTAGTACCAGACGTCTGAGCAACGGATACCTCGTGAACAGTGCCAACTGCTCCAAAATACACTCCGTGATTCTAGACTGGCACAATGGTCTTTCATAATATGTTAATGAATTAGATCGATGAAAAGTTCAATCTAGCTCCACCGTTTTCATTAAACCTTAAACTTCACAAACTCGTTCTTTGTGCATTTGACTGTTTGTTTGAAGGCAAAGCGAAAGTCGTTGTCGAATATAGCAAATGTCGCGTTCATCGTACAAAATTTCTTAATAGCCGGCAGAATAATGACGCATAGCGTTCGACAGTCGCCGTTGAAAATCCGGACAATTTTCTATTCGTAGAATTAACGTCAGCACGCTAATGTCGGACGACGAATGGAAAGGGGATGTTTTCACTTCACCCTGCGCAATAACAAAAGCTTACGCCTCGATATGCGCGTCGCCGTAGCAAGCAAGATAGTGATTCTCTTTTGATGGCTACCACAAAAATAGCAAGAGGTAGAGGTAGTTATTTGCATGCATAACTCCGTGTCACGAACTCGTTCCATTTTTCACTTTAATTTTAATTTTCTCATGAATAATGTTGTGACTTGTGGTGGAAACTCATTTCAGGAGTGCACGGAACAGGTACAACTGCGGTAACGGTATAGGGATCAACATAATTCTTTGGTTCATGAATTAACTATTTCTTTCATTTGCGTATAAACTTCTATGAAGTTTAAAATATATTTTAAATTATTTTTCCACAGACAGATGTACCTCTGTAACGACTTCACTGCGGTTTTATATTATCATTAAAGATATCACACGAGTAAGCTAGTTTATTTTTATATTTAATTATGAAATTGTATTTAATTTTCTTTGAAATTATTTATTTTTTTCGTTTTTAGCGAATATTAACTTAATTTTCACATAGAGAGAATAATTTAATGACATATTTTTTAAAAAATAAAATATATTTAAAAATATAAAATATCAATGTTTATTTTCCGTAACTTTGTTTTTATACAGACACTAGTAAGCAGTCTGAGGTATTATATTATTTTATACAAAGAACACAAAATAAACGCAACATTACTTCTTTAGTTGAATAATCCAGTTAAAGTTTGTATTTTTTAAATTTTGTCTCGTTAGCTAATTATAACTTCATGGTAATTTTCTGTAACATTTTACTACCATCATAATTGTACGTACATAAATGTAGAGAATCGTTTACTGTTTACGTTGCTGGACCACTTAATTGAAAAAGCTAATTTCATTCGTAACATTTAAATAAAAAATATTAGTTTGTGACAAAAATTAATTCTTGTTACGTTCACAGTTCCATAAATTTAATTAAAAATTTCGCACAATAAAATATACTATTTTTAGTCAGTTAATAATTTCAGAGTATTATTACGAGATGAGAATATGCTGCGCTGTTGTAAATGCCTTTCTTTCTTCGTGTAACATGCAATGTGCAGAGTTGCATTCAAGACATCGTCTCTTTTCTAATAAAGAACGTGCCGTTGGTGTGCTTATACACGCCATCGCAGACACACCGTTGTAGTTTTGAATACAGAATGACATATTTGCTCCATTGTAATTATCACCAGCGACCTGTACTGTCGTTTTATAATTACACCCGTCACGGAGGAAAGAAAGGAAATGGGCAGTCATCTTGTTCTGTCACAATGCACGCACACACTCGACAAGACAGTTTCACTAATTAAAATAATATAGTGTTAAATTACTAGGCTACTTTAGTCAACACCGTTTTAACAAGAAACCTCCCTAATACCGTTTGCGTTAACATGCTAGTTTTAGGTACCTTGTGATAGTTCAAAGATACCGATGTAACTAAATTATTAACGGTATTTCGTTGCGAGAATATAATAATTATTTAACACTGTCATCGTAAAGTATTAGAGAAACAATTAGAAAGTTTCTGGAAAAGGGATATTAATTTTAAAAATCACAATCTTTTATACTTATACTCGTTTAAAATTGACCAAAAAAACGTTTGATGAAATATTATATTATATTCGAATCACATGGAGAAATTAAATAAGAGAAGTAAAAAAATTAATTGAAAAGTAGATAATAATTTTCATGAGATAAAGAGTATATAATAATTTTAATTAAAAATAATATTTCTTAATGAAATATTTTATTTTTTATTAGTATTTTTTTAAAAAATAAACATTAATTTCAAAATACCTTCAAATCAAAATACTATCAGTAAAATTGTATGTGTGTAAATTTGAATGTACATATATATATATATATATATATATATATATATATATATATATATATATATATCCTTCTCTAAATTTCTATTTCATTGCTTAAAGTGACGACCAAGTGTAAACAAGATCATAAGAAGAAGTTTTGAGATATTCTTCAAATATTAGTAGGTTTAACCAAGCAGAGATATCTTAGAAAATATTTCCGATCGAAATTAAGAAGTAGTCACTAATATGCTAGTGGTATCAGCCCGGTGAGTCAAGATCTCAAATCTTCTAAAATTATAACTTGAAGAAAAAAGTACTAGCGTTGGTCGAAGTGGAAAATTTTGTGAGAGGCCTTCATCCAACAGTAGATGGAGAAAGTTTGATGATGATTTTTATTATATATATATATATATATATATATATATATATATATATATATATATATATATATATATATATATATATATATATATATATATATATATATATATATATATATATATATATAATATAATATTATGTAAAACATATCCTTAGTGATTAATGGAACAAAAAAAATTTTTAGTATTTACGAGGGTCGTTTGATAAGTATGGTAACTTTATTTATTTTTTAATTTAAATAATTAATTAAATTAAATTTTTCAATTCAGTTTTTCTTACTTTTTACCATACTTATCAAACGACCCTCGTATTATTCACCTCTATGATTTTTTAAAAATCATTATAATTTTATTTATAACAAAGCTATTGATAAAAATACAAAAATGAAACAATTATTTATTGTATAAATAATTATTTTTATTTTTAAATATCTTTCAAAAATAATTAAGTTTTTTTTAAAAAAATCTAAGTATATTATTATAAATATAAAAAATATATACATATTAATTTTCACGCAAATGAAGAATCATCCCATTACTACAAAATATTAAGAAGTATTCAATAATTACTTATTGTACATTTTGTTTATTTATACAAATATTTTTTAATGTAGTGCACTGATGATGACAGCATTGCTATCGAAATGCATTTTACTGCTGTTATAGGCAAACAAAGTGAACGATAAGTAATTATTAAACACTTTTTAATATCTTTAAGTGTTGAGCAGATAATTAATTTATGTGAAAGTGAATTCACCACAGTTTCAAAACAAATATAAATTTATTATTGACGTTTATTTTGTTATTATGAATTTATTTTATACTAAAAATATCTAACATTGATTTTTTATCTAGAAATTGAATCTAGTTGTGTAGAATAAATTGATTTTGAATCAGAAATAAAGGTATTTATGTATTTATATTTAAGATAATGTATATGGTTCTATAAATAAAACTTGCCTATCAATTATTATCATGTAGTTCTATTATATTTATCTAATCAGTATATACATATGATAAAATCATCAATATTTACGTTTATGAAAAACATTTACCGTGGTATCGGAATTTTTAATCGACTTCCAAGAAATAATCAACCGGTTTGTGTTGCTTTAATTTCCCTATTGTATTGACTTTTATGTACTTACCAACCAGGGAAAAATTTACCAAACTAATAAAAATCGTACTATTTGCAATATTAATTTGTGTGAATTTAATTTAGACACTGTTTACTTAAGATATATTTTGTGTACAGATTTATAATCAATTTCAAATTTACACATTTTATGATTTTAATTTATTATTATTAATTTTTTTATTATTTATTATTGTTAAACATTTTATTAAAAAAATGTATATATATATATATTTTTTCTGCAACTTTAACAAAAATTGTGTTTATATTACTGTTGTATAGTATGGTTCAAATGAGAGTGAATTATTTAGACATAATTTTTTTGTTTCCTACCTTTCAGTATCATTTGGGCTACTCTATATTTAAGAAAAATTAATATATTTTTAATTTGTTGGTTTTTAAAAAAAATCTGGAATAAAATTCTTATTTAAAGGTTCATCAAAACTCTCTTAAAAAACAAACCTTTAAAAGAAAGTCAAGTTTATAATCTCTAATTACTAATAATGTAATATAAACAATATTTAACTTAATTAACTCATTTTTTTAGTATTATATATATAATTCATATCAGTTTTTATATTATATTTTTATAGTTTTTTTATAAAAAAATTAAGTGTACAAAAATTATTTATCATTCGTACTTTTTTGCTTATAAATCTTTCAATTATGATTTAACCTTTATTTATAACGCAGGTATATCTACATCCGTTGCCATATTATTTTTCTAAATACATAAAAGCTTACACTTCAAGTATAGTTATTATAACAACAGGCATTAACAAAAAAATAATAATTTATTACTGAATATCTTAATAAAATATTTTCGTTTTAGAGTAGTGACTCATTTTTAAAAATGACATTAATTAACTTTTCAACTATTTTAATAAATTTTAATATAATTAAATACGTTAATATTTACATACCATAAATTTACAATATATATGCAATAAAACTAATAACTACCAAATATTTGTAGATATTTCAAAATAATTCCACCTAGTAACAATATAAAAATAATCACGGCATCATCTTCCATATTCTTTATTATACCATGAATAAATCATGAATTTAATGTTTGATGATATCTCCGAAGATATTATTAAAACTGCGATTAAATATAAAAGAAACAAAGTCAATAAAATAAAAAAATTCTTTATTCAATAAAATAAAGTCAAAAGTAAACAGTATAAGATCTTATAAAATAATATTTCAATCAGATAAAAACTGATAACTTTGCAATGTAATGGTAAAATATTCTTTTGTTAACATTCTTTGTTAAAAATAATTTATTTTCTTCTGATGTTATCATCAACAAATATATAATTAATTATTCATATTTCATTACTTGATTTGAATATATATAAATATATATATATATATATATATATATATATATTTAATTATATATAATAATGTTCCTTAAATGTTCATCGATCCGTTATTCACGTTCTGTTTATTTATTGTTATCTATTTTACTGTTTCAATTGTTCATCGAAAATGATCTGTCTAATTCAATAACGTAAGGCGGTTATAGCCTTAGACGTAGACGTGCCTAAAATCAACACCTACCTAAATACAGATATTCTATCTTTATAATTATGAAACGCCTGCATACGATAGCATCTATTCTTTCGTGCTCGTCATATAAAAATACGTTTGACCCGCAGGATACCTATATTTATAAAACACATCATTTGCGATAATGCCAAAGATATATGTAAACACACACGCAATACCACAGCAGACACACACACACATGTATGTATATATAAATATAAATATATATATATATATATACACATTTCATCAAATGAAAAAAATAATTTTTAACTATAAATAATTTTTCTATAATAAACATAAATAATTTTCCTTTTTTTAATTTATATATATAAAATAAAATTGATCTAATAAATTTATATACACATATATATATATATATATATATATATATATATATATATATATATATATATATATAAACTAGAAAATATATATAAGGTAAGAAATATAATCTTAGAAAAAATATTTATTATCTGATATAAAAAAACTAAATATAACAAAAAAATTCTTAGTGGGTAAGACAAAAATTAGATATTATTTTAATAAATATACGTCATTATATATTTTATATTGAAAATTTTAATAAAAATATATCAGTTTATAACAATTTATAATAATAACAATTTTAGATATATTTTTCAATTTTGTATTTTATCATTAACTAACACATTATCAAAAAAAATATATCTCATATTTAATTGCATATTTATTTAATAATATTTTGATTGATTTTTATTTAACAAATAGTTAAAAAATAATATATTGAAAATATTAGTTCATAATATAGATTTTTTAATTATGTATATTGCATTTTTATAAAAATATTTTTGTAAAAACAAAGTTTTCGAAATAACTCAAATTTTACACTCATATTTATTACAGTTATTATACATTTTTTTAAGACAATCCGTTTAATGTTCAACAATCTTTATAGCTTACGTTAAATTTTCAGCTAATTTCTTTTTTTAGATATTATATTTCTATAATTCATAATGCTATCATAATTCTAAATATCACTGCTATGAATACAGTTAGTCATATGACAATTTTGGTCATGGATGTTTATAAAATTGTCCTCTTTCAAAATTAATTAAGTTACCATTTTGCAACAATTTAACGCATGCTACTAGTTAACGCAATCAATAATGTTCTAAAAAAACATGATACACAGGGCAAACAAATTAAGTAATATCAACAAACTTGCATTTTCTTCTTATGTTGTTAATATAAACATTTATATTTATAAAAACGTACACACACACTCATATATATATATATATATATATATATATATATATATATATATATATATATATATATATATGCAAGTATATATGTATATTATTTGTAAATAAAATTATATATTTTTTTATTAAGAATGTCATGAAAAGAATAGAGATGAGTTAATTATTGTTCTCTTTTGATATCAAATGTACTGTTTTAATTATTTGTGTATACATTCATATAAGTAAACATTTCTATAATTTTTATACGAAATATAGTATATTTTTTTCAGAGAAAATTTATTAACGCATATTCATTACAATTAAATTTGCATACATTTTTAATAAAGCAGAGAAAAATACATTTCTCTGCAGAATCAACAAAGAAAATTGACTTAATTCATATTTTTCGTACGAAACGTAAAAAATATGAAACATGTTCAGTGTAAACATTCCGAGCATCTTTATTTTTATTTTATTTATTTTTAAGATATTTGTTGTGATTAAAAGACTCTACTGACTTGACGTACTACCCACAGTTTTTTCTTCTCTCATTCACACAATAGCTCTTTGTTACCGTACAGCTTTGTCCGCGTGAACAATAAAATGATATATGCCCTCTATTTATATATTTGGTATCAAACAATGCACTAAGGGTCAGGGGTGAATGTTCACGTAACCATACAGTCTCGTACACAAACATCCAGGTAATACAAATGACGATTTTATACAGAACTAAAAGACATCATATGCATAATTCGTGGGATGTGTCGCCTATCATATTTGTAATGGTAATTTATTCATAAATTTTCATTGTTTGTTTAAAGTAATTTTCTTCTGAATTATATATAGATGTCGAGATCAACTATATACATGTTAAAAGATTTCCGATTATAAGAAAACAATTCGTTTTATGTAAATTTCTTTTTTATTTAATAATAACAAGCTATGTATGAGTCTTTTATTGTCAAATACAGTTATCAAATTATTTATTCAATACTCTTTCAATTACTTTCTGAACTTTATTAGAAACTTGCTCCTTGCTTTTATATATTATATATATATATATATATATATATATATATATATATATATATATATAATTTTATAATTAATAAAATTACCACGAATAACAGCCGAAGTTCTTATGGTTTGAAATACGTGAGTAAAACTTAAATTGATTTTAAATGTGAACTTTGTTATATTTGAACGAATCAAAAACAAAGATGAAAAGTAATTTGAATAAAAAAATAACAACGTAGAAAATTATATATATAGGTATTTAAACTTAAATAACATTTCATATAACAAAAATCGATTTTATGAATTATATAACATGTTTTAATTAAAAAATTTCATTACATGTTCAATATTTATACATATATATACACACACAAACACTATATATATATATATATATATATATATATATATATATATATATATATATATATATATATATATATATGGATGGAATTATCAGATAATCAATTCATGTGTTGTATTATAATCAACTAGATCTACTAAAATGCTTCGAAAACTAAAGCAGTTTGAATAAAAAAATATGACATCCGTATTACTTTTCAGAATATGGAATCATTAAATTATCATCTATTGTAGTCTCCAAAACTACATTAAAAGAAAGAAGTTTAATATAGATAATGATGTCTGAAAGGAGTTTAATTTATTTTTTAGTGTAAAACGAAAAGAATTTTAATGCCATTTTTTTGGAAAATTTTACATTAAGATGGAAAGAAGTTGTAAGCAATAATGGAATTTATTTTGGTTTAAAATTAAATTTCAATTCTTTTATTCCATTTTAAATTTTTCTATAAAAAATGCAATATTTATTAAATGACTCAAAATGTCCTAACAAGAAATATAATTGTTTTATATAATATATATTTAAATTTTACCATATTGAGGAATATTTTGATAGTATTTTGAATATTTTGTAAAATCTATTTTATATCAAAACTGTTTATTTAAAATTTTTATTGTGTTTCTTGAAATTTATTCTGAAAAATAAATTCTTTATATAATTTTTCTGATGCTGTATTTATACAAAACAAATAAAATATTTTTTTATTACTTTCAATTAACTTTTTTCTTTGCACAAAAATAACAGTGTAGTATATAGAACACTAAATAATTTTAAAATAATACGTTAAAAAACTTCAACGGAATATGTTAAAAAATAATTATATTGATTTTCTTCGAGTCATATATTTTTATAAATGTTATCTATGAGTTTTTTGTTCGTTAACTGAAAATAACATTTTTCTACTAACGACTGAAAAACTTCAATCGTTAATAGTTTTTAGAACTTTTCTATTAAAGAATAATAGTATTTTAACTAATATATTTATTTGTAAAATCAATATTACGTATAGTTGCTAAATTATTTTAATTAAAAATTACAAAATACATCATTATATAAACTTATGTTTTTTTCGAATAAATTAAAACTCAGTTTTAGATATTTTTATGATGATTTATATCATTTATAAAATTATTAAACAAATTATAATTAACCTAAAACTCACTTGCTTCATTAATTGAATTAAATAGTATCATTATTCTAAATTAAAAATATTTATATTGTATCAATCTTTTTTATTTGATTATTATGTAACTAAGAATGCTTAATCACTTACAAATTAAAATAAAAATTTTTAATTTTTTTATTTATAACTATTTGTCAAAATATCAATCTTCACATTGAACTACCTTTTTCCAACAAAAAGATAATTTATAAATTCAATTTTCATAAAATTCAAAATTTTTATTTGGAAAAAATTGAGAAACTTCTGTTTTTAACACTATATCACTATTAAATTAATATTCAGAGACAAAAATACGTGGAAACCGATGGTGGTATATCTGATGAATACGAAGGATGAGAGAAAATTTCCATCCTAAATTTACTACTAAATATTTTTATAACTTCAATAGAGTTAGAACTAAATTTAAATTCATTGTACATATTAAACTATTTTTCATAAACACTTTGAAGAATTGAAATTATATTTTAAATTGAAATGAACATATCAAATAATTTTTAAAATTATGTTACATGCAAAAAATCAACAACATTTTCTTTGTCACTTAATTATTATTTATTAAAATCATTTTTTATTTTATTAATTTGAATAAAATAATATTATATATATATATATAGAAATAATTTATTTACATTAAAAGTATTTATGAAAAATACTGTAAATCATTTACATTTTTAAAATAAAAACAATAATCAATTGATTTTGAAAGGTGCTTTATATTCAACCTTGGAAAAATAATTTCAGTTAAAAATATATGCAAAGTCAAGTCGCAATAAAAACATTCAATTAGATTTTTTTGGGTATATTTTTAACTTTTATCAAATAATAATTGTACATTTAGAATAAATAATAGCAAGTTGTAAATATCTACACATACGTAATTACATAGCCCAATATACAAATATATAATTTTATATTTGTTTCATAATTTCTGATTTAAATATTATAGATACTTAAGTGGACAATATCAATTTAGAACACGAAAATAAATAAAACCATTCTAATTATATGTTTACTTTTATAATATTTATTATAGAAATTTAAGATTTTATCTTAATTGTTATTTTAGCTACTAGAAACAAATTATATATTTTGTTAGATATTTATGTCCCAAATAAGTAAAATAATATTTGATTAATTGCTCTTGACCGTGTATATGATAATCGATTTAAATGTAATATGTCGTTATACATTCAAATATTCAAAGTAAAGAAAACACAGTTTTATTATAATTGCATTTAATGTATAAACGCCCGCAGATAAAACTATTAGCATAATTATTTAATTCTACGAATTTATTTTCCAAATGTGACCCATCTGTACGCATACTCAAAGTGTTGTACACTTTTTTTAAGATATAAATTCATAAATATTAATAAATCCGTGGTAAATACACAGTACAAGACGCCGCCATAATTGTTTAATAGAAATAATAGTAATGTGACTATAATAGCTGTCCGCCATGGTCACCTTCTTCTTGCCGACCTTGTATTAAAGATACCTTAAATACATCGATACGGGATGATAGAGGTGTTTTCATCATTTTACATCGACTAAACGAAGATGCAATATAGAAAAAAATAATCGCTGTTAAATTCTTTCAATCCTTTTTTAAAACATTATGTTTACTCGTAAACTTGTTTTTTTTTTGTCTCTTCTAAAGGAACGTTAAACAAACCTTACATTAATAAATTATTAGTTGTATGAAATTTATTACAATGAATGATACTTTTTGAAAGCATTTAATAATAACATTATAAATATTTGAATTGTTTTTATATATGGAAATAATTGTATAAAGGTTTTTTTTATATTTTTCGTAATAGAAAAATAATTTTAGTAAAAACGAAATTGCAAAAATTTAAATTACTTAAATTATTTTTAATATGTATGCATTCTTCTACAAAAATAATCACAAAAAAATACATATTCATTATATATATATATATGTGTGTGTGTGTGTGTGTGTGCATATATAATTACTTTTGACGATCACATTTATACACTTTTATATAAATAAATACATTAATTGTTATCTAGAAATATAAATAAAAATGAAACTATTGACTTTAATACAATATTTTCATTTACTGATTTTTTAATTATTTTCTGTATTCGATTTTAAAATAATACCTTTAAATTTGTTATCATTAAAAATCAAATACCTTTTAGCATTTTTTATGTAAGATTTAATAATTTTTCAAATTTAAATATCAATTTTTGTAACTATTTTAAAATGTTAGTACTTAAACTGATTTCATTACCAATTAAATTTTTCTGTAAAAATATATTGATTAAAAATCTCATTCTGAAAAATATATTTATCAATTATTTGTATCAATTTTTATCAAACTCATAAAATCTGAATGAAATTATACCAATTTGCATTACATAATATCGAGATAAATTAAATATTTTTTGCTAAAATAATTCATTTATTTGTAGAATTATTTTAATAAATATTTTTCTTGCACAAGAATAAATATTATTGTAAAAAAATCTTGAAATTCATTTTTATCAATATGTATATTTAAAAATATATGAATAAGTATCAATCTATTTTTTTTCTTTATATATTTAAAATTATTTCCTTACACAATTTTATAATTACTTCAATTTTGTAATCCAGGAAATAATAATAAATTTTAAAAATAAGTATCTATTAATTAAAAATAATAGTTTGGATTTTTAAATATCTCATTTTTATACAAAATAATCACTGATACTAATATCACAAGATTTTATAAAATATTTAATAATCAATTTTTATTAATTTTCTTCTATAATTTCCATTCCAATAATCAAATATATATTATTAGAATACACAATTAGAATTTTATATTGATAAATTTTATATTATCGAGTTTTGATAATGATTGATTACACGATCTTTGAAGTATAATATAGGGCTTTCCAATAAGAATATCAGATCTTTTAAAGCTGGTGATAGCCATGTTTGATTGTTTAACCACATTTTGACATTTCAAGTCAGTATGGTTTGGCAAATTATCATAGAATGTTTAACACTTCAACAACATTTAGAAATTGTAAAAAAAATTAAAAATTGAAACAAAAGTTTAATGAACCTATTATTTCACAAAATAGATCCATCAATTGGCCACCAAAATCATTTTATTTAACTCATTTGAATTATTTTCTATGGAGTTATGTGAAATCATTAGTTTATGCTGATAAACCACAAACAACAGAAGCATTAAAAATAAACATTGAAGTGTAATTCATGAAATTGGAACACAATTATGGGAAAGAATGATTAAAAATTGGACGAAACGAATGCATTATGTAAAGCGAAGTCATGGTGGTCATATGAGAAAAATTGTGTTCTATTATTTTGCTTAAAAGTAAAAAGAAATAAAAAAAACTAATTAAATACTTTTTGTTTTATTTCTATTTAAGCTTCTAAAGCGCTTATTGGAAAACTTTATACTTGAATATTTTGAAGTTGAGGCGAGTAATTTAATTAATAAGTAGTACACAAATAAATCAATTATTTTATGATTAACAATTAAAATACTTTATTACTGATTAGTAGGATATTTATTGTTATAAAATATTATAAAAAAGAATCTGACTTTTTAATCAAAACTTAACTTATTATAATTTTATATTTAATTTTTAGATTACACACATGTACAGTATTTATTGACATTCTAAAACCACGTTGAATAAATAAAACTGAGTGCAATACATAAACACGAAATTAAACGTTGACTCAAATCGATTAAAACGTCAATGACTCGACGTTTTCCTGAAATACGCATAACCTATTTCTTTGAAACTACATTGCAAACGTATCCAAAACGTATGTTATTTTAGTATCAAACTGTTTAAGTATGTCTGAATGCACCGCTTGGCACATGTTCACTTGAGTGAATCTTCGCGCCCGAACACGTCAAATTATCCTGTTCTTTCGATTACGTCCAACGGAGCCCGTATCTATAATTACATTGTACTGTTGTGTCTAGCGACCATGGACACCTATCATTTTTTCCCGAGCATAATATATTTCATTGAATATTTCGACAATACGATAGGTGTGGTGTGTTGTCAAATTCTTGTTTACTCAAAATAAAAAAACGTACACACAATGAATAAGGGTCATGTGAAATTATACTGTTCTGACTCCAGGTTAAATAATAATTAATTTTTTTTGTACACATATACATTTGTCGATTTGTTTATGTAATGTATTTTATTTTATTGTTTATTATTTTGTTCGTTTTTTTTTTCAAAAAATTGTTACATGCAGAAATTAAATGTTAAAAGAACAATGTGTTAATTTGAAAATTTTTTTCACACGCATTTAAATAATTATAGTTATGCAATCTAAAGAAATGTTAGTTAAATATATTAAGTTTTTAAAAATATATTTCATTTAAACTTTTTAAAATCATTATATTGATTTCAATCATCTAATAAAATCTTTCATATAAATGAAATATCTTTAATTTAAATTATAAGATTTTAATGTTTTAAAAATGATAAATGTCACATAAAAAATTAAGTTAATATTAAATAAGATTATTTAGTATTAATACACTTATTTTCAATTTTATAAACAAAAATCAAAAATTAAAATATTATTTCTTTTTTATTAAAAATTAATAGCAAGAAATTAATATATATATATATATATATAATATTTTGATATTTCATATAAAAATATGATATATATTGTACATTAATTTCTTACAGCCAAAAATATTACTTATTAAATCACTGTTTACTAATATAACCATATTTACATTATTACTTTGAATACATTTTTTTGTATTATTAATTCATTCCGCCAGTTAAAATTAATCTGAAAAAGTGTATAATGTTTTCCAAGCAAATATTTCCTTTTCATAAAACGAATATATTTGAAAATTGCTGTATAAAATTCATTTATTATTAAAAAGGGTATAACAAAAAAATGAAACAATTTTCAAATAACCTATTTTTATTAACGTATATACATAAAGTTATATGTAAATATGTTTTCATGAATTTAGTAAGAAATATTCAATCGCTGAATAATTAAATAATTGAAATTTTGAACATTTTTAATCAAATATATTGTGTATTGAATTTATTTCAAAATATTAATAATTTGTATGTAATAATATAAATATATTATAAAGATATTTCTTTTATAAAAAAATAAGAAAATATTGATTAAAATACATAAAAAATATTCTAATCTAATATACATACACTTTTACAATATATATATATATATATATATATATATATATATATATATATATTACAGATTGAATAATAAATTTAATGTTAATCCTTTTAAATTTTAAAATAAATTGTAATATTATTCGTTATGTCCTAAAAATATTTATTTTGTAATATTTTCTATCTTATAATATGTTTGTAAATATTTTCTTAGTTATTATTAACACTATTTTAATATTATATCATTATATATTTTTTAATGTTAATACAAATATTTATTTTATTTCTTACTGCTTATTTTATACGATGAATTTATTTATTCAAACAAATAAAGAATAGAATTTTGTAGTTACAATAATAAAATAATTCTTCGAAAATACATTCCCAAATGAAATTGAAAGATAATAAATGATAATAAGCAAATAAATATATGTTTAAATCTTTTAGTCTCATCTGAATCACTTTATACAAATGATTTTTTTTTCATATTCGAATGATTTTAATAATTAAATATAGAATAATTAATATCATTTTTAAATATTTTTAATAGTGCTTAATAATATAAAAATAATAATTAATAGAAGAAAGTTCAAAGTTGATAACAATATTTTTTTGTTGTTTAAACTTCAATTTAAATATTAGATTCTATAAAATCCATTATTTATTTCTTGCAATAATTTATTTGTATAGAAATTTTAAAACAGTTTTTCGAAATATTAGTTAGTAACTTAATATAATTATTGAATCATTTTATGTATAATAATAATCTACTAAAAATAATTGTTCTCAATTTAAAAATTAGAATTTTCATTTTTGTAAATAAAATTTTTAAAGTTTATCAATAGTCTATAATATAAGAAAATTAATTATTAAAATATGTTACACTTTGTTTTGAAACTGAAGCAAAATCAAAAGAAAAAAGATTAAATAGATCAGTAATTAAAAATACATTGAAAAATGATAACAAAATAGACAAGAAATTGTATATAAGTAATTTTAGTCAGAAATTAATAATAAAATAATTCATAAAATTAATACCTAATGTGATAGAAATGCACATTAGGTTATTATTATAAACAAAGTGAACAATAAATAATTATTGAATTCTTTGGAATATTTTATGGTGTTGTTGATGATAACTTATATGTGTGAAATATTGAAATATTCTTCGTTAAATTGTAATTTTAAGAGTAAAATATTTTTTTAGCATTAACAGATATTTTAATAATAATAAATTCATCTTTCTGTGTTTACTTGTCTTTCTCTTTTTCGTTGCCTCTCTAAATACAGTTATATATATATATACATATCTACATGCACACACCCACATATATATATATATATATATATATATAAAATTATTAAAAAGTATACAATGAATTTCTCTCTTCCAAAAAAAGTGTTCTGTATATAAAAGAGTTGTATAATTACTCGGATTCAGTCGTTTAGGTATTAGACAAATAAAAAAGTTCATGTAATTTGAAACATAATATTTATTCAAGGATATTGCTCAATTCATTTGTGAAATATTGATTCAATACACAGTTATGTTTAAAAAAATATCGTTACACAATCAATATACAAAATGTGTTTATCCAATAATGCTGTATTTTTGCTTCGTATTATTTATTCTTTTGCCTGCGGATGTTTTGAAGGGATGATGCTGGGATGCATTGCAAACAAAGGTCGAAAAGAATAGCCAGTAACATGATTCCCCAGGCGCGTATCCTGTGTTTTGACAAATCATATCAGACGTGCTTCAGAAAACATACTAATGGACTTGGACGTCACATTCAATCTCTATACAAAAACATGAATATCGTTGATCATATTGTATAAGAAAATGTCACATCCTATATATAATATATTTTAGTACATTTTTTTTACTATTTAATTTTTTGCTATTAATGTCATTTCCTTATAATATATGTTTTTTCCAGTTAAAATATGCAAATATCACTTTGTGTAACTTGTAGTGATTTATTATAATCAAGTTTATACAAGATTTTCCATTTAATGTATATTGATTGTTTCTTCATTGACGCTTTTATCTTTGTACACACACACACACACACACATATACATACATACATACATATATATATATATATATATATATATATATCTTATAAATTACATATATTTCTTCAGTATTTAAATAAAAATATATATTGTATTGTAAATCAAAATGTATTTCGTCATGAATATATTTTTTTAAATTACACAATTCTACTATCAATTTACCTTATATTAGGTTGTCAATGTATAAGATTTTTATTTATAATGACTATATTTCTAATTCGAATTTAATTTGATGTTAATATTTGAAAAATATTTTAAAATTACACAAATTTTACTTGAATTAAATTTAAATATTCTTACGTTTACTATTTTTTACTTCTAAATAATTATAATACAATCATACGTTTACAAATAAATTTGTATAAAAATATTTCAACAAGTAAAAAAATTCATCATAATTTTCTTAACATATTGAATTTAAAAACAGTCTTAATATAAACTTCTTTATTTATAAATAATAACATAAAAATATTATTTTAGAAATGATAAAAATATAATATTTTTTTCTATTAAAAATTTTAAAATATATTTACAAAATATATCTTTAAAAATTTAAATTTCCTTACAAAAGTACGAATAATGTTTTTAAAAATATTATTTTTTTATTAATTTAACAAGATAATTCCTAATTCATATAATTTAAAGGATTTGGAAAAAATAATGAAAATAGACAATTCTGTAATAAAAATTTTTATACTAGCAATACATTTGTTAATTTATACGTCGTTCATTTATGCTGTGTAACGTGTTTCTTAGCACAATGTAGACTGTGTTAATGAACAGTTTAAGTGTAAGTGTTGTAAAATGAGTGACTTAACAGAATTGAAAAAACAGACTTTAGTGTGCATTTATCTAGAGCATCCGTGACAAAAACTATTAAATTTTTAAATGAACCCAGAACAACAGTATACATAACAAAGACAACTTACACGAATTATAAAAAAATATCATCTGTTAAGTGACAGTGGTCAACAATCTAAATTAAACAGTGAATATAACGGTGGATTAAAAATTATAAAACTACTATAATTTATAAAACTACTTCAGAAAATAATGTTTTTATAAATATTATTTTTCATTAATTTAATAAGATAATTCCTAATTCATACATATAAATTAAATGAGATAAAAAAAAATAATGAAAACGCAACAATTCTGTAAGAAAAAATGTCTGAATGCTTTATACACTATTTTAATAAATAATTCCAAAAATTTATCCCAAACATTATCTACAATAAAGACGACATATACAAATTATAAAAAAATATCATCTGTTAAATAACAGTGACTTAAAATTTAAATCAAGTTATAAATATCACTGATACAAAAAATTCATAAAACTACTTCAAAAAATGTGACAGCAGGATTCAAAACCTTGAATTTTGAAGACCTTGTTTCTACAAATCAGACCGTGGGAAACATCACAAATATATATGTGTATATAAATGAAAAAATCTGTATAGTTTTATAGTGTTTCTATGTTAAATCTATAAATCAAACTACTTTTACAATAATGATCAAGTAGATAGTTATTGTTAAATGATGAATTTAATAAAGGAAATCCGAAATATTTACTTATTTGTAATAAAATGGTATTCTTAAAAAAAATTTTTTAAATGGTAAGAAAAATATATACTTAATTAAAATCAAGTTTCATATTTAGGGATAAGATTTTTATTTCGTATTTCCTGGTATATATTATTTATTACTTACATTTTTTATTCGAATTTCAAATAATCGAAGCATTAATAAAAATAACTATTTCAATAATTAAATAGAAAAGTGAAACTTATATATAAATATATAACAAAACATAAATATGCAAGTGAATTCATACTAAATCAATGAATAGAATCTATAAAAATTAATTTACCCAATGACATTTTACAGAGTTATAACATTTTTAAGCTATAATTATTTGTTATATTTCGTTTAAGTCTATTAATTTTTATGTTCATAATTTATCGACTCTTTTGCATTTAGTCACGGCACTGTAGATTGTAAACAACATTGTCCATTCAATTTCCGGCGTGTCGACTTCTTCTTCACGGATAATTAAAATCAATTTTATTTAACAAGTCAAAACGGATATCCCTATATTATGCTATGAAATTTATGAAGACGTTACGTTTTTTAATTTAATATTACATTTACGAAGTTATTTTCTTATTTCACTTTAATAAAACTTTTATTCAAACATACACATACAAGATATATATATATATATATATATATATATATATATATATAAAAGTAGTAATTATTTCTATTTTAAAATTTAATGAACACAAAATAAAAATAGAAAATATAAAATAGATTATAGTTGTAAAAATTAGAATAATTTTGGAATATATTTCTAAATAATAAATGAAATTAAAATTCAAAGAATCAAATGATAGTCAAAACCTTTAGATATTATAAATTTGAATAAATTTATATGTAATCAAAAGATTAAAATATGTTCGTACCTGATATCTGTTGTTAATACAAACATATTTCAAGCAATATACTAACTAAAAATATCCAATATTATAAAATAATGTATTAAATTAATGATGATAAATATTTCTCCTTCCATTTTACAAACTTTCATCACATTAAAATATCTGTCATAAAATTGATAAATTATAATATTGTGTAGAATTATGTAAAATAATAAATAAAGATGAAATATTAATGGCATACTAATAAGTTTCATTAAAAATAAATTATGAGTTTGCTTATTTATATACATAAATTATTTCGAAAAGAAATAAGAAGTGACAGTAGACAATTTAGCGATTAAATTTTGTTTATATATTTTCGATCAAAATATGTTATTTTTGAACTAAATTTAATCTAAACTAATCATTATAGAATAGATATTAAAATCACATTATTTATAAGACACGCAAGGATTTAAATATATTATATTGGAATAAACTTACTTTAATTAATGTTTATTTCCGAATAAAGAACTATTAAATATATGATTTTGTAAATTGGGTTGTGTAAGTAGAAGAAAATAGAATATTTGAATTTCTATATTGATATGAAAATTAAAAACTACGAATATTTACATTGTTCGTATTAATAATAAAATCATTAAAATGACGAAAAATACTGTCGTTTAAAACAATTTCAATTCGTTTTTATTAGTGAGATAATGAATTTCATATTACATCTTTTATAACTAATTTTATTATTATATACAAGTATTTATTTCAATAAAAATAATTGTGTGCTATTTTAAATCCATTCTAGTTATTCTTCATATTAATTTCTTTTCTCTTTATATCATAAAAAAATATTTACAATGCGAAGTTAAATAGAATATCCTAATAAAATAAAACACTTTCTTAGAAAGTTAAGTGTCAGAGTCATAATTATAAAACCGTTAAATATATCCGACTTTTATTCAATAAATTATAAAAAGATTAAATAAAATTGCGTTTTTATACATGATATACTAATTACATATTAGAAATATTGGAAGTGTAAATTTATTGATCATTATTTATTTATATATATATATATATATATATATATATATATATATTCATATATATAAATTATTAAAATTAATGATATGTTTTCTGTTATAACATATGCAATACAATAATATACCTCGTCTGTAATATTAAGATATTATCAACAATATAATTTTCCTAGGTTATAAACTAAAATGCAAACATAATATACGTTTCTATCGTATTTAATGCGATATTTCTTGAATATAAATTTATTTTCTTGGAATAATATCTCTTTATTACTAGTAGTAGTTTTTAATGTCTATATATATATATATATATATATATATATATATATATATATATATATATATATATATATATATGTGGTGTTAAAATATTATCTACATTTTTATGATATAATGTCTTTGTGATATAAAGTACATAGGTGAAAGGTTTTTAAAATTTATATTTTTTTATAATGAAATATACATTTAATGTGGCTATAAATAGAAATTTATTTCAATTATTTTCAGGTCAATTTTCAATCATATATATATATATATATATATATATATATATATATATATATATATATAGAGAGAGAGAGAGAGAGAGAGAGAGAGAGAGAGAAAGACATCTAAATGTGTTGCCTAGATTTGTGTTTTATTAAAAAGAAACTATACACATGTTTCCCTTTACACAACCCCATACACATATTTCTTTTTAATAAAACACAAATGTATGTGTTACATTTGGATGACTCTTTACAATGAACGAAAGATACAAACAAATCAAAAATGATATAAGATATATATATTTATACTAAAAATAATTTCATTTTTTAATAACTACATTGAAAATATTTTTGCGATAATTTTTCATACATATATTTAACGAAACGAACATAAATAAAAAAAGACATTCATTAATTTTTCAAATTAATAAAATTTAAAATGTATCATTTTCAATAATGTGAAATAAAAAAATTATCGAAAAAGGAATGTAAGTTCTCATTACTATAATACAAATTTTAGTTGCATTAAAAAAATTATATTTCCCAAGATTATAAAAAATCATTTGATGTATCGAAATAATCAAATAATTTATCTCATATATTTTACTCTATTAAAAATTGCGTTTGGCAAAAAATATTATATTTTTTTATACATGTTAATATGAGACCGGATGTACCTGGGTTGGTTTAACAATGAAAAATATTTTATTTGATTTGAAAAGTCTTATAATGTCTTAAAAAATGTGCAGCATTATATTTTCGGATTATTATTTTTTTTATTTATTCCAAAAAAATTTAATGACGAAAAATTTGCATTATTTTTTAATGACCAATGAATAAAATTCTGAATATATAATGAAATAAAGTTACGTACGAGGGTCGTTTGATAAGTATGGTAAATTTATTTATTGTTTAATTTAATTAATCAATTAATTTAATTAAACTTTTCAATTTAGTTTTTCTCACTTTTTTACCATACTTATCAAACGACCCTCTTATATTAGGTTGGCAAATATCTCCCTTCCGCCTTCTGGTCTTTTGAATTTCGCAGCTATGTCATTTTTAATAATCATTTTTAAATTTGTCTTTTTTTCTAAAATATTGACTAATTTTTGTTACAAAATCACAAAAAAAATATTAGAGTTATGTAAGTTTTCTTTCTATATTTATTTACACCTGTTATTAAATCATGTATTTATTGATCTAAGAACAATTTTATAATTTTAAACGTGTTAAAGAAGAGAAAATTAAATACCAAATTATGGATAATATAAAGAAATATCTATAGGATAATCCAAATATGACGCCTAGATTTGTGATTTATTAAAAAAAAATGTGTGTAAGGAAACACATATGTATATTCTTTTTAATAAAACACAAATCTAGGCGTCACATTTGGATGACCTTATATAATATGTATCAAGCAAATTTTAATTAGTTTTCAAATTTTGTACCCTGTATGTTATATAATTAATGGACATATATATTCGTGTGATATTATTCATGTGTGTATATATATATATATATATATATATATATATATATATATATATATATATATATATATATAATGCACATAAAAAATATTTATAAAAAAAATAAATTTTAAATTCTACAGGAATTTAAATTAATTAAAATGATTGATATAAATTCTTCAATACTACAAAACTATATATATTTATTCTTATCCGATTTTACTCTTCTTTCTTTTACAAAATAGTGAAAAAATCAAATAGAGACGATGATATGAAATAATTAGAAAATGTTACATTACTCAGTTTTACATGTTTTAAAAATTTGCAAAAATATACACTAATTAAAAGTTTTAACAATGAATTTAAAACATACAATACATTTTTTAAAACATAAAAACGTTTCAAAAGTTACACTTGATACTAATGAATTACATCATATATTTTTCTAAAACATATTTTATAATAAAACATGTGTAAAATTTAATTTTTTATAAAAGTAATTAATTAAGAAGGATATTAATTTTCACATCGAAAATAATTAATGACTTGAATCATCCTAAAATTATAGATATATGCTTATCAACTAGATATCTTTATACCAATTATTTGATTAAATTATAGAGAACTGACAACAACCATCTATTTTCATAAATAGTTTTATATAGCAAAGCGACAAACGTGAAATTTGTTGAGTATCAGAGATTGGTGAGATGCGGTTCTCGTCACTTTGATATTAATTTGAAAAGACATCGTGGGCTGAGTGCATAAAGCGCGCCAACATCTAGAGCATGCAACTATTATTAAGTGCAATTAGCTAACAGAGTTGACGGGCGTACGTTCTGACAACCTACACTAATTGCTATTTCCTAAATTTATATTATTATACAATCTACGAAATGCAGATATACAATATAACAATAGTGCACTATAGTTTGTTTGTATCATGTCACGTTTGAAAAACAATACTGTTGAATCCCTTGGTATTACTTTATTATTATAGTTTGTGGGTGTTATTATAACGTTATAATTTATACAAAGCCTTTTGTGCTATGAAATTTAATATTTCAAATGCATACACATATATAAAATACGAGAGCTGTAAAAGTCAATGGACAAAAAAGGAAATATATGGAATTTTTATTACACTTCATGAATAGAAGATATCTGATTTTATATTTTTCACAAAATATTTATGAATTATAATAAGAACGACCATAAATATTTTTAGTTCTTACATAATAATAAAATTTAAATTTATTTATTTAAATTGTAATTTTAGACTCCAAACAAATATAATTAATTTCATAAATAAATTAATATCTAGTAAATATACCATTTAATGTATCCTCCAAAAATTTATATTTTAATTATAAATAATCCAATAAAACAAAAATAGTCTGAAAATAATTCAAAATATAAATTAAACTTAGTTTATGCATATGTTAAGAGATTTAATGTAATAATAATTATTTAAATGAAATATAATTTTCTGATTAATAAATCTAAATTTTTCTTTACTTATAAGTTATTTATTATTAATAAAACTGAAAATTATTTTTTAGAATTATTACCATACATTAATTTAGAATTATTTCAAAATAGCTCATCCTAAACTATTCAGATTCACTTGTATAGAACATAATTGTTGTAATAATTATTTTGAAAAATTCATAAAACAATATAATTCAGAAAATACTTCTATAATACGGTATTACTACAACATAGTTTCGTTCTTACACGATTAAACAATTGGGGAAACACCTATATAACGTGGCATTAGAAAAACCTCCGTTATACATGAAAAATAATAAAAAAATTAAATATAATCAATAAATAAATACATTTCATTTAAGTAAGGTATGAGGAAAGATTTCATTGCGAGTTATTAAAATTGCGAAGGGAAAAATGTTGTTCATAACTTTTAGAATTTTTGTAAGCCTAAATCTTTGATTTTTATTAGATTCGTAGATTCAATATGACCAAATATTTAATTTTTAATAAAACTATTAAAAATATATTAAATCTCTTTGTATTTTTCTGAAAATAATCAAGAATAACTGGTAGAATAGACTGATGAAAAAGATTTGATTCAGTTTATACCAAATTATTTAAAAGAAAGATAGCATAGATAAAAATTCTGAAATTCAAAATTTTACTTTAAAAACTATACAATAAGATATAAATTTAATCAACCAATTAGAATTATATTTAACTGAATATAAATTCTTCCACTGAAAGAATCATATTATTCAAAAAAGAACTATATATTCGTTTAGCTCGATACTATAAAATTTATAAATATCTGTCAAAGAAAATTTAAAAAAAAACAAAAAATAATGTTTTTTGACAAAAAAAAGAAATAAAAATCTAAACACTGTAAAAGAAAGTTCAGAAAATAGAAATATTTTTTAACAGAAAAATCATTTTCGTTTAATTATTTTTAACAACGATGAAAAAGAAGAAAAATAGTATATATATTCAAAATTATACATTTTCATGTATAATATGTTTGAATTTTTATTGATTTTTTTATTAAACATTTTTCCGACAGATATGTAAAAAATGGTGTATTATTATTACTTGTTAAAACTTAACCCTATTTTTTTATTAGTTCTAAATCCTGTATAATAAGATTTTGTGTCACATGGTTTTTTAAAAACTTAATCGCCGTATTTTACGAGGATTCTCTCTCTCTCTCTCTCTCTCTCTCTCTCTATATATATATATATATATATATATATATATATAATAAATTATTTCAAATATTTAATAAAATAACCTACTATCACTAAAAATATAATATTTGAATCAAAAATAGTCTATTACTATGAAGCAAAAATAAAAAAACAAGAAATTTAATTTTCTCACTAGAAAGGTCACAGTACATTAGATGCAAACTGTATATTGAAAAGCTCTGATATAGCGCAACAACGTTACAAAATGCATTTCTTAATTAATGAACTGACGTCTTTCAGTAATAATTTATTAAGATACTATGTTATGAAGTTAGATATATCTATAGGTTCAAAATTTGCATAAATAGTAATTCTTGTCATAATATTTACATTTATATTTGAAAAATAAATATTTACATTCTTCGAAATATATTTCAGTCCAATTAAATATAAGTTTTCCTAGTATAAATAAATATACTATTCAAATGAACCAAAACAAAATAACACCATTCAGTTTGATTTAAAAATTTTACAAGCAACGTATTGTGTTTTAGAACTATCTTACCGGAATAAATCTATATAATCATGAATTGAATATTATTTTATCAATGACTCTTATTCACATTATATAAATAGAAATTATTCGATACAAATTTTTGAATATATATATGAGGGTCGTTTATAAGTATGGTAAAAAAATAAGAAAAACTATATTGACAAATTTAATTAAATAATAAATAAATTTACTATACTTATCAAACAACCCTCTTATGCATATATATTGAAATGATAATTAAAAATATAGAATAAATTCGAAAAAAAGCACTGAAAATTAAGTTCAAAAAGTTAAAAAATAAAAAGATAAAATATAACGAATATAATATTAATTTTTACTATTTTAATTATTACTTACACAAGTATCTTTGGATATCCTTCATAAAAAATAGTTATTAAAAAGGAAATATACTCGTCAGTATAACAAGATAAAATAAAATAAAAACAAATTACATTTTACTCGTTACATTTATTTATAACTAACTGTATATATTAAGGAATGTTTTACAATGGATAAACCGAACGATATAAAGGTAAATGTATCCAAAAGTACTTTTATTCGCTTCATGAATAAAAGAAACGTTATTCAAACAACCTATTTTATAGACACAAACTTATTGGAATCGACCATCTCTGTAAGTACTTTCGTTTTAACGTTAAATTCAACGTTTCCATGATAGTATCATATTTACAATACTGGTCTTGAAAGTATCAGCATCAACTTGTAATAAATGTTACAAAAAATCTACAAGACAGTTTAATTAAAAAAAGTTTTCTATTCATATGTGTCTCTTTTTTATAAGGATTTATTTAAATAGAGGTCCTTTATTTAAATACTAGAAATAAAAGAACAGATGCGTTGACAATTTTACTTTTTATTGATAAAAACTGTATGTTTTTCTAAGAGATTATGCTTTTAGTTATTATAGCTCCTATTAATATATAAATATATATATATATATATATATATATATATATATATATATATTAGATCTACCGAAAAGTTAAATTCGTTTAACGTATAATTATTTTAATCACGTAGAAAAATGTTTTAAGCAAAGATATAATTCATTCTTTTTATCATTATATTTTATCATAGGTAACCTTCAACATATATTAAAATAAATATTTTATCATCAGTATTTACCAAAGAATACTAATGGCAAGATGTCTGTTGATAAGGTTTATTTACGGCACTTATACTTTACGAATGTTAACAAGGACAGAATTCTGCACAAGTATAAAAAAAATGTTAAAAGTTAATTGATAAAAGTGTATGAAAGGATGTGTAGAAGATGGTTCGAAATATTTAAGAATGGAGCTTAACTGTAAAGACAAATCACATTCTGGAAAAATTGTGATCGATTGTATTATTCTTCCCAATATTTTAGAAGAAAACATGTTATTTACATCAGAGATAACAGAAATATGCAGAATGAGAACCACATGAATTTATTGTTAAGAATAGATAAGATCATGTAATCAATTATTCATCTCTACTTTCACTTAATAAAAATTGATTATTTTTGTAACTCCACTTCACTGGAGATGAAAAGTGAATTACTTATGAAACTTTAGTGAGGAAAATAGAATATTTCAAATTTGGACAATTCGTTCAGTCAATATCTATACCTAGTTTAAGTGTGAAAAAAATGTTTTTATATAGTTGGGTATGAGAAATCCAATTTATTATAAATTTCTGAAACCAAGAAAACAAATTATTCTGAAAAATGTTATCAATAATTGAATAATTTTAATAATTAACTGAAAAAAACATCCAGCTCTTGTTGATAAAAATCAAATTATCTTACAGCATGACAATTCAAGGTTACATGATTCTTTAGCAATCCAGAAAAAATAACGGTACTTAGTTGGGAGATTCTAAGTCATCCAGGATATTTTCTGAAACGGCAGTTTTCAACTACAATTTATTTTTGATTCTACAAAAAATTTTAAAAAGAAAAAAATTAACGAAGGTGGAGATGTTAAAAACATACTGGATGAGTTTTCATCTTCCAAAAAAAAGAATTATTTTTTTGGAGAAAAATTCAAAAACTTTTATGTAGTTTAAAGATGTTAATATTAATGGAATTTTATTGTTAATTAAAAATTAATAAATAAAACAAAAAAATATTATATTTAGTACACTAAATTCTCTCTTTTCTGTATTAAATTTAAATTTTGTATAATTTTTATAAGTGTTAAAGAATTTATCAAAAATATAATTTCACATACAATTAAAATTATTAATAAAAAATAATTATTGTTTATCAGAGTACGAGGTTCGTTTGATTAGTATGGTAAATTTATTCATTGTTTAATTTAATTAATTAAATTCAATTTTTTAATTTAGTTTTCCTTATTTTTTTACCATACTTATTAAACGACCCTCGTATATTATAATAAAAGTTATGCTTCGATTAAAAATCAAATAGTTATAAAAAGTGAGGTTATATCATAAAATATTTCTATTGTAACATAACATTCATATATGAATATAAAATTTGTATCAAAAATTTAAATATATTTAAAAATAAATATTGCTTTTACTATTGTTAATAATGTTATTTTTTAAATTATGATTTTAAAATATCTTTTTCTGTAGTAATTTTCCACAATCGATTTTGGCACTTGTGTTATTTTCATATATAGAATGATCTAAATGAGACTGAAGGATGGTTAAGAGAAGTAAATGATGAAAAATTTTTTAATCTCATTTAGATCATCTACTCGTATAATATATAGATTTTGTATTTTATTTAAATATGTATTTACCTACAAAATAAAGATGGTGTAAATTTTGAATTCAGTGAGAATAAAATATGTTAGAACAAATAACATTTAAATAATAACTACAAGATTTGATCAAATTACATGATATATTTTAATTAAATTATATAGAAAATAAACAGTAACGAATACAATCATTAATTATGAAATATATATTTTAAAAGTTGTTTGAATTTACATACACATCTATCTAAGTAATGAAAAATAAAAAGCCAGAGTAATACAATGTACATACAATTCTCCAGTTACTATTCTTTACAATATGTTCGTTATAATCACCATTATAATTATTTTATATGACTAGTTTAAACTTTTTAGTTATCTTTAGGTAACTAGTTTAACTTAGTTCCTTGTTTCCACTTGGAAATTAAATTTCAAGTGCAAGCAAGGAATAAATTCAAACTAATCAACTTGGAGATGACTGAAAAGTTGAAACTGGTTGTATTATAACAAACAAAAATAGTAACTATAGGAAAATATCAATAAAATAATAATAATTAAATTTTTATTTAATTAAACGAAGAATAAAATTGTTTTATTATCATCCAAACGTTTAATTTTATTACAAATATTAAAATGATTTGGTGAGGTATAAAATATCAAAACATACTCATATTTTTTTATATATATTTTTAATGATTTTTTTATATAAATTTAATCTTCGCTTCATAATAAACGAAGGATATAAACTTAGTTAAAATGTAATAAATTCTTCTTAAAAATTTAACTAACGATTTTTAAACAGACTTTAATACAAACTTTTCTAAATCAAGTTTCAAAATACTTAAAATTTATACGGACACAACCTACATCGTATTTTATGTACTATAAAGAAATCAATAACAGGTAGGTATATCAATTAAATTGTACAATTAAATAGACATTTATATTTGTTTATCGGCTAATATGAAATTACGTGCGCCCACGTAAACGCACTACGACGAAGGAATCCAATAACATGTATAAATAAGCAATATATCCATTCAGAAAACAAACTGTGGAAGACAATCGATTTATAA
Organism: Neoneuromus ignobilis; assembly: GCA_029203775.1. NCBI lineage: Eukaryota > Metazoa > Arthropoda > Insecta > Megaloptera > Corydalidae > Neoneuromus > Neoneuromus ignobilis. The sequence goes on from CP092087.1 coordinate 13,838,695, forward strand.
TAACGAAATTTGTACGTCATTAGCATTTAAATCTGTTGATTAGCATTATATAAATATGTATTTATAGGAAATAATTTATTTATTGAACTGAAGATGTTTTTATTGTTTTTAAAACATTGTACACGCATTGAATTTATAACGAATTGATTGTTTACAAACAATTAATGAACACTTTATATGGATCTTATATATTAATGAATGATTATTGACAATAAATAAATTGTAAAATAAATAATATCTTGGCATTTTATTGGCTGTTATTGATAAATACAGAAAATATATATTTAGATGTTTTATTTAAGTAGTAAATTTAATCCATCGTAACTTTTATATGGCATAAATAAAAGTCCGTATGATTCTAAAACATTCTAATAAACGCATTCACATATATCTACCTATATAAATTTACCTATATATATATATATATATATATATATATATATATATATATATATATATATATATATAGGTAATTAAATAAAAATTGACTTTTTTTATTTATCCCCATAACTTGAATTATTATACATAGATTTTATAACAAAACTGTTATAAAATCTTTTAAATATTTTCATATTTCTATGTATTTTTTAAAGATGATTTTTTTTCTTTATCCCGATAATTTCAATTATTATACATAGATTTTATTACAAATCTCTATAAAATCTACAAATTTTTTTCATATTTCTATATATTTTTTTCAAAAAATTTTTTTTATTTATCTTCATAATTTGAACTGTTACACATAGATTTTATAATGCAGCGTTCTAATAATAATGATATTACCATTGAAATTGGCATCAGCTTAACGTTATCATAAACAAACAAAGTGATCAATAAGTAATTATTAAACATTTTCTATCATTTTATGATATTAGAGTAATAATTCATTTGTATGAAAATGAATTGTTATTACTTAATTAAACAACATTCAATATTTTAAAATTACATATTTCTAATTAATAGCTATAGAAAATAATAAAGTAATTATTAAATATTATTATTTGTCAATAATTAAATATTTACGATTTTATATTAAAATCATTTTCATTTTTATTATTTAGTATATTTTTTCTAGGAAAATAAGAGAAATTTGAAATTTACTTTACTTAAAACTATACAAGTTCAATGAATATTTATAACTTTTACACAATTTTGATTTTTTTTTTAAATATTGTTCTAGTATTATTTTTTTATAAAAGCAAAAAATAAATAAGTACTTTACCTATGATTAATTAACGATATTTATTAATGATAATCAGAAATATCTCAATATAAATTTATTTGTTAGACTATATTTTAATAAATCAAAAATTGTTTGTGAATTATTATTATTTTTTCTTGAAACTGTTCCGAATTAATATTTATAAAATGAATTATCAACTCAACACCACCAGATATTGAATAAATGTTAATTAAATACTTATTATTCACTGTATTTATAACAAAAATAGGCTAATACGCTTTTTAATGGCAACGTCATCATCATTATCAGAGCGATATGTTATAAAATCTTAATCTTATTTGTGAAGTTAGAATTGAAAATAAATACTGAAATATTTATTCATGGATTGAAAAGTTTTATAATCATTTTTTTAAACAAAATACATATATTTAATAATATTATACTATGTTTATAACAATAAGTTTACAACCATATTCAAAAATTTCAATTCATACTCAATTACAGTAATTGGATACTTAATGAATTAAAAGAAAAAAATTAAACAGTATAATAATAAAATTTCCAATTTAAATTTAATATTCTAATCTTTTCAGATTTTAAATTTAATTGTAATTAGAAATGAAAGTCAACTCAATAAACTAGTATTAAAATAAAAGAACCTATTGTAAGTCAATCATTGTAAAGATGTTATTAGAATATAATGAGTTAATGTTTTAATGGGATATGAAATGTCTATGTCCATGTCTGAGAATTTGAGTGAAAGTATGAATACAAAGATAAATTGCACTCAAGTTAATAATTTAAATAAATCAATTAAAGAAAAATGTTCAGTGATGGTTATTACAAAAGATTTCTTCAGCATGACTACGCAAGGTCGCATGCCAAAATGATGACTCAGCCAAAATAATATGTATTGGTTGGGATGTTCCAAGATAAAGTATGTATTCACTTAATATTACCACTCTATATTATTTCATATTTTCATATTAGTATTTGATTGAATCACTGAAAAAGTTTCGAAAATTTAAATAAATATTTCTTAATGAAAATGATTTTATTATTTATAATACTATTATTTTACTTTTAAAGTATTTTCAATAAAAAAATGACGAGTAATAAATAATTATTATAGAAATATAAAATCTAAAAATAAATTATTAATGGTTATATTGTTCACTTTTTTCTTATACTTTATTATTTATAAAACATTATCTTTTAAAAAATATATTCAAAATCTGACTAAATTTTATTTCACATCCTAAACCATGAATTTTTTATCTCGAAAAATCTTAACGGAGAAATATAAAAAATAGATTACTATTTATGTGTAGGACGTTGAAAAATATTATTATTTACTATAATCTAAAACAATTTAAGAATAGATTACAAAAAAGTATATTTAAATAATATAATATTTATATAAAAAGTAAAGAATATAAGATATTAAAATTAAAACAAACTTTTAAAGTCAATAACTTCAAAAATAACTCTATATTATCATACATTTTATATACATTGTAAAATAAATAAATTAAAAAGTGAAGTTTATATATATATATATATATATATATATATATATATATATATAAATAAAATTAAATTAATGGGTGTTGTATAAATATAATTAAAACTTGAGAAAAATGTTAGCACGAAGTAATAAATAACCCTTGAAAATGATAAAGAAACGAATCTTTGTTTCTATTATGCATATCTTTCTTTTAATGTGTCTTGAATGCAATCCATAAATTGCAACTGGATTTTATGTAAATGAATTGCGTGAGGGTGAAATTTACTTGGAAAAGTTTTCTCTTAAATTTTGTTTTATTAAATAAGTTCTAATGCTGGTTATATACAATAAAAACTCGTTTCATTATTTAATTATTTATTAAAATACGATGTTTATTATTTTTATGGAGAATTATTTCTAATAAAATTTATTTTAATAACATTTTTATCGTAATTAAAGTAAATATGTGTAACTCAATATTAAATTTAATTAAAAAGTAAATATTAATAAGAAATTATAAAAAGGAATATTAATAAAAAATTATATATATTTATTAATTTGCATAAGTAAGAACTATAAAAATGTATAATTGAATTATATAGGGTCATTCAAATGTGACGTATAGATTTTTATTTTATTAAAAAGAAACTATACACTTATTTCCCTATACACCACCCTATACACAGTTCTTTTTAATAAAACACAAATCTAATCATCACACTTGGATGACCCAATATATCAAAACTGTATTACAAATATAGACACTTTATTTAAACTCTTATTTTTTATAATACAGGAAAATAAATATATTGAAAATTAAGTCATTTAATATAAATATTGTATTTTAAATATGAAATTTTGAAGTTATTTTTAAATTTTTTTTAATAAAAAAAATTTCATCTTTGCCTTTTATTGCTTAAAATAATAAAATTGTATTATAACAAATAGTAATGTTATAATAATTTTGTTAAAAACTAAAGAATATTCTGATATTAAAAATTATTTAATTAATATTCTTTGTTGAAAAATAGAGATATTTATTAGACTTTGTATAAAGAAGTACCTATTTGTATTTATTTTTAATATACGAGTATTCAATATCTCGTTATAGTATAA